>JAJKFI010000054.1:7063543-7134906 GCA_029204185.1 Lerista edwardsae | reverse complement strand
TGTGTGTGTGTGTGTGTGTGTGTGTGTGTGTGTGTGTGTGTGTGTGTAATATTAGAAATGAGATTGCCTGGATTAGCTGTACCAAAGGCTCACTGAACTCACATGGATTTGATGGGATCACCTTTTTCAGCTGTTTTTCAGCTTTTTCTAAAATAGATGAACAGGGCAGATTAGGGGCGCAATCCTAACCAACTTTCCAGCACCAGGGTAAGGGAACAATATTCCCTTACCTTGAGAAGGCCTGCATGACTACTACTCCACTGCAGAGTGCAGCACATGCCCCATTGACACAGCTATGTCAGCACTGGAAAGTTGGTTAGGATTGTGCTGTAGTTTTGCTCAATACTGTTTTCATGACATAATATGCAAATGATTTCCCATTTCTTTGAATAACTCCATAATTCTCTGTCCAAAATTCTTGAAAAGTTCCTTTTTCACCCAACCAGGATTTTTTTACTTGGAGGTCCCTCCATAACAGGCCTGGAATATTAAATAAATAAAAATGTGATGCACTGGCGCTGTGAATACAGCTAAGATGGCAGCACTCATGTCCACTTCATGCCATGGAGTGCACCTGTAAGAGGGGAAGTGAAGGCAAGATGGGAACTGGGGAGAGGGCAGAAGTGTGCCTCTGAGGACCTGCAGAGTGTATTTCCTTCCATACTCAGAAACCATGGCCAGCCTGTTCTACACATCTGGGACTTCCACACAGGGATGGCATGATGTTCAGCCTGAGCCTTACCAGGATCAAAGGAAAAATGATCAATGAACCACATTAGAAGGAGCACAGCCCCAGCCTACGTCCTTGCAAGTCACTGGTGACAGGTCCCACCCCAGCTTGCGGTCCCTAGAAATTAAGCAGTGGCTGAGATGACTTGAGAGGGGGCTGGAAGATCATAAGAACTAGCTTACCTTTTTGACAGCGGGTTTGGGTGCTTGGATTTCTCTCTATAATGAATTCAGATTGGAGCTGTCTGTCTGGCGCTCTCTCTTGCTCTCATACACAGACAGACAGAGGCCAGCAGCAGCAGTTCAAATTGTATCAATTAAAAAAAAAGCCCTCACTTCTTTAGCCCCTGCCGGCAGCTCAGCTGCAACTCGTGCTGGGGGGGGGGAGGGCTTGGGGGGGGGCGGGGTTGCTTCTGATGCTTGCATCTAAAGTGCCTCCCATCTCTCACCCAGCACCGGCAGCCCAGCTGCTTGCAGGAGCTCGCGTGGGGGTGGGGTTGCTTCTGATTGTCTCCCACCCAGCACGGGATCAGGGAAGCAAGTCTTTTTTAAGTGCCAGCAGCTTCAGCGGGGCCGCGGCTAGTTGCTAGCCTGCATGCGCGCACCCCTTCACTTCTCCAGCTCTGCGTGCCACTCAAAATGCCTTTGTGTGTCAGCTGTGACACACGTGTCATAGGTTCGCCAGCACTGACTTAGGCTTTAGTGAGCCAAAAACTGGTACTAGGTAAAACAAGCCCTGCCCCCTTACCTCTGTGGGAGGGATTGGATGCCTTTTTCCAAGTTGCGTGGGGAGGGACCAATGGAAACCACAAATAACAGTTGCTGGTTAGTAAACACAAGCCAAACCTTTGGCTTGGTATTCCCAGGTCACTTGACTTCCTCTTTGTAGAGCTGACATGATGGCATATGAGAATTAGCTGTGAGTCACTGCCTTTTAATGAGAAGGGTGATGGAACATGTGTTCTTGTTTTCCTCTAGAAAATCAACCGACGGCTCCATCTTTCCAAGATCAAGCACAGCAAGTTCAATGAATCTGGTCAGCTGGTAGCCTTTCATCTCGCTTCAATGGTCTGGTGCTTATATGTAGTAGTAACGGTAAGATATGGCAATAAAGAAAGCAGCCTGCTGTGTCCCATCATTTGCAAGATTCATCTGAAAATGATACGTGTTGACTTTAAACATATCTGCAGTCAAACAGCATGATCTGTTGTTGGCTCAAAGAATATTCTTTGTATACTGTGATATAGGAGAGTGGTATTCAAACGTTTTAGACCAGGACCCGCTTTTTAGAATGGCACTGGTGTCAGGACCCACCAGAAGTGATGTCATTAACCTGGAAGTGATGTTGTGGCAGGAAGTGACATTATCAAGCATAATATAACATAATAAAATGACACTCCTGAAATGTAAATTGGCATTCTTGGACTGCTGCAAGTGTACAACCATGAAATATCCCTGACAGAAAGCAAGATTAGAACAAAATATTATGTAAAAGCACTGAACTAAAAACAAAATTTAAAAAAACCCTCACTTGAAAATCCAAGCTGTTAAAACTCGCAAAAAGAACAGAAGAAGAGTAAGGTCTACAGTTTCCAAGATGGATGCTCCCAGCTTTCTGCAACCCACCTGAAATCAGGTCACGACTCACAGTTTGAATAACACTGATACACTGTAGGATCTAGAACTTAAATTTTTGGAATGGACGTTTTTCTCCCCCACGCTCAGATTTGACATGCATTAAAATAAAATGGTTACAGGTAATCTTTTTTTTTACTTGAGGTGAATGTTAAGAGTTATTAGCAGGACTTTGCTGTATGGGAATTTGCAGGTATCACAGGGCCCCTTTCAGAGAACTGTTTACAAAGGGAGTAAAACCTGCAGTTATGTCTCCTGCACAGCAGTCTCTGTTTTCAAAATCAGGCCGCTGAGAAATTTCAGCCCATCAAACAATATGATGCACAGAGCCCACTTTAATAGAAGCTTACAATAAAACTGTCTCAGGATTCTGGAAATGAAGTGAGTGATTTGTGAAATGGTGTCATCCTTGTGCTCCAACCTTCTCAAACTATGAGGCTGGCCTCCCCGTGGAGAGAAAAGGATTTCTGGGAGCCCCATGGGACAAGAAATGACATCGTCTTAGGGCGCAATCCTAACCTGTAGTTAGGCCGGCACAGTTAGGCCTGAAAAGTTTGGCTGGCACAAGGGACACTGTAAAGGGCATTTGGACCACTCTGAGTCAGGGAAGATGGCACATGTCTGTGTGCTGGCCTCTCTGACTTTGAGAGTGGTCCAAACATACTTTACGGTGTCCCTTGTGCCAGCCAAACTTTGCGGGCCTAACTGTGCCAGCTTAACTCCAGGTTAGGATTGCATTCTCAATTCCATTTCTCAGACCTTCTGGCCCACCTTCTTCAAAAACAAATACTAACATGCCAAAGCACTCTCATTTCAGGGGCTTTGGCAACTAGGCTTCCTTTTCCACCCTCTACTCCCCTTTATGTCCAGCTTCCTTAAGCAGGGCCGGTTAATTTAGTAAACATCTAAAGCTGTTGCTGCACCAGATTGCCCTGAAGGTAGTGACATTTTGAGACTGACTGAAAAAAGCTACTGAGCCTTTATACTCTTACCGTTTTGTCCAGCAGGCAGTTTGCTTCTCTGCAGCTGTTGTACTCCAGTCAACATGGATGTCAATGGGAAATGGTTAATGTTGCATAATGCTAATTTTGCATCCAGATTTCAAATTCTGGATACTGTGTTAGGATTTGCAGGTTTTTAATTTCTATTCAGGAACAGACAGAATTCATGCTTGGGTTTTTAACATTATAGCCCTCACAGCCCACTAATCAGAGCCAGGTGCACAATTGTGGATGGGGGGGGGGGTGGAAGACATACCAGCCACTAGAATTAATGAAGGAGGAGCTGCATTTGAGAACATGCTCAGACCAGGCATTTGTTTGCAGTACTAGAACTGAGCGCACAGCCCTGTCACATAAAAACCCACTCCTAGCTACCACTCTTCCCCCACCCCCAGTGTTCTTTGTTTCAGTAGCCTATTTTGGGCGAGAGAACATTTGTTGCTATTGTCCAACAGTCCGAAGGCAGAAACATTTGCCAGTCACCCAGAGATCTACCTCCTGCCCTCAAACACCAAATGGAGAATGTTGTGTCAGGCATCTGTAAAGGAGAAAAGAGGCATTTGGGGTGGGGCTCCTGTTCTCCTAACGGTTCTCAGGCTACATTCCTAGATCACACTTCTGTTTCCATTGCAGGTGGGCCAGATGCTTCACAGTGCTCAAGAATGGGGCATGGAAGTGATGGTTCTCACCTGTTCTTTGCAATCACTCACCCCTGCAAAGCAGTGGAGGTCATGGAGGTTTCATTCAGCCATCTTGGTTTATAGTTGATGACTGGCAGAATCAGTAAATGGAGAGAGGGGTTGTTCCATCTTGTCTAGCCATGATGAATCTGGGTAACAAAGAGGTATATGCAGAGATTTGGTGTGGGGGGCGGTGAGTGATGGCCACAGCCTCTGTAACCCCCTTGCACCTTTGCTGAAGGTCCTGGAGATGTGTCCCATCCTTGCTGCTACTTCCCCCAGCCTGTGGTTTCTATGATGCAGCAAAGATTCCGCAGAAGCTTCACAAGGCTTTGATACACTCTAATGTTCCACAAGTGTGGTGCAGACTTCCACGTTTTTTTTAAAAGGGGCAAAAGAAAAACATCACACACTCGCCCTTCTACAGTAGCTGTTGCTATAGGGGGAAATGCCAGTGAATAAAGAAAGTAAATTCATACTCTTTTAAACCCTGTGCAAATGAAGACTTTAAAACAAGATCTTGCAAACATGAACTCCTGTAACGTTTTTGGCATAGGCCTTTGTTAGGCTGTCATGAGTGCAGATATAGCTGCTGATTTACCTCTGTTATGTGTGCATCCTTTTCAGGAAGGATACTTATCAAACCCCAAGAGTCTCTGGGAGAACTACCCTCATGTTCATCTCCCGTAAGTAGTTGCCTTACCATTCAGCAGTACCACGTTTCCTCTTTAATTTACCTGAGGTCAGAAGTGAGTGATCTGGGACAGTAAAGGGTTCATTCAAGCTGCATCTACAGACATTCCCAAAATGATCTTCTAGCCCCCTCCTGTGAGCAAAGCCAGTATTGCAAGTAAAATGTTTGTCCTGGGAAGTGTCTGTGTGTAGGCAGGGTGAAAGACTTCGCCCTCAAGACTATAGAAGTTGTGAAGGCTGTAATTCGTGGTGCTTTTCAGACTTCATTCATAATCACAATTTCCACTGTAACTTTTTTTAAGAAGTGTGTCTGCAGCAATAGCAACTCAGTTTCCTGTTCCAGGGACACTGCTTCCCCTTTAGTAGACATTATCAGCTGATAGAGAAATGCAGTCTAGACTTGATAAGGGATTCAGATCTTTTGACATCCATTATTCCTTAAAAGCATAGATGCTGCCTGAACTGCAGGTAGTGTTAGTTTTAAGTCACTCAGATACGTATGTTTGGGGGCACTTCTTAAAACCTCACTGTTGCTGCAGAGAGCACTTTGGCTCAGAGTGAGTTTCTGAAGACCCTGAATGTTCCCTCAAAGGTTTCATTTCTACTCGTGTTCGTAATGGTGGTTAACCCCAACAATAGTGGGGCTGCAATGCCATTCATCAAAACAGTCACTCAGTAGTCAAACAACTCATTCATGTTCCTTTTACGCTGGTGCTACGTGGATCACGTCTAAGGATCCATATGTCTGTTTCCTGCATGGAAGTGTAATGGAATGCCTTCAAAGTTGACTTTATTCCCATTAATAATGATCTTAAAAGCACATGCAACAACATGATTTGTTGGGGTGGGGGGTAATTATTATTGTTGTAGCTAAACCCACACATTCCTGAAAAGGACTGTCTTGGTTTCATTCTTTGCTCTCCAGACATTTTCACCACCTTTGCCTTGGGCAAAGCGTACTTCCTTGAGGAAAATTGTAGATTTTTTTTTTCACCCTACCTCCCTGGAGAGGTCAAAGAGAAAATTAAAAATGAATCTTCTGCTAAAAAAAACAAAACAAACCCTTCCCCCCACCCAATCTATTTGGCTTTTGGTTTTTATGCAAAATACACAAAAGTAAACCAGCCGTCCACAGGCCCTAATCCACATGGACTTTGTGGACATAACATGCAATATCTTCATTACGTTCTATTAACCCGTGGGTCCTCTGGGCACCAGGTTTAAGCAGCTATCAATTCTCAGTTTGTGTGTTTGTTTCCAGAGGTATTCAGATTTAGTCTCTAAAGAGATTCTCTGTCAGCAGGGCCCAGCACACTTGCTTTGAATCCAGGAGTCCAACACATTTTTCAGCTTTCAGTTTCTTGTTTTAATGCTGGCACCCCAAAGCTCTCATGCGCCATTGGTGAACGATATAAATCAGATGTACATATAAATATGCATTACAAAGCATATTTTCAGCCCCTGTGGTGGTAGGAAAACTTGGCAGATGGGTGTCAGCAAAAAGGTCTAAAAGCCTGGATTTAAAAAGAAAGAAGGTTCATCCAAGTTATTCTATATAAATCACGACACTGACTATAATTCTATATTTAACGGAGAGTAAACACCATTAAACTCCCTGGGCTCACTTTTGAGTATACACATAGCTCCTCCAGCCCCTCTCCTCCTCCTACCCCCTTCCTTCCTTCCTGGCATTATAGGACAGACTTGCCCCCCTCAAAAGGACCTACTGGAGGGGAGGGCTGTGTGCTTCATGTGACCCCCATCAGACTCCCGCCTCTGTCCTGGGAGGGCTCCTCCTGCACTTCTCCCCAGCTCTGTGGCTCTCGCTGCTGCTTTTTCCAAGAGGAAAAACTGTTCCAACAACTGAAGCGGTGGGATGACAGCTATTCCTCCGTGGCAGTCTTGCAATCATTTCCTAGGCTCCAGGAACAAATGTTGAGTTGCCCTTGTGACCTTAATTGGGTGAGCTGTGATCTGCCAGTATCCTTGTATTGGGAAAAAATCTCATCAGCATTGATGATCTCAGCGTTGGAAGCAGAGTGTGAACTGGTGGGATTCTTCTCTCTCTCACCCTGATTGTACTGTACTCACAGCGCAATCCGACGCTGCCCATAGTGCTGATGCAATGTTGTTGCAGCGGTGCTACATCGTTAGCGCTGATGCAGGGCCACCGAGCAGCACGCCTGCATTGGCGCTGCTAATGCTCCATGTGCCCTCAGTTTGATCTGGGCAGCAGATGGAGAAATGGAAACGACGTTTTAAAATTCTCTTCCCTGCCCTCCCCTGTTTGTGTTCCATTTCAGGGGAGTTGCCTTGGAGCTGTATGAAGTAGCCCTTGATCGTCCTTTATGGCCTGCCGGCCTGCCAACTTTTTTTTTTTAAAAAAAAAGATTCCTCCAAATTCCCATAAGGATATTGTGGCTTTGAGGTGTGGCTTTGGAAAAACTGCTGCACCAGACCTGGAAGGCCACATTGAACGTGTTGACCGTTTGGTGTGCCGAATAGCTAGAGCATGTTCAGTTTGAGAAACTGTAACTGTCCTGAAAAGCCCTTGTCATGGGAATTAAAAGCAAGGTTTTCCTAGTTCCAGAAAGCTCAGCAATACCGTCCTTCTGGAACTTAAACCTTCTTGTCTCAACACCCTTGTCCTGAATGCTATTAATATCCTCTATTACTGACTGGGAATTACTGGGAAGTTTAGATACTGTGTGCAATTTTTCATTGGGCATTTCTTCGGATGCGGCCGAGCGTTCCTGAGGACACTTGTCCTTCAAAGGAGTTCAGCACTTGTCATTGCCATCAAAATTCATGAGTTTGTAACCTTGGCACTAGTCCCATTTGTGATGCCTTGCAGCAGTGTTCCTTAGTGGTGCAGCCATAGAAGCAGGATGAAGCAGGAAACCCACATCTGTTCCTTGGATAGAGCACAGAGATGCAGTTGTGTCCAGTCACAGTTTTGCCTGCTAGCCAGTAGGTGCAATGGGTGGTTGAATGGAGTTGACGTCTTCACCTTCATTCCAAAATGCTCTACAGCTGCAGATAACGGCAGTGATGCTTGGTAACTTAACTGTTTGGGATGGAAATTAACAACACTGGCAGAATTGTCCAGGTATTTTTGACTAGTTTTATCCCCCAAGGTGATGATAGGACTGTTCAGTTTCCCAAGATGCCTTTGCTGTTGAGCTGCAGAAGGATGACCATCCTCTCACAGCCAGCAGGCAAATGCCAAACATGTACAAGTAAGAATTATCTTGATGTGGAGGCATCAGAAACATGTTGCTTCTGCTTTGTCTTAAATACCAGGTTCCAGGTCAAGTTCTTCTACCTTTGTCAACTGGCCTATTGGCTGCATGCACTGCCTGAGCTGTATTTCCAGAAGGTGCGGAAGGTGAGTACCCGCCTAGCCAGCTTTCTGAACTATAATTGGGGTAGCTGGTTGGGTGGCTTTCTTAGCAGCTATGAAACTGGAGGCCCCTTGTTCCGGCCCATGGCAGTGGCCATGGGCTGGAGGCTCTTTTGAATCAGAGGAAGAAGCAAGTTAAGTTCAAGGCTGTCATAAAAAAAAAGCTTTATTGGTCTAAAACATAAGAGCATCAGCTTACAGGAGCACCCCCAGGCATCCAGAGGCATCTCCAGGCACAAAACATGCAGCATTTCCAAGCATAACAGTGTTAACTTGCATGGGTGTCTCTAGTTATGTCAAGGTGTAAGGCTTGTACACAGGCATCTCCATAAGGCATGTCCCAGGTATTTCAAGGCGATCACCATGAGCTCTGGTGTCCATCACAAGGCTTGCGGGCAAAGCAGTGACCAAATACCAGGGATTATATAGGCTAGGTGCTCGCTTATTCGGAAATGGGTGCAAATTGGCAGAAACACACTAGCTGGCAGCACAATGATCATTAAAAGACATCAGCCACGTGCAATAAGTAGGACGGACTGATGCCAACAGGGAGGTCGAGAGCAGAGGTTCCCCTCATTAGGGAGAAGGGCTATCTTGACTTAATTGGTGCACATGAAGCATAACTACAAGGTGGTGCTTTGAAATAGATACACATCGCCCCATATGTCTGACATTTGGCAGCGGCTGAACTCTTTGAGTCCAACTTGGGAATAGCTCATGGGAATAGCTCAGTGAGCACACAGACAGTTCCCAGGAACTGGGAAATACACAGAAGATGGCTGGCGGGCACATAATATGGAGGACAGTTGCTAGGCCTTGCGCCAGCCATTACACCCCTAAATACTGACAGGCAAGAAAAGCCGCAGAGGCATTCTCAGTCACAGAGTGTATTTTGACAAGGCTTTTTCTGTTTCCCACCTAGATTCCCACCATTTCACTGATGTTGTTTACTGATTTGGCATTCACCATAGCATTGACAACAGTCCTTGTGAAATTGTACCTTTAGAATAAGTTGGCACCCACACTTCTCTTGTTGTGAAACTTGGGAATTCTGAATCTAGTCCACAGTTTAACTGGAAATGACCAATACTGCAAGTGCTGCATGCAGCCTATTCATTGCCAGCTCAGGATTAACACTGGATACTTGTGATCTGTCCTTGCTTTCAGGAAGAGATTCCTCGTCAGTTGCAGTATATCAGCCTCTATCTAGTGCATATATCTGGAGCGTATCTCCTAAAGTAAGTGAGCTCAATTTAATGGGTCTGTAGGGAGCTGGCTCTTTTTAAGCGATTCTTAATATTTAATTTGTTCCCCTGCACAACTCTAAAGTTGAGAATGGAGTCTTTAATTTTTTTTTATTATAAATGTATATTCTTGGCAGACTTTTGTCCTTTCAAAAGAATGAAAGAAAAATAAAAGCATATTTTTATTTTTCACATTTTGTTTTGGTTCTTTGGATTCCTGATTAGTGTGAAATTGACCACAGAATGTTCCTATCTGAGATTTTTACCAGTCTTGGTCATAGCTGGGACTGCATATATTTTGTAATTGCATTGCTCAAGTCAAGAAATGGTGCCAAATGCAGCATCTTGAAAATCTCCATTTTATTTTAGAAAATCAAGTTTCCAGCATTTAAGGTTTGAACGTGATAAACTTGAAAAGCATATGACAATGTTTTGATGAAATCCCAAAAGCTTGGGTAGGGCAATAGTCTGAACTAGAGTTGCAGCAATCACGGGTGTGTGTGTGTGTGTGTGTGTGTGTGCACGTGTGTGTGTGCGCGCGCGTGTGTGTGCGCGCGCTTCAGTTCCCATCATAGCTCTTCACCTGGTGACAGAATTTGGTAAACTCTGCTAATTTGCTTCATTTCATACAAGTTGCACAATTTGACTTACATTAGCATAGAATTTGGAGGCAGGGCTACATGCACAGTAATGCTCAATTTCTGATCTTCGTAAGGGGTGGGGGGTGAAGACAGAGTAACTGGATTCTGCCCATGATCAAGAGACACACCTCTTTGTTCTTGGAGCAAATGCAGGGATGGAAAGTTAGCAGACAGCTCCACATGCAGTTGTAAGCCTCATTTCTCCTTTTCTCTAGCCTCACACGTCTGGGACTGATTTTGTTGCTGCTGCAGTACATGGCTGAATGTCTCTTCCACATGGCTCGACTTTTTTACTTCACGGATGAAAACAATGAAAAACTGTAAGTGCTCTAAAGGCATGTGCTTTAGTGAGGAGGTGGATTCCCTTTCATGGCAAGGCATAGCTAGGGAGGCCAATTGCAGCATCTTGCAAAGCAGACCTCCTAGGTGGTTCTAGGACCAAAGACTCCTTTCCAGTGTCCCCACGTCCTCTTCAGTTGAGCATTTGTTATTTCCCTCCCCTCCCCATACCCCTACATGTTCAGGACACACATGGGAAAGAAATGGGGGCAAGGTGGCTAGCCATGCTCCCCTTGCCATGTCATACCTGTATGTGCCGTGGTTTTACCTTTGCAAGGATCTAGATTTTTGTGCAAAGTCCAGTTTGTGTCAAGTATGCCACAATTCATACATACAGGTAAAAAAAGGTAAAGGTTTCCCTGTGACTGACTCAAGGGGGCAGTGCTCATCTCTGTTTCTAAGCCAAAGAGCCAGCGTTTGCCCAAGGGCAGTTTCTATGGTCATGTGGCTGGCATGACTATACGCCAAGGTGCACGGAATGCCGTTTACCTTCCCACCACAGTGGTACCTACTTATCTACTCGCATTTTTATGAGCTTTTGAACTAGGTTGGCAGGAGCTGGGACATGCAACAGGAGCTCACTCTGTTGCGTGGTCTCAAACTGCCAACTTTCCGGTCAGCAAGTTCAACAGCTCAGCGGTTTAATCCGCAGTGTCCCTTACATACATGGGCGCCAACTTTGTAGGTGTCAGGGGGCAGAGGGCACCCACAATAATTTCTTGTGTGGGCTCAGCCCCCCCCAATATCCACATACCCCAAAGATCGGAGCCCCCCCATGCCCGCGAGCACTTGGCCTGGTCGCGTGGGTGAACGTACCCAAATTCTGTTTGGCCTCTCCAGTTTGTTGCAGTGCTGGAAGACATGCGTTCCAACACTCCTTTTCATTGGTCACAAAGCTAATATGGGCCTTGGATTGGTTTTTATTTCTCATAGGTCCTGCCTGTCTCATGCTGATTGGATGACGTCATTGGGTTGGGGGAACACAGACAAGGCTGTTAACTTCTTCGCATTCGGCCAGCAGCACTGAAAAAGCAGTCCTGCTTGTGTTCTGTGGCTAGGACGGGGCTGAGGAGCTGGCCAGGGGCTTACTGGTTTTCTTGGCGAGAGAGGGCGAGCGAGGGGTGGCAGGAGCGACGGGAGGCCAGTGAGGGGTGGAGAGCGAGAGATTTGAAGGTGCCATTTTACTGCTATGTGAGCGTGGCTGCATCAAGGGGCGTGGCTGCATCAGGGGGCGTGGCTACTGGCACCTCCAATGTTGAACTCAAGTTGGCTCCCCTGCTTTCATACAGATAGATATCCCCTTGTCCGGAGATCTGAAATCCAGACTATTCCAAAATCCAGACACTTTTATATAAGGTTTAAAAAAAAAAAAAAAAATCTGTATTGTGAACATTAGAAGGTCTTTGGCTCCTTCTTGTGTACAGTGCAAGTACAGGCTGTAAGTTCTATTCCCTGCTCTGGGATGTGTATCTGTACAGGCATTGTTGGAAAAAAATGTCAAAGAGGCCAGCAGACATCCGTATGGTTAACAGTGAGATGAGCAAGAGGAAGAATTTATCATTATATTTATGCAATTATTCCAGAATCCAGACACCTTTCCCTCCCAAGCAATCCAGATAGGGTCAGGTAGGTTCTTGTTTTAGCAGCATTTGGATTTTGTTCTCAGAATCTGGAATTGTAGACTGGGCATACAGTAACTGGAACTAATGGGCAGGGATAAAGACATCTCAGAAGAGTCCTCCTTTGGGTTTAATCCATTGTGGGATGCTCTTTCCTTTTGGGAGGGGGCTGCAGCCAAAAGCCACTAGTAACTTTCTAGTCTTTCTAGAAACAAAAAGAGAGTGGTGAGATGCTGCTCATTCATAACAACAAGTCTGATTTAGTCACTAGAACTGCGTAATAGATACCTTGCAGATCTACCTAGATGGTTGATCACAACTAGATTCACTATTGGTGCATCTGCATGGTCAGCACTCGAGCCACTTGATCTCTTGATGCAAAAGTTGGTCTGCATCTTCTGGGCACAAACTATGCAATAACACATGCAGTTGCAAGTTAGCAGTCATGAGAAAGTTGCTGTAAACTGAACTGCCCACTGGGTAGGTATGGCAAATTTCATTTGCTGTGTTTAATGGCGGAATGATCATATTTAACAGAAGAATTATCTTGTTTAACTTCACGAAGGTTTAATGCATGGGCAGTGGTGTTCGTCATCTCCCGACTCTTCACCCTTACCCTTTCTGTGCTGGTCATTGGCTTCGGGCTGGATCGGATGGAGAACCAAGCATTTGACCCGGAAAAAGGAAACTTCAACACTTTGCTATTCAGGTAAGGTTTGAGCAAGTTCTGCTGCTGTAGCAAGTAAAGAATGATGGCGTGCTGGCTGGGATAAGAACAGGGTCTTGGGTTCTGCTCCATTCTAACTGGAAATTTTGGAACTGATAGAGCTATAATCCTTTCTCTTAACCATGTTAAGAAGATAAGTTATAGGACCATATGTTCATTTTCCCTCTCTGGTGCAAATTCCTACCATAGGTAATTCTGCTGGCAACCACAGTTAAGATATATTTTAGCACCTAAATTAACCGTAGTTGTCACTAATCAAGTATCTTTAACTAATGGTTATATCCTAGGTGCTGTTTCCATGTGGAAGATCATCCATTTGCACAGGAGGAGGGGCAGATTTTGCCAATCTCCCCTACCCTGTGCAACTTCCTGTACCTCCCCTGCCCATTGCCAAAACTTGTTCCTGATTAGCTCTGGTTAAGAGGGAATATGGTTCGTAGAACAACTGTGATTAATGCTGGTGCTAAAATAATGCTTAATGCAAGATGGGAAAGCTGAGAGGTATTTCATAGAATCATAGAGTTGGAAGTGACTTTCATCTAGTCTACCACGTACCTGTAGTAAGAAATCCTGCTAGAGCAGCGTTTCTCAACCAATGACATTTGTACCACTGGTGGTACCTATGGTGGTGTTCAGTGGTACACAAGGAGCCCCCAGATCCCATTGCCTGGTAGCAAAACCAGCATTGCAACGGTCAGTGGTGCATGGTCTGGAATAGAATAGACAATCCTATAGCCCACTCCTAATGACCTGCAGTTTTAAATAATGATGAACGTTGACATGTACTAGCTAATTTCCTTCCTGTGTGGCTTACCTGTAAGAGATGTTTCGATGTTAAGAAATTAATCATCCTAAGATCTAAGAACTAGGTAATAGACAAGTTATAAAACTATAACTTTTTGGGATTCCCTATGTGTATAATGAAAGCAGTTGTATTTAAGGTTATGGCACTAAATGGATGATCTCTGGTTTTATGCAAACAAGCCCTTTGATAATTATGAGAGCTGGCTGCAGATCGAAACAAACGAGGAAGGGAACAGCTGATAATCTGAGTTTTGCTGGCCTCTGAATCTGTTTCACAGCAGCTTTTATTAAGGAAGCCAGCTTCACAGCAGGACAGTTAGATTTGCGGGTGAAGGTGCTGTGGCTCAGTGGAAGAGCCCCTGCTTTGCATGCTGGAAGTCCTGGGTTCAATCCCTAGTATCTCTAGGGAAGGGAGAGAATTATTGACTGAAAACCCTGGAGAGCTGCTGCCGCTCAGTGACAATAGTACTGAGCTAGATAGACCAAATAGACTGACATGGTAGAGGGCAGCTTCCTATATAGCCTATTGATTAGACTGAGAGGCCCAGCCTTCTGGTGTGTCCTTAGAACTCGATGAGCCGGTAGATCAGTGGTTCCCAAAATTACTTGAGTCACGATGTCCCCACAGCCTCTTCTTCCCAGCCCAGCCAGGCGCTGCCATCTTGAATCTTGTGAAACCTTGCAAGATCCAAGACGGCAGTGCCCAGGGGAACAGATAGGCGGGGCCACTGGGGACAGCCCACGGCACCCCTGTGAGTGTGCTGCAATGCCCTGAGGTGTCGCCGTGCACATTTTCAGCCTGCCTCTCTTTCCTGTCGTCTCCTAGGATGTGTGTCCTGCTTCTGGTGTGCTTCTCGCAGGCCTGGATGATGTGGCGCTTTATCCACTTTCAGCTGCGGCGCTGGCGGGAGTACTGGAACGAGCAGAGTGCGAGAAACAGAGTAGCAGCAGCAGCAGCAGCAGCAGCCCCCACCGTCCACAGCAAGCAGCAATCCAAGACTGTCAAAAGGGAGTCCGGTGAGCCGTGTGCCTGGCTGCATTCAGCCTATGTAGAGGACTATAATGTGTGGATTTATTTAATTGGGTTAAACTAGTCTTTCTTTTGAAAAAAAAACCTTTTGATAATCCAAAAGATGCCCCCTGATTAAGCGAGTGAGTGTGTATGTACCTATCACTCTCTCCCCCCACCCCAGGAAGCAGAGGGATTTCCTCCTGTGAGAGAGATGAGTAGGTGAATCAACCTTTAGAAGGCAGTGTGGTGCAACGTGTGTGGGCATCAAACAAAAACAAAGTATATTGTCTCCAAAACTATTTTTAACTGTAGGTGGCTTTAAATGATTGGTTTTAAAACTCATATTGGCTTGACTGTCAATTCAGTAAGAGTCCTGATCTTAAACTGACAACAGAGTCTCTTCTTCACCTAATGTGGTGACCTATGTGGGCAAATGAAGGACTTTAATGGGGCCAGGCTAGCCGCCACAGCACCCCTCCCTGGTGTATGAATGTCACAGAGAAAGTTTCAGTTTCTAGGCAGTTTCCCCACCATCACTCCTCTGTTGGGAAGAAGTCTAAAGGGACCAGAGACTGGTCCAGTCATGTGATACAATTGAACTGCTGAAGCAAAACTGATCTAGCCCTGAAAGCCATATGTGTAAACTGCTCTTAGCTCTTGGGAGAAAGACTAGGGCAATTGTTTCATATGAACCAACCAAGAACATGGTCAGTATGTTCTTATCCTGCAGTGTTGGGGACTATGAAGTCTTACAACCTCCAGATAAAGTGGCTTTTGGAGCAGTTCCGTTCTGGCTGTAAAACTCCCAGGCTTTGGGGTTGGGAAGTCTTAATGAAGAAGATGAATTACTAGTGTTCTCTCAAGGCAGGGATCTAATGCCAGAGAAAATCGAAAGGCACATCACTGTAGTTTTCATCCTGAAAATGGAAACCTATCCTGATGTCTGTTTCAACTCTCATTATTTGCCAAGAGTTTTAACCAACTGTGCCATTTTTTTCCCCTTCAGGCTACCATGAAAATGGAGTAGTAAAAGCAGAAAATGGTACCTCACCACGGACCAAGAAACTCAAGTCTCCATAGAGCCAAAGCATAACCTGCGGAGGATGCTGGAGGGGGACAAAAGAAGGGGGACTTTAGGACTCAGAAGCGTCTCCTTCTGTCCTTTCAAGCTCCACCTCAAATGGCTTGAATGTCTACGTTGTGAAAAGGTCTCTGTCTCCAGGCAGTAACAACCAAAAAGTCCTTCTCCGTTCACGGTGGGGCTTAGGAACACCAAACACTTTTCTCACTCAGAGTATTACCTTCTTGTGCATTGTTCCATTATTCTTATTCTTGCGTATTTCTTCCCTAGAAACACTTTACAAGTTGGTCTTCCTCAGAAACCTGTCCCCTGCCTTCAACACTTCTCCACTCTTTTATCACATTCAGTAATGCTTTGACTTGGAGAGATGGCAACTTTGGAACAAAATGTGTGTTGTTGCCTTGAGACTATAACATTGGGCTGCTGTGTGGAACTTTGACCCCTTAAGACACGGCACTCTTGCAAAAGACAGGATTTGTGGGGAATGCAGTCTGGGTCATGGTGGAGGAGTGAATCCGTGGGTGTTCATTCCCTATCTAGATGTTCTACTTTTTATCATACATCAAGTGTTTGGAATATATCAGGCCTTCACAACGTGATGGAGAGACACTGAATGCATGTTTTGGATTGTGCTAGGCCTGTCCTCGGTTGTTGCAGTTTTAGCTCTTGGCTCTAGTTGCATTCTGGAGACGTGGACACATGCAGACCCCTTCTTTTCTACACGTCTTCCAACCTAAAATAGAAATCACTTTTGCCTTAGCAGGAACTGAATTGTCACATAGTGCCAGCAAAGAGACCTGCTGGCTTGGCAGATTGGTGCCTGCATGTGACATGCTTTCCACTCACACTGACCTAGAGAGAATGTATCTTTGTGCCTCAACCTACAGTGCCTTCATGAAGAGAGATGTTTTGCTGCCATCACTCAAATGGCAACTTAGGCCTTAATTCTGTGGATGGCCTGTGTCTTCCTGACGTAACAAGCAAATGTTTTCCTTAGAGCTTGATTTATTTTTTCCTAAATAACAGGCTTTTATAAGGAAGTGCTGGTGTAATCTTCATGTCTGGGTTCATCATGTTTAAGCAGTCATACCCAAACACAGGAAAATGATGATGTTGCTTCAGGGGGTTGAGCGGGTTTTTTTTGTCAGCCATTTGTTTTCACCAGTCTTGCCCAATGGGATCTGAATCAATTTTCTTGTAGCTCCCAAGAATATTGTCCTCCTCTTGCTTCGAAGGCTATGTCGTTTGCTGCCATATAGAATGCTGGACAATCCAGTTCCTAATTCTTAACCCCTTGATATGTAGGGGAGTAATGAATAGGGAGTGATGGGAGGAATTGGAAGAATTGAATTGAAATCAGTGCAGTAATAGGGGAATTGTTTTTCACCAAGTCTGTCACTCCCAAAGCTGGTGGATGAAATTACATGTCAAATCTACCTCAGAGGTGACCTTTTCTGAACTGCACATTTCCTTGTGTGTTTGAAACCGTTCTAGCATTGGCAGAATATGTTGGGAGAGCAAAGAAGGGACTTGGTCCTTCACTTAAGAATAACGTCTGCATTCTTGGTACTGGTGCACTCTTCATTTTCAGAAAATGGTATGTCTGTCCTCAGTGCAGTCCACACGGTCTCCATTCAGTAGGGATGAATTTTGAGATGCCTTGAAGCCCCAGTGCAACTGGATCACCTTCTGAATGTTTTCTGTGTGGAGGCACTCTGGATTGTACAAAGAAGCAACTTGAGGCGTCTTTCCTCCTTTGCTGTAACTGATAATGGATACTCCTGTGGCATTTGCTACTGCATTCATTATCATAACAGCGTTTTCTTCCTAGTCAGGACATGGTGAGGAAGTGTTTAGTTTCAACAAGGATTGGGGATAATCTAGAGAACGTCAGCTTGTTCCGTCTTTCAAATGATGTGCCTCTTCACTCTCCTGAAAGCAAGGGTTGAAACTAGTGCAAGGAACTGAGGCCTAATCTTAGTCATTTTACAAGCTTATAATAAATGGTGCAGATCTCAATTTCACCTCATTCATTTGCATGCCATTTGTTGCATCCTTCCAGAGACTCATTGTAATATGTTGTTGGCTTGCCTTAACTAATTGCCTGGCTGGTAGGCTGTTTGTAGCTTGGACAAATGATACGTTCTGGTATGAGGAGGTAAACTAGATTCCCTGAGTTCCTTAGATAGCCCTGTTAGTTTGTTGTAGCACCTTAAAAACTTGTGGCAATTGAACTGCTATAACATATTCATAGATTTCTCTCATTCTGCATTCTAGTACTGGCTGGCAAAATGGAAAGCAACCAACTACTTGAGAGCTTGTGCAGGGCTGGCAGTTTCCTTTTCCTCCAGAATCTTGGAATGTCATTAGGATGTCCTGAGCCAAAGCCAAAACATTGTTCCTGTCACTCCTTAGCTCTTGCGGAGTCAGAAATATACCTCATTTTTATACAGAAGTGAAGGATTTAAACTGAGCAGATGATGGTGCTACATAGGTCAGGTTGGTTGGATCATGCCAGCATGGCATGACATAGTAGGTGTGAAAGCAGAGCTCTGTTGGTCAAGCCTAATGGCAACCAGACCTGTCTTCATTCTGCCAATCTCCTTCTTGCAAACTATTGCCCACTCTTCCAAAGACAAAGCTGACAGTTGTAAGCTGGGACCTTCTGTTTTGTTTTCATTTAGGAACTGAGTTGCTGCAACTCCAACCCACCTTTTTCAAATGGGTTTGGGTTTGTTTTTGGTTTTTTTTGCAGCAATCTCCTGCAGTAAACCTCACAATTGATTTTCAGTGCAGGTCAGAGGATAAGTGTTTAGAAAACTGCAGAATACAACCTTCAGTCTCCCTAACACGCTCCTCTTCTCTCTTTTCTGTACAATGTTGTCGATCCACAGTGTAGTGCATTGCAGTTCGTACAAGTGCCTTACAATGCAACATAGTCTCTTGTACCTTGTCATATGCATGCATCTGTCTCTTTCTCTCTAGATGTGTGATTTGATATTTGATTATATGTACACTAGTGTAGCTGTTCATAAAAGGGACTGCTTTTGTTAAACACATTGCCTCACTTTTCTATGCTTTTTTTTTTACTGTAGGTAGATGTTTCTTGGTAAGCAAAAATATCTCTATCTCCTTGTTAGAACAATTCTAAATACAGCATCAGTAGGAAAAAATGGTTTCTTTGGTTCCACCGAAGATCGGATTCCTTTTCCTGCTTTTAAATCCAGATAGTTCATTTCCATTCTAAAACACGTTGTACAAACAAAGCTGTCAGGAGTCTTGTTCGCCGTTTGTTCATGCAGCCCTTTTGTGGTAACTGCACAAAACAACATTTTGAGCATCTCTCTTACAGCTTTTACACAACACAGTAGTGGGGCTGCAATCTGAAGAAAAAGAGGAGAGGAGGGGCTTCTTTAACCTGTTCACTTCATGCTGGTGTCTTGCTGATTGTTGCCTTTCCCTTCAACAGTCCTTAACTTCACAAGGAGTAAAACAAGTTGGGGTGTGTGTGAAAAGAATCTCTCCCCCCCCCACATGCACAGTACAGCCCTGGTCACTTCTGTATGTATGAAAAAAAAATCACTAGATTATATGTAATAAATTGTCTTACTCAGGGCACAATCCTAACCTGTAGTGGAACAGGCAGGCCACCTGGCCTGCCCTGCATCCAGTGCAGGTTTGGAGTGCGCTGGAGCCTCCAAAGGGCAAGGGGACAAACATCCCTTTACCCTGGGGTAGGTGCCAGCCACCGCAATGGGCTTGCTCGGATCTGCGCCCACTGTTTAGCAGGTGCAAGTCTGAGTGTGCCGCGCAGTCCGAACTGGACCTTGCGGCCCAGGGACAGATGTTTAGGCCAT
This sequence comes from Lerista edwardsae, assembly GCA_029204185.1. Taxonomy (NCBI): domain Eukaryota; kingdom Metazoa; phylum Chordata; class Lepidosauria; order Squamata; family Scincidae; genus Lerista; species Lerista edwardsae. The sequence continues at coordinate 7,115,441 of JAJKFI010000054.1, read as the reverse complement.
TTCAATCCCCTCCCTGGGCCAGCCCACCCCAGAACACCATCCCCCTGTACTGCTCTGTTCCGCCCTCCCTCCTGCCCAGAATAGCCCCTGCGCCAGCCACACTCAGTTGGCACAAGAGCGGCTTACCTCAGGTGTGCTCCAGCACTCCAGGGCCAACACAACTGCTAGGGCACTTTAGGATTGCGCGCGCGCGCACACGCACGCACACACACACACACACAGAGCAGAGCCTTGTTCCAACCTATACAAATACTGCCATGTTGTGCTTTTGGTTCATGATTCAGTGTTATGGCACAACTGCCTCACTCTCTGCCTTCCAGGTTTTCCAATACGAATGTAACAAAATGTGTGGTTTCTTCTTGTGTCTAATCTCATGATAAAACCCTGGATCAAGAAAGCAGGGGTGATGGTTTCTCTAATGTGATCAAATTCCTGTGGTGGTTTTTTTTTGGGGGGGGGGAAGGGAAGGTTGGGTTTAGCTTTACTGGAGGTCAATGTTTCTCTTTCTGCATCACCTGTTCGTTCTAGATTGTGTGGTGGAAGTGACCTTTTAGTGCATTTCCTGCCTATGTTGTACTAAATGGATCTGAAGCTATGTTCTGTGGCTCCAACGATAAACTTTCCAAAACTTCAGTTCATTTGTAATATTGAAAATAGTTTATGGTTTAAAAAAAGAGAATACCCATCTGGTACAGCAGATGTAAGGAAAACACAATTCCCTTTACATATCTGCCCCCACAACCCTTATGTATTTAATGATTGCTTTTGGAAAAGAATGTGGGTGCTACATAAAAGTAATCGAAGGTTGCACGTACACTGTTTTCAGTCTGAATGAATGGAATTAAGGCCCTATTGTATTTCCAATGCTGCAGATGGAAACAAGGTACCCGTATACCTGATTCTGAGTCTTCCAGAAGACAGCCTTCATTTCTCTGTGTACACAGTTGCATAAGGATCATTGCCAAGGGTTTTGTGCTTGTTCAGAAACTATATTATCAGTGTTCTGCAAGCGAATCCTTTGCACAGGCAAGACACTGCAGAAGAATTTTTATGTGTACATTATTTCTGATGGACCAAATTTCAGTCCTGAACTCGAGAAAACTACCTGGTCTTCCATATTTAAGTTTTAAACTTGATATTTTGTGGAGAGGGGAAATTTTTAACTCCCCCCCCACCCAGCTGTTTTCCCTGTCATCGAAAAATACACATTTTGTATGAAGTCTTTTTTTGTTAAGTAGCTTTTATAAAAGCTGTGACAAGTTTTCTAAAATAAAAAGGCATAGAATGATCAAAAGTGCTGCTTCAAGAACTCATGTTTTTGTATTCTCCGCTGTCATGGCTAAAGCCCTCAGAAGCTTGAGGTTCTACAGTCCTGCTATGCCTGTGTCTACGAAATTGCAGATTTCAACATTCAGTTGCAGGCCTGCAAATACAGTTGCAGGCAAATGATCCAGTTTGCCTATTATATCTGAAGTAGAGAATAGGCCACAGAGCACATGTTTTGAATGTACAGGGTTGCAGGCTCAGTACCTGTTCTTTCTCAGCTCTCCTCTCAGTGGACTTCACAATTAAAAGGGTTTTAAGAGATTGAGAACCCAATCCAGAACTGATCAGCTCCCGCAGGAGCAACAGTACCAAAATGGCAACTGCTGCATCCTGGGGGAGCCTGGCAGCCACAAGAGGCTCCTCGGGGGGGGGATTCATCCCCTTCTCCCAGGGAAAGCCTCACTGTCCACAATGGGGCTCCTTGGCTCACTGTTGGCTATTGAGCAGCCCTGTGTGAGGCTGCCCAAGCCACTGCCGGGGATACAGTAAGATCCGGCTGATGGAAGCCACCGCCAGGTCCCACCCCCTCCAGGCCAGCTCCTCCCTTGCCCCTCCTTCCATGGGCCATTGGCTGGCCACTTGTGTTGGGGCCTGGCGCTGAATGAGCGTCGCCCCCAGCGTGAGTGTGGAAGCGTCGCGGACATGCTTTATGGCACTTCCACTACATTTTCACCGGTGGTACAATGTACTGCTGACAATTAGGGCCTTCTGGATTGGGCCCTGACAGTAACTACTGTTGCTGGAAGCAACAAAATTAGATGGGCCAATATGATTTTGTACAAGGCAGTATTATTTGGCCAACAGATGGAGAGGCAACATACTCTGCAGAGGATATTCATTTGAGACACAGTGAAACCTGGCTGTGTCCATCAGATCCCCACTTATCCATGAAGCTCACTGACTTTGTGTCTAAGGCACTCACAGGTTGATTCTAAAGGGGGGGGGAGGATGGCATATATGCTATTCTGCCCTTGTTGGAAGAAGAGTGGGGGAATTAAATTAAAATACCACCTGTTTTTTAGTAGGCAATGATCTAATTCCTGTCCTTAGGTTAAAAAGAAAACAAATGTTCTCTTGCCTTCCAACAAATTTGGCAGTTTAGTTTATTCATGGGCAAAACATCTACGCCAGTGTTCTTCAACCTTTTTAATCTCATGGCATACTGACAAGGCACTAACATTGTCAAGGCACACCACTGGTTTTTTTAAGGATATATTTATCATTTTAAAAGAGTATTAAGTATTATTGTGATTAAAGTTCAATAATTAAAATTTTAATCTTTGTGTTGATGAGTGCTTCAGTTCTCCATTTCGGATTTGTCTCAGCTCATCTTCTGCCACAGTTAATTCTGCTGACTTACATGCACTCAACACAGATGGATCTCTCACCCAGTCTAAGGAAGATACATCAAGTGACGGGAAATACTTTTCAATGTTTTTACTCAGCAGTGACAAACTTCGTGGAAATAAGTCAATAAGATTTGTGTCCCGTCAGCAACTTTTTGTCAGTTTAAATATTTCAACTTTGTTCTCTTTTGGGCCACCTCAGTGTTAGTTTTTTTTTTTTCCTTAAAGGAGATAACCTCTATATTGTCTGAAGCCAATAAGGTTTAAAAAATACTTTTGGCCATGATCCAAAACAGAATAGCCTAGCCAGGTAGCAAGCAAAAGGATTTCCTCCCTTTCATTTTTTTTGCAATGCGCACTAACACTTTTATCCCCCTCTCCCAATGTAACTAACTGCTTCCAGAAAGCCACAGCTGTGCCCCCTTTGTTTCTTTTGATGGGTCTGCTTAGCTGCTATGCATGCATTTCTTGACTTCAGTTGGTGTATAATAGTCCAGCCTCTCCCTGTTTAGAAGGGAAGCTTAGTGCTGCAGAGCCACCTGGAGTTTAATGTAGGCTTGGAAACAGCATGGTGAGGCAAAGAAGCCTTCTGCATGTTCTTTTCTAGCAAAGGTCAAAATGTTCCACACCAAACATTTGGAGCCCAATCCTATCCTAGTCTCGATGCTGGTACAACTGTTTCTAGTGCTGGTACAGCTGTAATGCAGCCCCAAGGTAAGCAAACAAACGTTTCCTTACCTTGAGGAGGCCTTCCTGAGTCCTCCTCCACCACAGAATGCAGCACACACCCCATTGGGACAGCTACATCAGGGCTGCAAAATTGGATAGGATCTGGTCCTTCAGCTTTTGGCAAAAAGAAGTAGCTTGCACTAGGAATCTAGGTGAAATGGGGGAGCCTGATGGCTGGCAATGATGGGAGGATTTCAGTTAGGTGGGACCCAAAACTCCCACAGCACACCTATATTCACAGTACATCAGTGTGCTGTGGCACAGTGGTTGCAAATGACTGCTGTAGGTGGTAGAATTCACATACTACGAGGATTTGAGAAAGTACTTAAAACTTGGTACATGCACAGAAGTAGCACAGCCAAAAATTATAAGGAAGTGAACAGAAGTGATAACCTGAAAGTGATAACCAGAAGTGATACAGCATACAACTGTAGTAGGATAGTAGTGGTAAGCACAAAACATCTGTATGTGAGGTTAAATACATATTTTTCTGCCTGGCTTCACTGTGAGACCTTGCTACGGGGGTCAAGGGTGTTTTCAGAAGATGCAGCCACTTCTGAGCCCCTGCATAGGTTCCTTTATAGGGCCCTCAAAGGTTCATTTGAGGCCTCTGTCTGCATTTCTGTGCATAAGACAGATGCCATGTCTTCTAGGTTGGCAAGTCCTCACAGTGCAAGAGAAGCTGTTTAGCATACTATAACTCGGCAATGCCCAGTATACAGAGCAGAGCTGAGACTAGTGAGGTTGTCATGCATACATTTTAAATTTACACTTTCTGACTTGGGAAGTCTAGAAATAGTAGTCAGTAGCACGAAAGTGTCCCTAGTTTAAAAAAAAAAAAGTTGAATGCTAGATGCTTGGCATTTCTCATCTCAGGCATGCTTCACCTTCCATTAAGGAAGGAATTGCAAATCTTGGACAAGTGTTTTCTGAGAAATTGTAAGGTGTTGATTTGTAATGAATATAGAGCAGTAGGGCTGTCTGTTTTTGCCAAGTGCTTAGGAAACTGGTTTAGCTAAATTTGGACTCAAGGACTCAAGACAATACATTTTAATACACAGGGAGAAGTTCTGGCGGCTGCTTCTTATTTTTATACCTTTTGTGGAGATGAAGACTGGAAAATTCTGAGAAAGGTGGGATATCTTATCTGGTTTTCTCCTTGAAGACACAGGCAGATGAGCTGGAATAGAAAAGTAAGACAGGCCAAGTGAGTGAGAAGTACCATCTTAGAATTTTCAATTTATTATTTTATTTGCAATTTATTGTGTACTCAACAAGAAGGGGTGTTGTTTTCCTGCAGGGGTGAGAAATGACTTGGCCCTCACTTCAGAGAAGGAAGTAACAGCAGGCAAAAAAGTTCTCTTCCCCTTTTTGCCAGTGGCGCTCTAGAAATGGAACCATGGATTCTTCACATATACGCTCAAGTGTCTCTCTAGTCTAGATGCACTGGGACAATACAATTGAATTTGGTGGTCTTTTTGTTAAAAGGCCCATCCCCCCTCCATGCATCTTTGAGGATATATATGCATACATGATTATCTTGGACTGCTCTCTTTTATAGACAAGAACACTCGTTTCCCTGTATGTGGCCTTGGCCTGAACAATGCAGTTCCACAGCTCAGTTAAAGATCCATTTCACATGTTATAGGAAACTGCCCAATTCATAAACCAAAGCTTGAGAATTTTTTTTGAATTAAAAAATGTGACCATAAACATACACATCCATCCAGACTCACCTAGTGCTTGTGCAGTGAACAAAAGTAATCATGATTTAATTTTTAAAAGGCAAATGAAACATTGTATAAAGTACATGCGTCAAAAGAAATGAGTTGCTTTCTTGTGGTGGAGGATCAGTAGCTCAACACTTATTCCACATCTGGATATCACTTCCTGGATGTGAGCTAGGCAGGGTAGAACTTTCCCTCCCACAATAACATGTACGTAAATATTTAAGGGAGCAATATCAGCCAATCTAGTGGAAAGCAACACATACAATTTTTTCCGTTGTCTAACGAAGAGGCATTTCTGTTGCTAAAATAATGACAAAAAGCTGCAGCTCAGGATAAAAGCTGACATAGGGAGACATTATTCTTTCACTCTCTGTTCTAGCAAAAGGAGTCTCAATTTATCCTCTGTTGAAATGAGAAAACACCTCCATGTGCACAGATGTTTGCAGAGAATGAGATGACAAGAGGCATCCCATTAGAATCTGGACTTTTATTCAGTAAAAGGGATGAATCTAATCCAGATTACGAGACAAAATAGTTTTTTGGGATGTGACGGCACTGCGAGTTAAACTGGTGCTGCTGAGCTTGCTGACTGGAAGGTTGGCAGATCAAGACCACGTGACTGAGTGAGCTCCCGTTGCTTGTCCCAGCTCTTGCCTACCTAGCAGTTTGAAAGCATGTAAAAATGCTAGTTGATAAATAGGTACCATTTTGGTGGGAAGGTAACAGCGTTCTGTGTGCCTTGGCGTATAGTCATGCTGGCCACATGACCACGAAACTTGTCCTCGGACAAAAACCAAAGTGGCTCTTTGACTTAGAAATGGAGATGAGCACCGTCCCCTACCGTCGGTCACGATTATACCATTCGGTCGTGGAGAAACCTCTAATCACCTTGCTTACTGCTGGAGACCAGGAGACAAGGTAAGCAACGTCGGGGGGGGCAGATAAAAAGGTTCTGCGGGCCTCATTCGAGGCCTCATTATGCTGGCCCACCAGCTGTTTGTCTGACACCCCTGCATAAGACAATTGTATTTTGTTGGTCATAACCTTTGCTAGAATAAAAACATTACACTCTGGTTTGTTTCATTAAATTTTTCATGAAATTTCACACCCAATGGTATATAACATGATCGTGTTATTCTGTAAAACTGCAATTTTTACAGAAAAAGTTTTGTTTTTGTTTTTTGGCCATAACATTTGACAGGATAAAGATATTGCACTCTGTTTTTTTTCATTGAGTTCCTCATGAAATTCTGCATCCAAACTGTATATAGCATGATGGTTGGGGTTCAGTGATGACACACACCCCAAGAATGGCACCTGGGGCTCCCTGCCCCCACCCCATAGGTAGCTACACTAAAGCACACACACAAACACACATACACTGTTAGCAAAAATTCAGACATGAATATTGCATGATATTGACATGTATCACAGATAGAACAGAACCCCAGTGGATATCGGGGCGTGCCAGTATGTAGAAAGGAAAATTTAGCATGATCCAGAAGTAAGTTGAATCAATGGCATTCCTAGAGCAGGACAAAACGCTAAGTTTTGCAGGAGCCTGAGTCCTGTGTAAAGTACTCCCCCCCTCACCTTCAGAACCATTTGCAGCTCTGAGGCTTGGCTTTGAGCCGGTAATGGATCTGAATGTGAGGGGGAGGGGCCGCTTTACACAGGACCTCCTGCAAAACTTTGCATTTTGCCCACCCCACTCCCCGGAACATCACTGAGTTTAATGGGACTTGCATGAGAATAAGCATGTACAGAATACTTGATCTAAGTAGTGCAAATCAGAGCCAATCAGATGGTATTGATAAATCTATGCTGAGAACTCTTTCTTCCTTTGCAAAAAGCAGCTGCGAAGGAGAGTTTTATTTTGAACTGGGATTGTGGAATGGGGTACAGAGGTTAACCTTTTGAGCCTGAACCAATTCCATAACTCAAATGTGAGTCCCCAGAAACTACTCTTAACTGCCAAGGGGAAAACAAATGATCTTATCCACACAGCCCCACACTGCAGCCCCAGTTCAAATATAGGCGCACTACAGGAAAAGAATGGGGTAATATCAGTTATGGCCCTTCTGCAGAATATCTTGTTTGGCCCTCATCAATAATAGTTTTCTGCTACAATTCAAATATGGTGAATGCTCTTTACCTTCTTGAAAAGAGGGTCATCCACAGGAATGTTAAACTGCTCACAGAGGGAAAAGAACTCTCCTTTGTCCAGAAGTCCTGAGCCCTCTTGGTCTTGCTGGAGAAAGGCTGCCTGTATGTTGCTATCTGGCGCAAAGTTATGTCGATACATATGTTCCTGCAGCTCCTTAATTAATGCTTCTAGCTCCTGCTGGTCAGGCTCATCTGAAGCTAACCTATAAGGAAGAAAGCAGCTTTTATATTTAGATACATTTGCACTTACATATACATTTGCATTTACATGCCAGTAATATACATTTGCATACTACCAAAACCTCAATATAGGTGCCTTTTTGAGAATAATAAGGTAATATAAGAGAGCTCATAACTTAACAATCACAATGGATTTGTCATTGGTTGGCAAACATACAAAACCAGCAGGGGATCAAATAGTTTTTCCCCCTCACTATATATTGATATTTTGACTTTAATATTAGGCTATTGTATGGCCTGGCAATTCTAATTTTAACTGTAAGAGCATAAAAATAAATATAAAAATATAACTACGGTCTCTTTAGTCTGCAGTGGTACAGTTCAAAATGCTACTGCCAAAGACTCCCTTCGTATGTTGTCTTAATAGCCTAAAAGTCGCCACACTGTGGCTTCTTCTCACACCACTCAAGGAATATTGGAAGATCCTCCCCATGTTGTCACTGCCCTGATTTCCAAGAGGAGTGACACTTATGTAGAAGGTGCTATACTGGAATGGGCTTCTCTCCTCAGGCCTCATGTAATGAGAATTATTAGCGGCCTTCAGTGCCCTTTGGGGAGAAAGGCAGAGTACAAATCTAATAAATACATTAAATAAATAAATAAATAAATAAATAAATATACAAATAAATAAATGTTTGCACTCAGATAAGACTGTATGATACTATTTCCCTTGCTATGAAGAAACAGTAATGAATGGAGGGAACATGCAAGAAGCTCAAGCTGCTGCATAATGTATATAAAGTTACAATCTTATGCATGCTTACCTGAGAGTAAGCCCCTGAATAAAATGGGGCCTACTTCTTACTAAACATGTGTAGGCTTGTACTGTAAAGTACCCAGGACCAGCAAAGACAAACTCCTACTAAGATGCAAGGAATGCAGATTCATAGGCAAATCTAGTGACTTCCTGTAGGCTTGTTCCAACAGCATACCTCTTGAGTGCCGCTGCTGCGGCTGCCCGGCGAGGTGCAAAGTGATCCCTCATAGACTGCACAACTTCTGGCGGGAAGCTGTCTAAATGGCTTTCCATGTAATTGAGGACATATTCATCAGCATCGGTGATAATGAACCTGTGGCCAAACACTGGATGAAAAAGAACCAATTAGTTATCACCATTAAGCACTATCGCGGTGTTACTTTCAATGATCAGGCAATTTCTCTGAAGAATGAGCATATTGCCCAAGGAGACAGAGGCATATGCTACTGTATTCTTGGCAGTGGCAGGGCTACTCTAGGGATGGGAAGGGCAATTGTCCCTCTCTATGACAGAGTGGTGGTTTTTTGCTGTCTCCCCTGGGGTGTGTGTGTGAGACAGGGCTAACCTTCATTGGACAGCAAATGCACTGACTAGGGCCCTCCTGCACACTTTTGACTCCAAACGGAGTTAGCACAGTGCATGAGCAAGGTAGGGGGTGACTGTGCAGGTGCAGGGGGGTGATGTGATGATGCAGGGGGCCTCATTGCATCGAATGGCCCTGGGTACCCTCCCACCCCTGTGATGCTATTGATTCTTGCCATTTTGCAAAGGATCAACTTTGTTGTAAAAAGTGGCTGGAGCTGAACAGAACCTTCCAAATCAGTGCTTTCCAAACTTTTTAGCACCAGGACCCACTTTTTAAAATAACACTCTTATCCCACCTAGCCTTTTGAGGACCCGCCTAGCCATTTGAGACTAAAAAAAAGTTTCACGTGACCAGCTGCTCAAGCATCTGTTTTTTACCTTTTTACTAGGGGAGGGGGGGACACCAATTTCTGGAGCATTAAAATTGCAACGATCTGCATCCAGACTTAATTTAAAATTTATACTGCACTTTTCTACTTACCTTTGACCTTTCACTTACCTTCCACCATGGCCCCAATGGTGAGGTCAGCTGGTTCATAGTAAACCGGGTTGTCTGTGCAGGAGCCCGGCTTGGGGACTCTCGTCTTGCCGAGGTATTTGCCTCCAATTATTCCTGAATTGCGCACGGGTGGTTCATAGATGGTCATCATGTCAGTGGCAAGGAAATAGGAGAGGGCAAAACGACGCTTTTTGTCCTCTGGATTTGGGGACTCCTACACAGAAGGATCACAGCTCTGTTACTGGGAAATGCCTGAGCTGGCAGAAAACCCACTTATGAGAAATCTGAGGGTTTTTTTAAAAACCTCATAAATTTGCTTATGTGTCAAGAAAGCAAAGAAGCAGTCAATCTTATAAGCAACAGCGACAGAAAAACCACTTCAATCTGTTACAGAACAGCTATCAAATTGATACGCATGCTGAGCAAATGTAGCCATCCTTTTGCAGCAGTAAGAGTCGGATGAAAGTTCTTTAACACACTGCCATCCATTCATCAGCTGCCTTTTACCCAATTAATTGGTTAATTAATCTGTACAAGAGGACAGACTATCCATTCTGTTAGCTTTGAACGTAATAAGCACTCTTATGCACAGTGGTGGGATTCAAATAAATTAACAACTGGTTCTATGACGTCATAGCTGGAGCCAATAAAACCTGAAGCCAGCCGAGGTAAGCGAGTGGGCGGGGCCCAGCCATTTTACAACCGGTTCTATAGAACCTGGGCGAACCCCCTGAATCCCACCACTGCTTATGCATATTCAAATGAAGGCTGCATTGAAATTTGTACCCCCTTGGCTTCCATAGCCAGTTTTGCGGGCTGTGAAAGTGTGGGTGTGACTGGGAAGGAGAAAAGCGAATTTTGGCGGGGGGGGGGGAAGAACTAAATACATCTGTACTGGACTTTATTTGTGACATTGAAAAGTAGTATATAAATACTGTTGGTTGGTTGGATGGTTGATTGATTGATTGTGGCAGGAGTTCTACTTGCAGTGGCTACTGGCTATAATTTTTTCCCATAATCTCCTCTGCACAATGCTATATTATGATGTACCATTGCACCAAGGGGGTTATAGATAGTAAAATGGTGACTGCCAGCACCAGTCAAAGCTCTACTGGTACTGCAAAAGTGGAAGCAGTGAAAGGTAAGCCCCATTTCTCTCTCTCTCTCTCTCTCTCTCTCTCTCTCTCTCTCACACACACACACACACACACACACACACACACACACATTCAAGCTGAAAGTATTCAAGTGAAAACTTCGAATTAATTCAAACTACATCATATTTTCTTGTAAGGAGTGTTTGGTCCAATATTGGGTATGCATGGGTGGAGTGGGGTGTGTGTAATCTTTCAGCAGCTTTCTCAATCAGAGCCCATTAAAACTACATTTTGAGAGCACTGAAAGATTAAGTTAAAATGAAGTGTTTTCGGAGCCGTCTTCCCTGCTAGGTTGTTACACTGAAATTCAAACACCCAGAGGTGTGTCACTGGAGACAAGGCATTTAGGGGAAAGAACATCCAAGAACATCCTTCAATCCAGAGTTACCCTTCCAAGAGTTAACATCCAAGTTACCCTTCAATCCAGAAAGCACTGAATAGACTATCTCACCAATGTGACTGCATAGCGCAACACTTTGCGGTCATTCTCTAACATCTTAATAATGTTTTTCCTAGGCGCTTGTGGAATGAGACTGAAGCAGTTCTGAAGAGAGTCGTCCAGGAAGCCATAACCATTGTAGGGAGGAATTATCTGGATGAAAGTCAGGAAGAGACAATTAGAACATTCTGCCATGTGACTATGGTTCAGAACAGTGTAGATAACATTTGCTTTAAGCCTTCAACCTGTGCATCGTGAACCCCTGTGGGTCACAACACCTCATATGGAGAGTTGAAGCTGGAGGTTTATTTATATGCTGCACAAGACAGGCTGGGGAACTGCATGGAGGTTAGTGTGGAGGATCATGGCACAGCCATGTAGTGCCCCAGCCTGCTTTGCACAGCGCATAAATAATTCCAGCCACCCAGGGTGAGGGGCCGAGCACCAGGCTGGTGCCTTTCACCACACTGACAATCTCAGGGAGGGGTGATACCAGCAGAGGCTCAAGAGGTGATTTCACCTTCAATTCCCTAGAGCCACCCGAGCAAGTAAAAAAAGATGTGGCATGCAGTGTTATTTCTCTCCAGGCAGATCCAACTGGTGTGTCTATCCCTACCCCACATTTCACCACCCCCTCATTTGGAACCCTATCCCATCTTCCTGTTGTAGTCGCTGCTCTTCCAATGAGGCTTGAATGGACGGGGTGCCCATATGGGGTCCTACAGTCGCAATACTTTACAGGGATGCATGGCTGGCATAGCAGGTGTGTCATCCCTCTCTGAGGGTGCAAAATTTTGGCAACCCATCACATCACCAACAAACTTCTGGGCTGGGGGGGTTGCCTGTCTCATACTTTTTATTTTGGGGTTATGGCATGAAAAAGATTGAAGATCACTGCTTTAAGACATCTTCGCATCTTGTATAGCTACTTCATCATTTATACCAGGGGTGGCCAACCTGTGGCCAGCAAACCACTAGTGGCACATGGACACTTTCCAAATGGCATGCAGAGCAGATCCAATCCTGCTGTTGCCGAGCTGGGCAAAGCTTCTGCACCCAACCACATCGACTGGTTCTGTGTGAAGGCTGCAGCCATTCTGGGGCTAGTGCAGGCCAATTGGCTGCTGGTCGCCTGTGTGCAAGGTGTGCTGGGGTGCTACTTCTCCAACCCAATTTTTGGTGCAGGCAACCAGTTTGGCGGCAGCTTTTCCACTGAGCCTACCCATGCAGTTGGGCAGTTTTCACCCAGTGCACCAATTGGGCATTTAACACAGCAGGGTGGGACCAAGCTCAGCGGGTCCAGCCATCACCAGAGGCAAGTGGCGCCAAACCCCACCCTATCTCGACAGTGCAGAGCATCACTTCCGGCAGGGATGCCGCCAAAGGCAAGTAGAGTTTCTGTACCTAAAAATATTCTGTACATAAAAAGGGGCAAATGGCATGCTGTGGGTTGGCCACCGCTTTTGGACATTTGGGGGGGGGGTTGGCCATTTATAAACCAGAATTAGGTGCTATAGGAGAGTTCAATATTCTTTTCTCTGAGGTGCTTCCCAGCTAACTCCACCTCCAGATTTCTTCTGACCTTGGATACCTGGTTATAGCACTAATAATCTGCTAGACATTCAGAAAAATTGGCTGACATTGAGGACTAATAATAGGAGATGGTCTCCTGAGACAGTGTCCTATCTGATTTATAGCTTCCAATTCCCCAGTAAATGAAGGCGCCAATCAAGTTCTGCTCAGCAGGAGGGGGCCTTTAAAAACAGCCATCAACCATAATCCACAGTGAGACCATAACATTGACAGGCATGTTGTCACATCAGCTGGAAACTCCTGATGATTAATGTCTCAGAAATCCATCAGATTCCTTCAGTCTCTAGAGCAAATTATTTGCAGTGTGGGTGCTCCTAGTCTAAGCCTCAATAGAAAGCTCAATTGTGAATCCTATCCACAATTACCTGGGAATAAGCTCCATTGACTATAATGGGACTAACCCCAGAGTCAACACACATAGAATTGGGCCCTGAGTTACAGACCAATTTTTCTCACAATTTTCTCTCTATAAGAAATTCCTATTACCTGTTTTATTTCCTCTGGAGGGGGCCTACTTATATCAACTGGCTGGACCTCAGAAATGCCAAACTTCTCCTGAAGGAACCTCCGAGTGAACTCATCACAATCATAGATAAAAAAAGAGCGTCCAAGAAGAGTAGTGGATTTGCCTACAGCAAAATCTTTAGCTGTATACCATTCTAGGACTTCCTGATCAGAAATCTCCAGCACACACGTTGGGAAGGTTCCTTATTGAAGAAAGGCAGATTGGTTAGACATGTGGTCCAATTACTCTACAAGAAGAAAAGTACTTTTCTTATAAAAATGTCCACAGATTAGTTATAGATAGAGGTGTTCTTAAACATGTTTTATAGTTTCACAGACTTCATTTTTTCCATGAAAGTAAAATGCAGAAAGTTGTGTTACGTGTTTCATTCCAGGGGCACACTTTTATACATTGTATTTGTATATTATAATAACTTTAGGTGATATAGGTGGTATAATGTCAGCAGATGAAAACACAGTCATTATACATGCCCCCTCCCCAGTTTCAGCCTTACCAGCCTCCAGTGGCCAATACGTATAGGTATTTTTTTTTTTTTTTTTTTTGCAGATTTCAGGTTTTGGGGTTTTGTTTTTTTTTAGAAAAATGAGAAGAGCAGAAAGCAGTGGTATGTTTTTATTTCATTATCACTGAAAAATAACACTGCTACTGATAGAATAACAACAGAACCACCTTTGATTTGCCATAGCAATTTTGACGATTTTATAGGTTTGGAAATTGATAAATTATTATGGAAAATATCGTCAGATAACACTTAGCAAGTGTGGTGGTGCAGCAGGTTAAACTGCTGCTGCTGAGCTTGTTAACAAGATCACGTGATGGAGTGAGCTCCTGTCACTTGTCCCAGCTCCTGCCAACCTACCAATTCAAAAGCACATAAAAATGCAAGTAGATAAATAGGTACCACTTCAGTTAGAAGGTAAAGGCGTCTGTGCACCTTGGCATATAGTCATGCTGTTCATAAGACCATTGTCCTTGGACCAGAGAGTATAGATAACAAGAGGCGGCATGCTTTAAGAATTGATAGGGAACCAAATGAGGCCAGGGGGCGGGCTTAGCAGCCATGTTCGTTTACTCAAAACAATGCTGATTCCAAGCATTTCAGATTGGTTTTCGCGTACTGTTTAGACATGAATAGTTTACTCCTGAAATAAAAACTTACGAAAATAACAACGTGTGATCGTGTAGAAACATCATTGGTAACCTTATTATGATTCAATATGCAATTCCAAGGTTTAATTCCGCGTAATTATATTACTGAACACACCGGACGAAATGCTGTCTATTTTAACTCAGAGTGCACTATTTTGACAGACTATTTAAATCTACACAAGTAAGAATAAAGTGTGAACGGGAAGGAAAGAAAAAAAGGGGCGGGTGGGCAAAAATTAGATAAATATGTAGGAAAATTACATTAAAATCTCTTCATAACACAAGTAGTTGTCAATAGGAGAGTAATTCTTTTTACTTCTAGACTATTAAGAGTTTTGTTTAAACTTCTACACTCACCCCCCCCCCCTCCATAAAACAAATTCTGTTAATGTTCAGAATTTCGAAAATATTACAGTAGAAAATGGAAGGTGGGAAAAAAGTGTAAACGGGAAGGGGGGAAAAGGAGGGGGGAAATTTTTTTTTTTTTACCTTCTAGACCATTAACAGTGGGTGTCAGAAAATGGTGAATAAGACTGCTAGGAACAACGAGAAATTACACAGCTTCAAAAAAAATGCACTCACTGAGCGGTAGTTTTATTGAGCCGATGTAATGAGAATACATGAATCTTTCCATGGAAATTAAATCCCATTTTTCGTTCAGCGATTCGCACACCCGTATGCAGAACACACAGGCATGCTTAAAGGGGTTGAAATTAACTTTTACAAACGTGCAGGGAGATTTTTATTCGTGAATTCACGGCAATCGACCTCCTTGGCGGGAAAGATATGAGTCAGCCATATTTGTATACCCATGGCTTCAAGAAAAGGACAACATGCCGCCTCTTGTTATCTTTACTCTATGCCTTGGACAAACACCGGCTCTTTGGCTTAGAAATGGAGATGAACACTGCCCCCTACAGTTCGTCATGACTAGACCATTTGGTCATGGGAAAACCTTTAACTTAAAGATGCAATATCCCTAGAACTGACAAGAATAGACTGAGACCCAAACCAAACATGCAGAGATCTACATGGCAATGAGCATTGTTTGGGGTAGGGTACTATATCAAGAGTTAGAAAGCATTGTGATTAATTATGGGTATCATGTGCCGTAATACTTAACTAGTTCCAGTAGATTATACTACATTTGTCTGCCACAAATAGGGTCCTCTCCAATATCCTATCTTCACGCCTGTGACAGATCTGCTTCCAATGTTTTTATAATTAAGTGTTCCTGGTGCAGCAAATTTAATGGGATTCATACAATAACTAATTATGATCACAAATATATCTTTATGCATCAGTTCTTGCAATTAGGTACTTGTTAACCCCGCAAATGCTCCAGCTTTAAACAATGAGGCAAATGCTAAAATGCAGGCTCTTACCTTTCTTCTCTACTAATCTTTTCGGCAGGCGCTGGCGTCTTATCAGCACCGGAAAAGGGTCTCTTCCATCATTCCGTTCATGGACCTCCCGCACTTCCACTGTATCATCCGCCAAGTAATAGTGAATGATAAAAGGCCTCCTCTCACCAAACATTTGTTCCGTGTCATCCCATATGGCAAAGAAACGAAGGACCTGTAAAGTGTGGGAGGGACCATAGTATGGTGATAGAATGCATGCATTGCACAGATAAAATTCATGATTTTCAGTTCTGGCATTTTCAGTTAAAATAATCTCAGGTACCTAAGAAAGAGGCTTGGAAAAGTGTTGCTGGTCAATGAATAGTACTGGAATAGATGAACCAATGGTCTGACTCTGTATACCGCAACTCTTTATATTCTTATTGGAATGTCAGTAATAAAGCTATATAGTAAAAAAAAAATCCCCCATACATAAAGAGGTAACAACTATGCTAAGGAAGTCTAAAATGGAAGTGGTTCACAAAATAGAATAACTTGCATCGAAGTTACAGCACACTGATTGGTAGCGCAATCCTACAGACCGTGCAGCATTGGCGCAACAGGGTTGCGCTGACACTGCGTGCTTAGCACTGATGTGGGGGCACCAATCAGCACCCCCTCATTGGCGCTAAGGCAACGGGACTAGCGCTGCAGGCAGCACCGGTCCTGTTGCACCCACGCAGCACCTCCCTAGTGTCAGCCGAAGCCAACCAGCTCAAGGGAAGTGCTATGACAGGGCGGCACGGAGATTGGGCGAGGGAGGGAGAATGTGGGCGGGGGAAGACAGGACGTGGGCGGGCTTGAGAAGCGGCTGTACGGCCGCATCCTAAGCCCGTTTGGGAGGCCATGCAGCCCCAATGCAAGCCGCACGGTCTCCTCGGATCTGCACCCACTAAATAGCGGGCGCAGATCTGAGGAGCACATAGGGAAGGCTGGAGTGCTCCCTTACTGGAGGGGAGGCTCCAGCTTTCCCCCACCCATGTTGGATATGGCGCTGGCTGGCCAGCTGTGCCATTTCAACGCTGGGTAGGATTGCTCCCTGAGATGTGGCAACTCTAAATGAAACTACGGACTGGTCAACCAACAAAGACGAAGTAATAGCTGAATATACATATTCTTAACGTTTTAAGGTAGTTAAGAAAAAGAGAAAAGATTAAACCAAAATATCTGTACACATAACAAGTAGACAAGTAGACAAAAAAACCTGTCATGATTAAAATATCTTATTACTCCTAATTCCAGATTGTTTTTATTGCTTAAAAGGCCCCATCAATTCAATGCTTTAATTTCCTATGCATGAAATTCAGAGGCCAACAATTAAATACAGGTGTGATATGCTCCAAGTTGGTAAGTGTCCACCAGGTGTCATGTGCTTGCATTCTACATTGCAGTAGCTAAGATTTCATAGATCTTCAGGACTAGCCCAAAGCAGGCCATATGACAACAAGAAGCAATATAACAACATCTCTTGGCAGCATAGCACATCACATAGCATACTGGTGGGGAAAAGCTTAGCCTCACAGAACACATGGACAAATCAGTATTTCCATAGCATTTCACCCAACAGGTAAGCAAATTCTTTGGGATAAGAAACAAACATAAAATTCACCTTTTTATCATAGGCCAAAAATTGCTTGAGTTGGTCAAAATCTGATGGTGTGATATACATGCGCAGAGGCATTTTACGTAGCTCTGTGTAAGGATCAAAAATCATTCTCTCTGGAGGGTTCAGTTCAATTCCTTGACTCTCCAGAAAAGTCTAAGGAAAAAACAATTATGTAATTGATCAATACTGAGATAAAGAAATCAAAGAAAATGGATTGCACTACAGAAGCTTAGGTCATAACCACCATCACAGAGAGAGGCTTCTTGGTTGTGGCACTCCAAATTTATAGAATTCTTGAACCAGGAAGGCTCACTTTATGCCTACAATACAATCTGTCCAGCTCCAGGAAGACTTATTTATTTTCCAGGCTTTTAGCAGTGGATGAACTTTCAGTATTTTTATTGCTCTTATTTTATCCCCCATCATTATTCACTTTGTTGCGTTTTTATGATGCTAAGTTTTCATTTTGTGAACTGTTGTGGGAATATTTGCTGAAAGTCAGCACACAAATGTATATAACAAATGACATGCCACTGTGATCAAATCAATCAAGATGGAGAGCATGGGCGCAGGGCCAGCTCCAGGTGTGGTGGGGCCCAATGCAGGGCTTTCCCATGGGGCCCCTACACTCTCTGTGGGGGGCCCTACTCACCAAGAAGAGGGCTTTTGGTGCAGCATGCGAAGCGTGGCACCTGGAAATAGTTGGTGGTGACATGATGACATCACCATCACCTGTTTCCAGGAGGTCCATTTTGGGCCCTTGGGAGGCAGGGGTAGGTGAGAGGGCCCAAGGTAAAGTTGCTCTGCTCACCCCACTTACAGCCCATAGAGATCCCGACTATAGCAGCAGGTGATATGCTCTTTTCACTGGTGCAGGGCCCCCCAAAGTGGGGGCCCCAGTGTGACAACATTGGTCACATTAGCTTAAAGCCATCCCTGCATGGGCATGATCGGGAGGAGATTTGCTTGTCTGTAATAGATTATAGCTCTATGACACTATTGGAGTAGGTCAAAAGCATGGAGACACTCCTGGACTCAGTGCTGCTTCAAAAGAAACCAGTCAGGTTTTGTGCTATTGGTCGTGCCTTTTTCCAACTTTGCCTAGTGAGAGAACCTTTTCCTTTTCTGCATACACAAACCCCTCCTTCACTGACCCATGCTTCTGTAACTTTCAGTCTTTATTATGCAATGACCTCTACATGGATCTTCAACTACTACTTGTCTCCTGATCAGGGATGTACGCATTTCTATAATGTGTGTGAAAGAGAGGCATCCATGCATCTACATCGCCAACATCTGAATTCCTTTTATATATAATCTCTGCGGTGTCCAGTATACCCTAAAAATTGGCTCTTTATGCCCTCATGTTGGCAAAAAGACTTATAGTATTTAATTGGAAGGAACAAAGCCTACCAACTTGTGCCCAAAGAATGGATGATCTTTTGCATCTATAGGATTTCCTGGAGGTGACCTGGAGGTGAAATTCTGGGTCACTGGGCTAGGCAATGCTGTGCCTAGAGATGTAAAATTTCCGGAAATTTTGAAGCTCGGAAAAAAACCTTGGGTTTTTTCATTTTTTTCCAGAAAAAATGGAAATTTTCGGAAAACTTGAAAAAAAATGCTACATTAGCACTTTTTTTCTCCCCTTTTCCAGGTGTCATTCTGTTACTTTAGGAACATCAAATATGACTATGGACAATTTGACTTGGCATAAAATTATCACAACTAGCATATTAAAAATATAGTGTATCCAAACAATTATTACAAACAGAATTTACTTTAATATTTATTTGTAATTGTAACCAATGGAGCAACAATCTCCTGAACTGTTTACTAGTTTATGTGGAACAGACTAAAAAAAACTCCACAAAACAATTTTTAAAAATCCAGAAGTAACCATTATTCATATTTCCTCTCCACAGTATTAAATAAAAATAAAAAACGCCATTCTCATAAAAAGAATTGAAGAGGGGGGAAGTGTATAGAAGGGAGTGGGACTAAGTTTCAATGAATGGGCATGAAATTTAATCAGAATCATTTTCTGAGCTGTAATCAGAATCAGTATCAGTCTCTGCTTCTGCAGCTACTCTGTTGTGTCTGTCATTATCACAGTTATTATGGACTTCTAAAAACTGAAGATTTGCCTGGATTGAAACAAGCTTCTCTACCCTTTCACATTTTAGTTTATTTCTTGATTTAGTGTGTTTCCAAACATAGACCAGATTCTTTCACATGCTGCAGAGGATGGAGGAGTCTGAAGAAGGCGAGAAGCAAGAGGAGTCAGAGGCTGTGTTAGAGATGTAAAATTTCTGGAAATTTTGAAGCTTGGAAAAAAACACCCAGTTTTTACATTGGAGGGTTTAGTTTGTAACCTAGGACTTGCTTGTCCTCAGTGCACAGAAATTAGAATAATATGATACCATACACATTTTTTAGAAATTATTTGGAAAATATTTGAATACCTTTATCTTAAAATATTTTATTCATCATGTTAAAATAAAATATTCCATAATCAATTTTTTTCTTTTCTTTTTTCAATTTTTTGGGGAAAAAACAAAAATGCTTCAGGAAAAAAACAGGGAAAAAAACATTTTTTTCTGAATTTTTCCAGGTTTTTTTCCAGGCCTTCACATCTCTAGTTGTGCCTCACCAGCCCCGACAGTCACCATATGTCCCTGCTAATGATGGGTACTGGCGGGAAGGCAGGTTCACATTCAATCTGTTTTGCATTCCTTGCCAATTTGCTTCTGTGTCCAATTTACAGTGCTAGTTTTAACCGTTAAAGCGATGCATGACATGGGACCTTAAGGACGGTCTGTTCCTGAATGAGCCCACTGGCCCCTTGAGGCCTAGTCATTAGGATTACTGTTAGTAATCATTAGTCATTAGTAATCATTAGTCATTACTGTTTGTGACATCTTTGCAGCAAGTTTGAATGGTGATAGCCAGGAATTTAGTTTTTACAGTAATTGTATCACATTGGTAGAGCCAATGAACTGAAAAGGAAAACTATTGCTTTGGTGCATTTCTGAAGCACCTCTAAAGCATCTCTTTCATTAGTTTTTTGGTTGACAACATTGTTTTCAGCATTTTTTGGTGACTGTTTTTATGTTGTTGATTATAAACTTGTTGGCTTTAGAATTACGTTTGTTATAAACAGTTTTGAACTTCTCTAAAAAGCAGTAAAAATCTTAATAAATGCATTATCCAGTAAATTTTGCACCTTAATCAGATTACTACCTGTGTGAATGCATCGCAATCAACTATCCGGAAAGTCTTCCCATATATAGTGATGTTGATACCCCGGTTCAGATCTTTCCAATGATAATGGTCCCCATGATCATTCTTAGGTAGGCGCTGCCGTTTGATGAACTTGCCCTGGGGAATCCCAGAGTTTTCAACAATGGGCTCCATGACAGACATGCTATCATCTTCTAAGTAGTAATAAATGCCAACTTGGCGGATGCGGAAATGTTCCTCTGTAGATATAGGGACATCTTCTTGAAAGTAACCATCAAATTTCAGTACCTGCGAAAAAATAAAATAACATTCCATAAGACAACTACTTTAATTATAAATTACAGGAGCACCTCAAAGTGCTTTTCCTTTGAGAGCATAGGCATATGATGCTGCAGCTTATCAATACTAAACTCAAAGGCTATAAAAGGACTTTCAGTCTCAAGAAAAAGGAAAGGGATTGCACTTCTGCAGCTGCAGGCTAACTATTCTTTCTTCCCTTTGTTCCCTAAGTTTTGTGTTTCAGTTAAAATTAGGTGCCTGAGATATAAAGGGGAAGTGTTGGGCTGACACACCACACCTGCGTCGGCCCAAGGGTGCTTTTGGATTGCTCCCTCATAGTTATAAATATACTGCTTCACTCTTGCTATAAAATGTCTAGGATATAATATATGTTTTATGTGATGTTTGTTTTTTGTAATGTTCATTAATTCTAAATAAGTATGAGAAAAAGCATAGTCCCAACAAGGAAAGCAACTAGCTACAGATCCCCTTTCACTCTGATTTCTGTATATGAATAGGGTTTAAGACATGATCCAACTCTGGTAGTTAAATTCCTATAAGCATTTTAAAGTGCAAAATAACCCAATTTCCCAGTCATGCTTTTTCACAAGCTCTTTTTCTCCACTTAATAGAAGTTAGTGGGGGTATTTCTCGTCCTGGAGCCCTGCTGGAAGAAAATCAGGTTGGGGGCAGTGGCCTCAGAGGGCAAAGCATGGAAAAGGAAAGCCTCAGCACACTACTTACAATTGCGCCTGCACATTTTCAACTGACCCTCCCTGTTCCTTACGGGGATGCAGCAGTGATTCAGTTCTGACACATGCCACTGCTGCCTTCACATCTAGTCTGGTCCTTAGAAATAGCACAGTTGGAAAACTGAAATGTAAATACACTCAACAATGCTCTTGCAGTGTTTCTCTAACTTCACTTCAAATTCTTTGGGCTAATAGTCTTCATTCTAACATAATATCCAGAAGGAGTCTTACAATTTTTACACAGTGTATTCCTCAGCAAAGAAAGTTTTGTCAAGTCACTCCCCAACTGCTGATGAGTAAAGATTAAGGCATTTGGGGAAAAAACTGTCCCGTAAATATTTCATTCCCCTGGTCTTGGCTTTTGCTGTTCTTGAAATCAGACACTCTTGAACACAATACCTTTTTGTCAAAAGCTACGTGTGCTGGAATGAAGTCTGCAGGTGGGGCTTGCTTGGGTTCACCATAAGTTAATGTGGGTCTCTTATTGGACAGTTCATCCAATTCAGCTTGGGACAGCTGGTTGACATGAAGCCGAGTTCCACCGATTCCCACAGTGGGCAGTCGCTTAAAGGCAAAGCCATTCTTGTAACCTAATGTTTGAGAGCGATGAAAAGCAGTTTTCTAAGAAAAGAAAAGACATAGTCAAAGGTTGTACCAATATGCTCACTTATGAAGAGGAAAAGGGTTTTCGTTCTTTGGATGAACCTTATGCCGTCCTTCCCTTCTGCCCCCTTTTGGATTGCGCTTTTGGATTGCACCCTGAGTAGATGATAGTTATATGATGATATATACAGTATGATGATATATGATGATAGTTATAAGTAATAACTTCCCTTCTGCCCCCATAAGGACAACCAAGGCCCATTATTATTATTATTATTATTATTATTATTATTATTATTATTATTATTTTGATTTATCCCACAGGCACGTATCTGCTTATGGTAGTCAGTTACAGTTATACGTACACATGCGTGCCACAGTTTTCATGTGTGAAATATTACTGTAGGAGACGTGCAAGTGGAAAGGAACAGGACGGTATATTGTGCCTGAGAAGTATCAGACAACCCTGATGAAGATGTTTAGGGACACCTGTTCATAATACATCACTCTCTTAAAAACTTTAATCTTAAAGCGATTCCTAAATGGTGAGCTAGGGCTCTCTGAGGAGCCAGCCAAAGGAGTTGCAGAATCCTCACAAAAACTCCACCACCCTATACAATGTATAGGATTGTAGCCCTAATGGGAAGCCGCAGCCAATGGCCCAGTAGGTCAAGGTCAACAAGTTTGGGAACCACTGCTTTAAACAAAAACACCTTGGCACTAAAACTTCACCACATTTTAAGCAATAAAATTTTTTTGTCATAAGGTTAATTATCTCTGTCATAAGGATAATTATCTCCACACCTCCCTCTTGATGTGTGACATCCTTTATAGATAGTCCCTACTGGGTCTGCTGGCCGAAGTACAGAGTACAGAGTTTTCTGAACAGTTGCCTACAAAGGGGCATTGATATCAGACTTTGCTTCAGTCAGTCGGTCAACAGTATTTATATACTGCTTTTCAACAGAAACGTCACAAAGCCGTTTACAGGCATCATCATCAAGTTAAGTGGCTCATGTCACAAAAAGGCTCACAATCTTTTAAAAAATGCGGATCACCACCAGCAACAGCCACTAGAAAAAACACTGTGCCGCGGTGAAGGGGGACAAGTACTCTCCACCTGCTGCAGTGACCGGAGATCAGAATACGGAGCAGGACAAGAGGGGTTGAAAAACCGGAGCAGCAGAGCCGTGGCTATTCCGTGGAGAGGACAGTATCACAGGGGGAAGCGGGGGGGGGGGCTCTGTCCTCACCGTGGTATCCCGAAACGAGGAGCCTGGGAGCAAAGGCAGCCCTTGCACCGGCTGGGAGCTCATGATGGAGCGCGGCGGCTTCTCTCTCCCACGCTACTAGGCAACCCCGTTTCCTTGGTAACTGTCAACAATCCGACCGCCCTTCAGGCAAGCCGACAGAGCCGGTAGGAAGAACTGCGCGTGCGCACTGAAAACTCAACGCTCTCTTCTTCCCCACCAAGAAGGTTATATAACGGGAGAGGACATGCCTTAAGAAGAAATAGGAGCCAAGTGAGGCCAGGGGGCGGGCTTAGCAGCCATGTTGGCGTACTCAAAACAATCCTTATTCCAAGCATTTCAGATTGCTTTGCTCGTACTGTTTAGGACTGAATAGTTTACTCCTGAAATAAAAACTTACGAAAATAAAAACGTGTGATCGTGTAGAAACATTATTGGTAACCTTATTATGATTTAATATGCAATTACAAGGTTAAATTCCTCATAATTATATTACTGAACATACCGGACGAAATGATACTTGCTGTCTATTTAAACTCGGATTGCACTGTTTTCACAGACTCATTTTTTTGAAATCTACACAACCAAAAATAAAGTGTGAACGGGAAGGAAAGAAAAAAAAGGGGAGGGTGGGCAAAAATTAGATAAATATATAGGAAAATTTCATTAAAATCTCTTCATAACACAAGTCGTTGTCAATATGAGAGTAATTCTTTTTTACTTCTAGACTATTAAGAGTATTTTTTTAAACTTCTACACTCACCCCCCAAAAACACAAAGTCTGTTAATGTTCAGAATTTCGAAAATATTACAGTAGAAAATGGAAGGTGGGAAAAAAAGTGTAAACGGGAAGGGGGGGAAAAGGAGGGGGGGAAATATTTTTTTTCTTACCTTCCAGACCATTAACAGTGGGTGTCAGAAAAGGGTGAATAAGACTGCTAGGAACAACAAGAAATTACACAGCTTCAAAAATAATGCACTCACTGAACGGTAGTTTTATTGAACCGATGTAATGTGAATACATGAATCTTTCCGTGGAAATTAAATCCCATTTTTCGTACAGCGATTTGTGCACCCGTATGCAGAACACGCAGGCATGATTAAAGAGGTAGATATTAACTTTTACACACGTGCAGGGAGAGTTTTATTAGTGAATTTGCGGCAATCCTCCTCCTTGGCGGGAATGATCTGAGTCAGCCATATTTGAATCCATGGCTTCAAGAAAATGATGTCATGTCATCTCCTGTTATCTAACATTCTTGCACCCACCGGTCTTCCTTCCGCGACGGCTTTCCTTCTGTCCAGTAAAAAGTAGAGGTCTCTCTGTGACGTCAGAGCGTACCCTTTCCAAAGAAGGGTATTTAAATCAAGGTGGCGGGCCCCTTTGTTAGAGGCGTCCAGGGTGTCGTGTGTGTTTTTGCGGGAGTCTGGTGTGTTACTCCTGTAGGTTTGGGGACGGTTCAAAACCGAATCTTCCAAATGCTTTTACACGTTTTTCTGCCTTTGTTTTATCTTTCTGCAGACTGAGCCTGTGAGTGTTTTAACTGCGTTAAAAATGGGACTTACAGTATTCCCTAGTTCGTGAGTATTTATCGGATGCAACCGTCATTCATATCCTCGCCGCCCTTTGCTACGTGTCTTTGCCTAACTCATTGTCCCACCACCGCATTGATATCATGGCCCTTTGCCGGCACTTGCTCAAGAAAACGCTGCACTCCAAGGATGCTAGCAGGCCGAAAGGGACGGCCCGTAAAGGATGATGTTACGACTAAGAAGGGATTTATTATTATTAATGATTAAAATATGGCAAAATCGTAGTGGGACAGCGGCTTTTTGTTTGCTTCACTTTGCACCGCTTTAACTTCGTCCTGTTTTCTCTTTACACTTCCTATTTCTTTACTTTTAGTTAAAAAAAAAAAAAAGAGAGAGACTCTCAAGGTGACTTAAAATAATATGCAGTAGATCCTTCCTGGTTTTCTACTGCTTTTCTTGCATAGGATCGTTTCTGCCATGCAATCCTCCCAGTTACTCTTGTTATCTTTGAAATGCCTCCATCCATAATACCCAGTTTTTCCAAGGGCCTTTTCCTAACCAGTGCCAGCAAGGAAGGGCCCCTGACTTCACGAATTAGTGTTGACTATGCCTCCCATTCACAGTTCCCTGTTATGCCTTAATCCTACAGTATTGTGCTAATTTTACTTTATGTTTATTTACAGTTATAAACTTGTCTATTCGTGTAGGCTGAAAGTGACATATAAATAAGCATTTTTTAAAAAGTTATATTAGGAATTGTATCCATGACCTAATATGAAAATGGTTAAGCACCCATAAAATGATCAAGTGACAGAATACAGTATGTTGTTTGTCATAATTCCTTTGTTCACAAGTTCTGAAAGTTGTCGCACACTTTTAAATCTTTCTAAGGCAGCAGTCCTTACATACTTGCCTGGGAGGAAGTTCCATTGACCTCAATGGGACTTACTTCTTAAACAGACTGCATAGAATTGCACTATATAGTCCAGTTCCTTACCAGCGCACTTACCATATCAAATCAAAAGAATTCAAACGAAAGCCCTCTCAACTGGATTCGACAGTACTAGGTGTGCATATTGCCAGGATGAAACCCCGGGAAACTCCGAGTACCAGAAGTGGGCCATTTACAAGATGCCATTCTGAGAATGGGCCAAAATGCATTGAAAAGTCCTATACGTAAACTGCGCCAGTCCCAAGCTCGGACACAGTCCAACCACAGGTATGACTGCAGTTTTTCTCAGAGCTGGGTGTGCACATTGCAGGAAAGGCAGTCCGGGAACTTTGGAGTACCCGGGGTGGGCCATTTCCACCAGGTCCCAATCTGTAAATGGGCCAAAATGCATGCAAAATCCTAAAACCTCAGACTGGAACCTGGTGGAAATGGCCCACCCCGGGTACTCCAAAGTTCCCGGACTGCCTTTCCTGCAATGTGCACACCCAGCTCTGAGAAAAACTGCAGTCATACCTGTGGTTGGACTGTGTCCGAGCTTGGGACTGGCGCAGTTTACGTATAGGACTTTTCAATGCATTTTGGCCCATTCTCAGAATGGCATCTTGTATATGGCCCACTTCTGGTACTCGGAGTTTCCCGGGGTTTCATCCTGGCAATATGCACACCTAGTACTGTCGAATCCAGTTGAGAGGGCTTTCGTTTGAATTCTTTTGATTTGATATGGTAAGTGCGCTGGACTAATAGAACAGGTGCTGAGTCTGCAGTCATTTGGGCAGATAAAAGAGAGGGGGTGTACATGGGGGTTTATTCCCATGGCACAGGAATTGCAAGAAAAAATAATTTTGAGTCAAATTATAAACCTTTGGAGCTTGCAAAACAAAAGAGGCACTTAAGTGATACAGGGCCCAATCCTATCAAATGTTCCAGGGCCCCAAGGTATGCCCCAAGGATCTAGAAAGAAGGTGCCTGAGGGGGACATGAGTGAGATGTACAAAATGATGCAGAGAGTGGACAGAGTAGATAGAAGGAATCTCTTTTCCCTCTCTCAAAATGCCAGAACCAGGGACATCCACTAAAACTGAGTGGATAAATATATAATAAATATAAATATAAATAAATAATAAATATAAATAAATAAATATTGTCAATAATAAATATTTATTTAGCCAGTGTGTGATTAGTCTGTGGAACTCCTTGCCACAAGATGTGGTGATGGCATCTGGCGTGGGTGCCTTTAAAAGGGGATTAGACAGATTTATGGAGGAAAACTCCATCACAAGTTACAAACTATGATGGGTATGTCCAGTCTGAGATTAGCTGGTCAGTCATCATGAGAGCTGGGGAGGAATTACGTCATCCAAATTGGCCATGGATGGCAGGTTTTGTATTTTTTTTTTGCCTACCCCAGACTGGCGAGCGAGGGAAGAGTATTCAGTAGGGTTTGTGACTTAAAAACTGATCATTGGGCTTAATAAAGTTAAACCCCAACTGCAGTCTCCTGTCTTTCTTGGTCGTGCAAGAGTAATAGGCTACCTTAGAATGCCAGATTCAAGGGAGAAACAAGTATTTGGTTGTCTTGTATGCTCCCTGAGGCATCTGGTGGGCCACTGTGAGATACAGGAAGCTGGACTAGATGGGCCCTTGGCCTAATCCAGCAAGGCTTTTCTTATGTTCAGTGTAGCCACATGTCTTTACTCAGAGGCCTCAGAGTACCCTTCTACTATAGGTTGCAGCACATGCCCCATTGACACAGCTGCATCAGTGCTGGAAATTTGGACAGGGTCCTTAGGGCACAATCCTATCCAAATATCCAGCATTCATGCAGCTGTGCCAATGAGGTGTGTGCTGCATTGGGGGGGGGGGCTGCACTGCAATTGCATTGGAGCTGGAAAGCTGGATAGAATTGAGCCATTATTGTATTTAAAGTACTCAGCTTGGACCCAAGCCCCTAAAAGGTTGGAGACAGTACAAGTGTTTCATTACATACATCTCTTACCGTGCACTAAGCCAGGGCTCTCCAGACTTTTCAGTACAAGGGCCACATCATATATTTTACAGATTTTAGCGGGAGGCAGGCTGGCCCGGGGAGGTGGGTGGAGCTTGGATGCTTAGGCTTCATTCTAACCCGTTCCCAGGCTGTGTGGTGTAACAGCAGGCGCAGCTAAACAGCAGGCGCAGATCTGAGTAGCCCACGGGGCGGCTGGTGCATACCCCAGGGCAAGGGAATAAATGTGCCCTTGCCCTATGGAGGCTCCAGCGTTCTCCATACCTGCGCTGGATACAGCCCAGGCTCGCCGGCCTACCTGTCCCAGCACAGGTTAGGACTGTATCCTGTATGCTATTTGCACAACTAGATGGGTCTGTCCTAAGGAACGTTAACTTTTCATTAGGGTTAACGTTTTGATTGAGATTCTCACCAACCCCCAATAGTGCAAGCCACATATAAGCATATTTCCCAGTCGGGGGGTTAAAAGATTTCACACATCAAATATTTTTCATATCTTTAGTTTTATTTGTGATTTTCCCCCCAACAATTAATACAGTACAAATTTTCAGATATTCTCAACAATACAGACTTTGAGAGATAAAACAGGGAATTGCAGAACTACAGTCCCTCTTTATTAAAAAATACAAAATTCACCACTCCGTAACAAATAATGCCTTTAAAAAATTTGTTGAGATGAGTAAGTAGGTACTCAAGGCACACCAGAACCACTAGCTTATGTTCCTATTCTATTACGATGAAGCAGTGGAAATAAATACGTATCTTTCTGTCCCCACTTCAAACCCAAGCACAGTTGAAATAAACAACCACATAGAAGTCACGAGGCTGCTGAGGGCAAAGAAGATCCAGTTCTAACCACTAAATCTTTGGACATGAGTTTAGAATGGTGAAAATATAGTTATAGGACTGCATTCTCAGTTCTTAATCATCTTTGTCCCATTTACTTCTGTGCAGTCGAAACAGTGGGATATCCTATAGAACTCATCAGCTTTCCTTCATGTAGCAACTTCCTGAATGAATGCATCAGCTAAGTCTCCTTGAAGATGTACTGAACTGACAATACAGGAACTATATGCATTCCTGCATGTTTATCTCTAGGCTCTTTGATGTCAATGACATCTTTCAATTCACTAAACTGAACTAAACTTCAATTCACTAAAATTATCAGCAGTGTTCCTACGGGGACGGACGGACAGACACTAAGTTCTGCAGGATCCTGAGCTCCAGTGTAATGCAGCCCCTCAGCTTTAGAGCCATTAGCTGCTCAGAGAGCAAAGCCTCCAAGCCAGTTCTCTAAGCTGCAAATGGCTCTGGAGGCAAGGGGGAGGGTCCGCATTACACAGGACCTCAGGTTCCTGCAAAACTTAGCATCCCCCCATAGGAATGCCACTGCTAATTATTTTAATGTAAGTTTTTAGGCAACTGAGTCACAAACATGAAAGATACATTCAACTAATGACTAGCAGGAGGCATGGATGTGGCCTGTGAAAGCCACAAGGAATTGGACAGGAACACCATTAATATTCTGTACTCATCACAACAAAGCAACTTTGGTCGAATTATTTTTTCTACAGCAGCCTCTGACAGACAGTCCAATCCTATGCATGTGTACTTAGAAGTAAGTCCCATTATAGTTGTTGGAACTATCCAGGTAAGAATGGATAGGATTGTAGGTTCCAGGATGGAATTCAACTCTGTTGAATGCAAACTGAACCTGTCTATATTTTAAAATCCGCAGTTTAGCGAAGAGTCTGTTGGTTACACCACTAGGTGGTGATGTAAAATAGCTGAGAACTTTCATACAGCCCATCAGATTGAGTGATGAACATATCCGTTCTCTTCCTTGTATATTTGTGTTAACATCTAATGCTGATGTCATGTGTTGTTGTTTTTTATGGGAGGTTCATCTAGTTTAAATCTCTTGTGGCAGTTAAAAATAGAAACTGGTTGCATTTACCTTCAGGCTAGTATTCCTCCATACCAATGATTTTTGACATTTCACTGAAGAGTAACCGTATGTTAACAATGCTTGGTGACAATCAACCTGGGCTGCATTTGTATCAGAAACACTGAATTAAATGACTTTTTATGAAAATATGCATACTTTCAATAACATTCATGAATAGACACAAATAGGACAGCTCAAGAACCACATTCTAAGGTTCCTAAACTGTAGGTCAGGGCCCACCAGTGGGTCATGAGCCAATTTCAGGTGGATAGAGAAGGAGTTGGAGCAGCCATATTGAAAATATGGGAAGATGAGATGCTGGAAAGGGCTGTGTGGTTGTTTTGCTTGTTTCAGGGTTGTAAAGAGGCTTTTTTTTTCTTTCTAATTCACTTTGCTATTGGAAAATGGCTGAGAAATAACCAAACCTGTTGCTGCATTATTAGGAAAGCAGCAGGTTCTGGCATCACAATGACAGCACTTCCAGCCATGACATCACTTTTCATGGATTCCAGTCAAATTGTCATTTGAAAAAGGGGGTCCCAATGCTGAAAAGTTTACGAACCACTGTTCTAAGGGAAATTAAACAAGATGAAAAGTGAAGTGGCAAAATTCTGAACTATATTACTTCAGGATGAAACTAGGGGATGTGCATGTGTGTGTTACATGTATCTCACTCCCCCTTTCAAAAAGATGTATAGTAAATCAGCACGTCAGAGAAGATCAGGGATAAGATTTAGCTTAGCCCACTCCCTTATGTGCTAATTTACTACATGCGGAGAGATAATTTACTACTAGCGGAGAGATTCGGTTATGGGGTGCATTCAGAAGTATGACCCAATCAACCATCCAAATTGGCACAGTCCAGAATTCTTTCTCAATACCACCTCATTCTGCCCATGTAGATGGCTCTCAGAAATGCCCTGTCAAGATGCAGGTCTAGCCATTTTATTATTATTTGACGTTCATTTTTTATAGCTTGGGCTCTCCAAAAGGTTTACTTGTGATGCTCGATACTACACATACAGAGCAACGTATCATCCGAAATGCAATCTCCAGTGACATGCTAGAAGACAGCAAGATTCTGAGAGACTGGCACCTGACACTGCATCATGTTGCTGGAATGTGTTTATTTTTTTATGTGTCTTATCACTCAAACCCCGATGCACAAATTACCTTTGAAGTGAACATTTTGAGAATGAGTGAGGCTGAGAAGTCTTAGTGACTACTGAAGATTATGCAGAAAAACTGCACAGAGAAGAAGAGGGGCAAATTTGATATGAGAACCCATCCTTCCAGCTGAAGAGGAAATGAATATTTCATGCTCATTTACTGACAACAAAAGAAACTTGGTCCCAAGGCAACTGAGCTCTGAACCCAGCCTCATCTGGCCTCAGCCAAAGAGGCAGTGGGTTAGTTATATTTGCTCACCGTCACGCCTGGCGGGTATTAAAATAGCTCTAACAAAAGAATGGCTCAATATCTCATTACCCATCCCCGAGAAAGCTTTTTCTCTTGTTTTAAATTTTCATGAGCTGCCCCAGTGCTGAATTTCTGCATATTCCCATATGTTTAGAGAAGCTGGAATTCAGTCAGGGATGTGCCGTGACATCTTGTGCCAGTGAGGCACATGACATCACGGTGCCCTTGAACCGAACGTGATGTCACTTCCCCAAACCCCGCCCTTGGGTAGAACATTACAACGCTCTCCCCAAGGGTGGGTGCTGCTGGCTTTGCAGCACCCTGTCCCGACTTCAGGGAAGGTTCCCAGCCTTCCCCAAAGCAAAGATGAGGTGTGCTGAAGCCCCACTGCTAGGGAGAGCGAGGGTGCGGCACTGCCAGCTTGTCATGCTCCATCCTGGCTTCAGGGAAGGCCAAGAGCTTTCCCTGCAGCCAGGATGGGGTGCAGCAAAACCACCAGCACCCCACCCTAAGAAGGCCTTCTCATGGAGGCCCTCTGAACATCTTCTAAGGTATCTGGAAGGCCTTAAAAAGTTGCTTCCAGTTTATCAATAAACCAGGAGACCTTTCTAAGGCCTTCTGGAGGTCTCAGAAGACCTTTTTGAGGGACGGAGAGGCCATGTGCAGCCTCTCTGGCCCTTGGAACATGGCTATGCCAGGAGGGATGCAGTCAGGGCAGGTGAAGCAGAGCCTCACCTGTCTCTAATAAGCCACACCCCTTGTTTTGATACACAGCTAGGTACTGTTTTCAGTAAGGAGCAGCTAGGTAAACCCATCTTTTAAAGGAGAGTTCTAAAAAATCTAAGTTAGAGGTGGATAGGAAAGGAGTTGAAAGGAGTTACTTTTGTTTTGTTTCCAAATGACTGCTACAACAAAGATCAAGATTATACTAGTCCTGCTTTGTCCAAGATGACACACAGAAGCAGCAGCATAGCCCCCCCGCGTTGGCACTAATGCTCCGAGACTGGCGCTGCCTGCAGCACTGGCCTGGGAATGTCCGCACTGCACCTCCTCTGCGCCAACTGGTGCAGAGGCGTGCAAAGACATGCTGAAGGGCGGGAGTAGGCAAGCGTTTTTGGGTGGGTGATGGGCAGGCCGGCAGGTGTGCCAGCTCAGGGAGGGGGGTGGGCTTGGGATTCAGCCATTAAGTCGAATCCTAAACCTTATCCTCAAGCCACGTGGTCCCAATTCGGGCCACATGGTCTCCTCGGATCTGCACATGCTATTTAGCAGGTACAGATCCGAGGAGCCCATAGGGGAGGCTAGTGCCTCCCCTTGTGCCCATGAATGTGCCCTTGCACATTCCCCACAAATGTGCCCTTGCACCGGGGAGGCTCCAGCTTCCCCATAAGCACTGCTGGAAACAGTGCAGGCACCCCGGCCAGCCTAATCCAGTGCTGTTTAGGATTGCGCTGTCAGTCTACAGCTAGAGCTACACATGAAGATGAATAAGGTGGTAAAACTGAGTTTCTGCAGAGGTGGGGGAGTCACATTTTTGAGATAATGCAGAGTGAAATTATTTCAGTACCTGAAACATCTCAAAAATGAATCGAAACACTGAATTATAAAAAGTAGGGCTCTCTCATTCTGGAACTTGCCCAAGCTCTCCTCCTGACTACCAACTGGTTTCAGAAAGCATGGGAAGGGGGAGAAGAGAATACAGTAAGTCACTGATGCCTGGAAAAGTGGAGGGTGTACCTGTGGCCGGTGTTCCCCTTAGGTTGTGTGGCCAAGAAGCCATGCATCTCCCTGTTGAGCTCTGCACCAAGATGGTGCTCAGCAACCTGGACATTCAGCGATGTTGACATTGTCATGATGATGTGTACCTTGCAGCGGGGTCTGCACACGAGCACAGAGTTGTTGCAGGGAGTTGGACTTCAAGGAATGTATCATTTTCTGACTACCCTTAGACAAAAAAGGACCCAATGGAAGAGGAAAATACTATTTGTTTGAACCTACTAGTACAGTGCTTGAAAGAAACTGAGGTAAATAGTTAGGACGGCCTGATTTCTCCTGCAGAAGCATTATAGAGATATTAAGAGTTACAAATAGTTATATCAGAAGTAGTGAGTAGTCAACAGATTACTGAGATCAAACATTATTCATATTTGTACCAGCCACACTACCACTGACATAAAAACATTTATTCGTGACACGTACAACTCAAGAACAGGCTCAAGCTTGTTGGATGACTATAGGTGACTTCAGTCTTTGATCAAGGCCACAAACCACAAAAACTGAAAAGACCAAACTGGCCCAATCCTATCCAAATTTCCAGCACCGATGCAGCCACAATGCAGCCCTGAGGTAAGGGAACAAACATTCCCTTACCTGAGGAGGCCTCTGGGACTGCCCTCCCCCACCGCAGGATGCAGTGCATGGCCCACTGGCACAGCTGCATCAGCACTGGGAAGTTGGGTAGGATTGGGCCATAAGTCATCTTTCTGAATCCTATCAATTACAGAAGCATAGAGTTGGAAGGAGCCTTCTAGGCCATCTACTCCAACGCCTTGCTACGAGCAGGAAAATCCTCTACTGAGCACCTCAGAAAGATATCTATCAAGCCTCTGCTTGAAAACATTCAGCAATGGAGAACCTCCTTTGGTAATCAATCCGTTTCCCACAACATTTCTGAGACTTTGGCCCAGTTCTCACTGAGACAGTATACCTAAGCTGTACCATTTCAGAGAACAAGAGGGGCTCAAATATTTAAATGTTCCTCCATTTTAAAATTTAAAATGTATTTCCCTACTCATAGAAAGACTCAATGCCAAGAAGAGTTCTAGCATATAATAGCCTCCCTGACAATTTAGGCATCTATATGCCGGAATTTGGTGATGATGGTGTTTTGCGGGGGGGGGGGGGGGTGTACTCAGCAGCATTAGGTTATGTCACCCTGCAGTCTGGAGCGGTACAGCCCAGACTGACTGTGTCAGTGAGAATTAAGTATTTGTACATGAGTGACACCATGGTATGCCCCGTCTCCACTTCAGATTATTCCGCTGTTCCTTCTTCTGTTTCACATCTGGATTACCTGCTGGTACTCACAGCAAGAATATTCTACCTAAAATAGCAACTTCAGTTAGGTGTCCTAAATGCCCCTTGCCCAGCAATAGGTAAACACTCTAATAACAATTTTATAAATGTTTACATCATAAGGCAGCTTTAAAAAAAAGAAGTAGTACTTTAGTCCCAGCCTGCAATTGATTCCTTGGTTAGGCTACCATTTTGTTATTTTATTTTATGTACAGTATTTGATGTAATTTTCTTTGCTGGTTGTTTTTTTTTCCAAGCAGATTTGGACTTAGCCACGGCTCCTGTGCCATCACAGTTTCAGGTTTCCTTTTTCGCCAGCTCCACCTTGATCCTGCGCTGCAAGAGGTGTGCGGTGACAGCACTGCAGGCCACTAAGCCAAAGAAGGAGCCGCAGGACAGAATGATGGAAAAGGGTCCATGCCGCCTGAGGAAAATATCTTTCCTGTTCTTGTAATCCAGGAAGATGGCCTCCAATTGTGAGAGTGTACAGATGGCTAGGAAAGTGTGGAAAATTTGGTGGGCATGGCCAACAATGTCACAGGAGCCAGGGAAATACTTCTCAGGAACTGGGCAAGAGAAGAAATAAGCACTGACTAGGAAGAAAAGTATCTGGAATGTGTGGTACCAAGCAGCAGTCTCCTCACAGCCTTCAAGATGGCACATGAACACACGGTGTGCCACAGGACTGATGTCCAGGATGAATGCCAGCCCCGCTGGGATCACCTGGCACACTTTCCTCATGATAGGATAAGGTCGACGGTATCGGTACTTGGCATAGCAGCAGCCAGCACAGGAGAGCCACCCGCAGAAAGCTGCAGCTGGCAGGAAGAACAACCAGAACTTGTCATACCAGGCTTGGTCAGAGCTGTAATAGAAGTGGGCAAGTGCACTTCCATATTGGTATATACTGACCCCAACGTAGTCCACAAAATAGAAAGTATAATGGGACAGCTCTGACTTGGACTGCAAGAGGTGAGCCAAGAGGCTGCATGTTAGATATGTCACAGAGGAGAGGACAAAGATGAAGAGAGGCAAAGTGTGAATCTCCAAAGACAACTCCTCTGCTTCAGCAAAGCCATTAAACCTCAGTAGCACAGCCAAAGCAGCTAGCAGGTGGCTCCAGACATTAACTACCTCATTGTGTTTTTGGAAGAGGCTGAGGAAGTAGTAGCGCCAGTCCTGACCAGTGGGGCGATACCCAGCTTGGATGTATGGCTCCCGGAAGAGCTGGGGCACGTCCGATTCTGTGACAGTGCAGGGCATCTTGGGAAAGCCTTCCTCTAGGAGCTTTGGGAGACGACGGAGTTGCTGCCCGCTGACGGACAGGGTGCTGATCCGTTCTAAGATGGCCGTCATAGTGCTAAGTGTACCGTGAGATCACACAGATCCCTGAATTGATAGAAGAAATGGAAATTATTAGTAGAGTCAGTTTTACCAATTCCATACCATTTTGAAAAAAAAAAGTGACATTAGGAAGCATATGAATATTTGGATATGCCCTTCCTAAAGTACTGTAGCAAGCCTGGGCAGAAATGTCTGTAATCTGAATGCCACTACAAAATTGATTATTGCTAAGGGGTTGTGATATTTTTTTCAAAAATTTCTTGATTAAAATATCAAATTGCAGTGTTACTTTTTTATCCAAATTTTTATCTGATATTGTACAAACAGTGCCATAGAGCACTCCATGTGTGTGCGTGAGAGAGAAAGTAGCTCTTTGCTACATTTTAAGTTTAAGATATAAACCCAGGCTGACAAGCAAGAAATAAGGGTTAATGGAACTACCCAAGCAAAGGTAGGAAATCACTGGCACACACACCCCAGCCCAAAACAACCTGCTCAAAAGTTCCCATGCTGCACTCTGGTTGTTGCTTGGAGCATTGACAAACTGCTGCTCGCTACGTCAACATTCCATTAAAGTCACCCCAGCATGCACTGTGAACTGTAAACACATGTGTTCATAGTTTAAGCAAGCTTCCTCCTGTTCTTGTCCTCCTTCTCCTGATCCCTTACTGAAAACTATTTGTGGATTCTTCAAATTTGTGGAATCCTTCCTGGGCCAACGTAAGCAAAAGTGTTGTTATTTCACGTTTTGATCTAAATTTAATTTTAATAGCGTTTTGAGTAGAAATTCTCATTATTTTGCATTCTGTGTTTGGCCACTGAAACAAAAACCCTAATTATTGCCTAAGAAATGGGTGCTGAATCACCTGATAGTAGCTGAACCACTATTACTGCATATTTTGCTTCACAGTGCAAACAACAGCTTCAGGGAGATCTTTTTCATCAGGAAAACAATGTAAGGAAAAAGAGTTACCCCCTCTGCTTCCCCACAAGTCCTTTCCCCTCCCCACATGGTTACTATTAATTATTGTAAAAATAGCAGGAGATTTTGATCACAAATTTCCTGACATGACATCAAGTTTGATCTGAAAGTGTTTGATTCAGTTGTAATGTTTCCAGAGTGCACACTTTCACCATAAAATGTTGGATTCTATGAGAGCATGGTGAGTAATGCTATATATTCCTTCATGCTAATACTAAGGGGACAATCCTAATCAATTTTCTAGTACTGACAATTTTCCAGTACAATTTTCCAGTGGTGCCAATGGGGCAATGTGCTGCATCCTATAGTTGGGGGGGCAGCCACAGAGGCCTCCTCAAGTTAAGGGAATATTTGTTCCCTTACCTCAGAGCAGCATTGCCCTTATCCGGGTGCTGGAAAATCGGTTAGGATTGTGCCCTTAGTGTTATTGTATAAACTGATGCTTAATACATATATTTGACATTAACTCATGTTGACTTTAGTAAACCTTATTTCCAAAGTAAGACTTTAGCCCCACACTAACAATACAATCCGATGCGTATTTACTAAGAAGTAGATCCCACTGTAGTCAATGGGTCTTGTTCTCAGGTAGACATGCATTGCAGCCCAAGTGTCACAGACAAAGACCACCATATACTGTACAATTCAAATAAGTCCTAATTATCGTCTGAAACAAAATGGCTCAGTTTGAAGGAATAGCTCAGTCAACTTGACTAGGCCAACTTGAATATAACTATTGAATTTGAGAACCTCAGCTCACTTTTCTCTGTTGTTAGCTTCCTACAGGATTCCCAGCTGATCAGGGACATCAACCTCTGCACATAGTTTCTGCTTATGTGAACTAGTAACCCCTGACATCTGCCTCTTTCAAAGAGGCATAAAGGTTAACACAATATTGTGAGGTATTTGGATACTATGGTGATGGGCCTCATGAGCAACACATATATTTGAAATGCTCAAAGAAAGGCTATACACTCTAGTTATTTCATTTGCAGTCAATCCAGTCAATAATGGAAAGGTTGGTCTCATTCTGCAGGCATTGTTGTTCAGTCACTAAGTCGTGTCCGACTCTTCGAGACGTGTTCACCCAATTTCATGTTCATAGCTTCGGTGACACTATCTAACCATTTCATCCTCTGCCGCCCCCTTCTCCTTTTGCCCTCAATCTTTCCCAGCATGTGGGCCTTTTCTAAAGAGTCCTCATGAGGTGGCCAAAGTACTTGAGCTTCAGCTTCAGTATTTGTCCTTCCAGGGAGTAATCAGGCTTGACTTCCTGTAGCATTGACCGATTGAATCTCCTTGCAGTCCAGGGGACTCTCAAGAGTTTTCTCCAACACCATAATTCAAAAGCATCTATTCTTCGGCACTCCGCCTTCCAGCTCTCACAGCCATACATGATTCCTGGGAAAACCATAGCTTTGATTAGGCAAACCTTTGTTGGCAGGGTGATGTCTCGGCTTTTTATTAAGTTGTCTAGGTTCGCAATAGCTTTCCTCCCAAGAAGCAAACGTCTTTTAATTTCATGGCTGCAGTCACCATCTGCGGTGATCTTGGAGCCCAGGAAAATGACACTGCTTCCATTTCTTCCCCTTCTATTTACCAGGAAGTAATGGGAGTGGTTGCCATAATCTTAGTTTTTTTTAATGTTGAGCTTCAAGCCAATTTTGGCACTTTCCTTTTTTACCCTCATCAGAAGGTTCTTTAGGTCTGCCTCACTTTCTGCCATTAGAGTGGTATCGTCTGCATATCTGAGGTTGTTGATATTTCTCCCAGCAATCTTGATTCCAGCTTGTGAGTCATCCAGCCCTGCTTTCCTCAAGATGTACTCTGCATATAAGTTAAATAAGCAGGGTGACAGTATACAGCCTTGTCATACTCCTTTCCCAATTTGAAACCAGTCAGTTGTTCCATGTCCAGTTCTAACTGTTGCTTCCTGACCCACATACAGGTTTCTCACAAGACAGATAAGGTGGTCTGGTATGCCCATCTCTTTAAGAACTGCCACAGTTTGTTGTGATCCACACAATCAAAGTCAATGAAGCAGAAGTAGATTTTTTTCTGGAACTCTCTTGCTTTCTCCATGATCCAGTGAATGTTGGCAATTTGATCTCTAGTTCCTCTGCCTCTTCAGAAACCCGCTTGTACTTCTGGGTTCTCGATTCACATACTGCTGAAGCCTAGCTTGTAGGATTTTGAGCATCACCTTGCTAGCATATGAAATAAGTGCAATGGTGCGGTAGTTCGAACAATCTTTGGCATTGCCCTTCTTTGGGACTGGAATGTAAACTGATCTTTTCCAGTCTTGTGGCCACTGCTGGGTTTTCCAAATTTGCTGGCATATGGAGTGCAG
This sequence comes from Lerista edwardsae, assembly GCA_029204185.1. Taxonomy (NCBI): domain Eukaryota; kingdom Metazoa; phylum Chordata; class Lepidosauria; order Squamata; family Scincidae; genus Lerista; species Lerista edwardsae. The sequence goes on along the minus strand of JAJKFI010000054.1, from coordinate 7,076,458 downwards.
CACTTTGACAGCATCAGATTTTGACTAACTCAGCTGGAATGCTGTCACCTCCACTAGCTTTGTTGTTAGTTATACTTTCTAAAGCCCACTTGACTTCACACTCCAGGATGTCAGGTTTGAGCTCAGTGACCGCACCATTGTGGTTATCAGGAACATTTAGATCGGCCTTATATAGTTCCTCTGTGTATTCTTGCCACCTCTTCTTAATCTCATATGCTTCTGTTATGTCCTTGCCGTTCTTGTCCTTTATTGTGCCTACCTTAGCATGAAATTGTACTTTGATACCTCCAATTTTCTTGAAAAGATCTCTAGTCTTTCCCATTCTATTGTTTGCCCCCAAATAGCCTTCAAATGCATACAAAATATATTCCAAAATGGGATCATAACAGAACTCTAGTGCCATATCCCTAACCAAAAAAACTTAAGTCATTAATATCCTTTGAGCACAGTCCTATTGATATTTATACTCATAAGTAAGTTTCATGGTGTTCAATGGGGCTTACTCTCAGGAAACACTAGACTACAGCCCAGTCAATGGAGAGTTTTCACTCCAAATTAAAACCGAATAGGAAAAAAGACTGCTTATCTCATTCCACAGATTGTTATACATGCTCCTTATCTTATGGATGTTTTCTTACAATGAGCCACTGGAAACAGAATCTCTATGTCAAAGTTCAGGATTTTGGTTTACCAAAGGCTGCAGGTTCATCCTCATCTTGGCATTAGATCCCTCAAAACTGATTATGCCAAATTTGTTGGAGTATCATTATATGAGAAGGACTCTGAGATCAAAGGCAAGGCAAGTTACAAGCCTCTTTCTCTTTCTGAACTCAACCACTGAGCTTGGCAAAGAGAGAGAGGTTATTTGAAGAATGGTTGAAAGAGACTTTCATCATGCACTATGAAGATTAGAGCAGTTGCTTGGTCTTTATGAAAATGATGTACTACTCTAATGCTTGCAGTAATTTATTTAAAATTCTATATGTTTAATTTCTATTTTTTTATGTTCGTTAAATAATGAAAAATAAAAATAAAGAAGAACTTATATTAACCTCTGAGCCTACCTTGAGCTACAGGAACTTCCATTTAAGAAATTAAACACTGAATAGGTATAATTTTGAGAAGCTATGTGTCGAATCAGCCAGAGCCAGCCTTGTCATGAAGTGACCTAAAATGGTTGTGTGGAGTTACATACCCCTGGAGACATGGCACATGGACAAACCCACAGCCCATCCACAACCCTCCTCTCCAGCTTGCTGCTCCACTGGGGGTTCCAATTCTCTTCCAACTTGCTGAGAGCCAGTCAGATAGAAGCGGCAACAGCCCAAAAGTGGGGGAAAAAGCCACCTTGACTCCAGATTGCTTCTCCCCATCCACTCAGTACTTGCTTAGTATGCAGGGAGAAACTGTCTGGAACCTTCTCTTCCCTTACCTTACTTACCAAGAGCAAAGCACACAGCTTCCCTTCCTTGTTTGTTTGAAACAGGTGCAATGCATGCTGGGAACCCACCATGTGTTGCTGGTGCTCATTTAAATCTCAAAGCAGTACGGACGGAGCAGTACGGAAGGACGGAGGCTTCATGCCAAGCTCAGGTAGGTAAAGGGAAGTGCGGTGGAGTGCCTCTCCCTCCGCAGTATCCAAGGTGTGTGGGTGATGGTCCCTACTCACTCACCCACATCTGTGGTAGGTACACATGCAAGCTAGTGCAGGAGTGGTTACACTGGGAGGGATTTAGGCAGCATGGGGGCACAGGATGCCACCAATTTCAGACCATACCAACTGAGCTGTTCTCCCAAGTGGTTAATACGCACAAGCACATTTCAGTCACCTTTTTGGTATGCCTTCCCTATTCCAAAAACAAGGGGAAGGACAATTTGTTTCAACTTTCTCCTCACACGTGATCTAAATTCTAGTTTAATATTCAGACCATGTGTGAGGTAGAGGTTTAAACAACCTCCTGCCATAATTTTAAGAAAGGGGATGCCAGTGCCAAATTGGGTCCATGGGAAGGCCCATCTGGCCAGGCTAACCCCAGAACCCTCTGTTCCAGTGGCAGCAAGAGCATGCCATAGGCCACCATGGAGAAGGCTGGGGGGTGTTATGGATGGCCCTGTGCAGATCTGTGCCCCAGGGCCAGTAGCAACCTTGTGCTGGCACTGTGAGGAGTGGGACATGCTCACGCATGTCACGAATTGCATGTGATGGGGCTGCCTCAAAGGATGTCATCTGAACTGGCCCCATGTCTCTATGCACCTGTCCAGGTCTTGAACTCAGACTTGTTATGACTTCATGAACAATCTGTGTGTCCACCGCCTGTGGCACACAGCAATCTGGATTGTGAAGGACTGATGGAAAGTGGTTGTAAGTGGCTATTTGGACTTACAGTTAGCCCAAATCCCTGTGAAACACTAGCCTAGTTTCACAGGGATTTTGACTAAATGACTTTTACAACGCAATCCTAGCATGCCCTTTGCGTTGAAGCGATGTCATCGTGTCGACGCAAGGGGTAGAGTGCCAGCACGCGGGGCAGAGCAGCACCCTCACGTCGGCGCTCCATCTCTGAAGCAGACACTGCTCACAGCGTCGGCTTCAGAGCACCGACAGAGAGCCTTTCCTGCACCAACCAAAGACAATACTGTAATACCGAAGACGGTCGGCGCAAGAGATTCTCCATCCCGTGTGGGGAGGGGGATTGGTGGGAGGGGGGAGACAGGACTTGGGCAGGACCTGGGTGGGCTTGGGAAGTGGCCATATGGCCACATCCTAAGCCCATCAGCGAGGCCGCATGGCCACAATTCGGGCCGCGCAGTGTCCTTGGATCTGCGCCCGCTCTTTAGCAGGTGCAGATCCAAGGAGCATATAGGGGAGGCTGGAGCCTCCCCTACGGTAAGGGAGCACACACTCCCTTGCTGCGGGGAGGCTCCAGCCCGTCCTAAGCAGCGCTGGATATGGCGCTGGCCTATCGGCCTCACCAGTCCGGCGCTGTTTAGGATTGCGCCCTTAAACTCCTTCCTCCTTTATAATTTTACTGAAACATGAATCCTTAAATCTTAACAGAGAGAGGAACAGATTAGTGGGTAAAGTTCAGTATATTGCCATGATAGTCTTTCCATATGTGCCAAAGTAGATATATTAAATAATTCCATACCTGTTACTGAATTAAGCTGAGTGTGCTCTAGCTCTCTGCCTTCACAGAGCTCCTCCTTCACAGAGATATTGGGACCCTGTGCCTACCCACCCACCCCCGCACCTATTACAATACCTAATTTTTTTGTCTAGTATTGCTTGACATATATATGTTTCTTGCTTTAACAAAGCAAGCAACACTCTTACTGAAGTGAAGAACACAAAGTGCAGACAACCAGCCTGCATGCCAGGGGAAGACTAACTGAACATTAACAGAGAACCCTTCCTGTTAACATTCAGGGCCCAATCCTATGGGCCTTCTGCACTGGTGGTATGCTTGTACCACTGGCGCCATAAGGCACTTTCCCATCAGTGGTATGCTTGTACTACTGGCGCTCAGACCAGCACCAGTTGGCACTGGGCCTCAGTGCAAGGAAAACCCAGCGCTGGAGTGGTTGATCAGCAGTGAAGCCTTTCAGGGTGGGGGTGGGGAAGTGAGAAGGGATGGAACTGGGCATGGGGAAGGCAGGCATTGAGACCAGCAGGGGTTGGCGATGGTGGCAGAGTCTGCCTCCGAAACCTAACCCCCCTCCCAGGATACAGAACCGTACACAGGCCTTCTCGATTCTGCACCCACTCAATAGCCCCTTAACAGAGGGTGCAGATTAGAGGAGATCCATTGGGGCTGCCAGGACTTCATGTGGGATAAGGAAGCAAACATTTCTGTACCCCAAGGAGGTTCCAGCAGCTGCCCGGGCTCCACAGGATACAGCAGGAGCCATTTCGGTGCTGCTGTTCCCCCAGGCGCTGGGGCAGCATAGAATTGGGCTGCCTGTCTCCTCCCTGGTAGCCTGTGTGTCACTCAAGTGGAAAAGGAACCCAAACAACCATATCTATGATATTCAAAAGAAAGGGTTTACGTTAAGGGATAAGATTCAGTACCAATGCTTCTTATAAACTATCATGGTATCAGGACTTTAAGGAATGAAAGTTTTCACTTGAAAACTCAGAGAAAACAAGAGAAAACTAAAACACTCACAGAATCCTTTTCAGCAATATTCCATGACATTAGTCAACAGGAACAAGTTGCCAATTTTCAAGGATCATGTGGTGATGATGAACAAAGCAGCAAGCAATTAACATTGCAGAAGGAAAAACCAAGGTCAGCATTCACTGTTTCACTTCCACAAAGCTTCTATTCTCTCCTTTCTGTGTGGGTGTAGCTTTCTGCTGAAGAGCTACATTCATTTCACAGGACAGTCTCAGTCCTACCCTCTAACATTTAGAGGACTGACATATTCAAGCTACGCCCAATTAACAGCATTTGTATGCAACTTGTCTCCTAACATAGATGCAAAAGCAAGAGGTGTATGCAGGGAAAGGGGGAGGTTGGCTGGTAAACAGTAGTGGAATTCAGGGGGTTCGCCCAGGTTCTATAGAACCGGTTGTTAAATGGCCGGGCCCTGCCCACTCGCTTACCTCAGCTGGCTTCGGGGGTTTTTTTCCGCTCCAGCTATGATGTCATAGAACTAGTTGTTTATTCATTTGAATTGCACCACTGCGTAAACCTCACATAGGATGTATGCATATGCTTACAGCCACTACCAACTATGAAAATTCACTGAGAGCTTACATTTTTTTCTATTTCCTTTTACATTAGTCCATAAATCAAGCTCTAAAATATGAGTAAACCAAATACCCACCCTCACATTTTTTGTCCAATAAGGATTGTTGAGACAGGACTAGTGCATTCTATACTAATAATCAAAACAATCAAAATTCTACAATAATTAAAGCTTAATTCTGAGATTTGTGCAAATAATTGTACATCAAGATTGCAAACCACTGCACTTTTCTGGGAGTTACTCTGTTGAATACAAGGAGATATACTTCCGAGTAAACGTGCACAGAATCGAGCTGTAAGAAAACATGCATATCTTGCTTTACAGCAGTGGTTCTCAAACTTTTAGCACCAGGACCCACTTTCTAGAATGAAAATCTGTCTGGGACCCACCGACAGTGATGTAATGGCCGAAAGTGCCGTCATTGTGATGCCAGGGCCTGCTCCTTTCCTGGAAATGCAGCAATAAGTTGGGTTATTTCTCAGCCATTTTCCAATAGCAAAGTGAATCAGAAAGAAAAAAAAGCCTACTTACAACCTTGATTCGAGCAAAATAACCACACAGCCCTCCCTCTCCAGTGTCCCATCCTCCCATATTTTTAATGATGGCTGCCCTAGATGCTATGTGACCCACCTGAAACTGGCTTGCAACCCACCTAGTGGGTCCTGACCCATAGTTTGAAAAACACTATTTTAGACACTTAAATTTAGGCAGGAGGTGCTAGAACCCGCCAACTGGGTTACTCGTTGGCTAACCCTGAATTAGGGGACCCAATGCACACAGACTGATACAATCAGTTCTCATTATCCGCTAGGGTTAGGTTCCTGGAAAACCTAGTGTATATTATTGAGCCTATGGGGGAAAGGGGTTATTTTCCAGAGGACCTTCTTCACCATATACTCTATGAGCTTTATGAACCTGAATCTTACTATGGGGCTGGGAGATAGCAAGGGCTCATCAACATATCCAACATCTGATGCTTCTGTACAATGGAAGCGATTACAGCAACCACTCCCGCATTGGCCATATGCTATATAGGCATCTTTTCCTCTTTCTCTCCTCATGCCAGCACTGCCTTCTGTTTGTGAGGAGGCCACGGTCTCTTCTCCTCTTCTGTTCCCACAACCTCTCTTGCCACCCCCTGCTCATAGCTGATCCAAGCCTCCCCCAGCCCCAAGCGTACTGGCACAGTATTTGCAGACAATGAGAATAGAGTTGCAGATAATGAGGGGTTGCTGGCAATTCTGCCCTTCCTAGATAAGCAAATTTGCAAATATTGAATTTCTGTTTAAAGAGAACTGACTGTGTTTCTCAATTCCAATGCCAAAAGTACGAGAGGAAAATTTTAAGTTCTCTGGCTTTGAAGCATGCTTGGCTAGCAGCCCTTTCAGCTGTGTTTTTGAGTTCTTTCTCTTGACACCAGCGCTGCAATTTCTGCGGCCTGGGTCATTGCCAGGAAATGAGAAACATGCATCTGCACACCGTGCAATGTTCTAGTGCCCTGGAGGATGTATGACAGAACTACGTGAGATCATGGCTCTCTCTGGAACACTAGTAGAGGGAGGGGGAAGAGTTCACTGTGTCCTTCCCAATGAAGCATACAGTATTTGAATTATTCAGGGATTTAGTGGGAAACATCCTGTGTGGGGCTGCAGTCTAAAAGCAGGTGGGCCAGACTCATTCCTAGCAAGCCACTGTGAAAAGAAAAAAGGAAACCTGCTTCCAAGCTGCTGGTGCTACTACTAAGAACTGTTTAGGGGCAAGAGAAGTTACCAGCACACTGTCAAGATATTAGTGGTCATCCTCGAGACTCAAGTGCTGAGCACCACAACTCCATTTAGTACTAGAGAATATAAAAACACTTTCAGCTGTTGCCTGTTGTTGAGTACCTGATGAGATGACATGGGTAATAATGATTCAAAGGCGAGGTGACAGCAGGGGGACAGTCCTACTGAACACTGCCACCCAACACATCTCAGAAGATGGAGGGAGGGGCACTCTGAGCAAGGCTTCAAAGAGGATCTCAGAGGTAGGGAAGGCTAGTATGGAAGCAGACAGATCTTCATTCACAGCCTTAAAGGCCCAGGCCAACACTGCGAATTGAGCCTGTGGAAGGAAACAATGGCAGCTCTGGAAGGTGTTTTTTCAGGGATGGGAATGGGGTGTCTTTGCAAGGAAAAAACCAGTCCCATCCTACCCTCTCAGTAGAGTAGCTGGAGGGAGGCACTGCATTAAGTACTACAGGCACCAGAATGTGCCGTGTAAGCCGCCCAAGTCAGAGCCATTGTTGCAGCGTTTGCTGTACTTACCACATCACTGCCCCACCCTTACTGTACCCATCATGTGTCTTTGCCAAGCCTCCCTGCTTCACAGCCTTCATTAAACAACTGGATCTTGGGGGTGGAAATCTGACCCTTTTGTGCAATGGAGGAAAGCTGAACAAGAGTGACTGAGAGGAGGAAAAGGACCACAGTTGTCTTCCCTCCTTGCCCTCTTCGTAGCAAGCACAAACATACGTATTATTTTGAAAAGGGGTTTTATCCTGCTACTGTCCTTAGAAGAGACCTCAAAGCAGCTTTTGTGTCTAATCTGCATAATAATTATTTATTATTCTGTACTGGATATTAATTAATCCAAGAAATTACTGTGGTCCACACTGACACTGTGAAGTTCCGAATCCAAAAGGATATATATGTACATTGACTGAGAGTACACTCTGCAGACTCACAAACACTCAGCCCAGTCCTAATCAACTTTCCAGCACTGATGCAGCCATGCAAATGGGGGACACAACTGCATTATGTGGAGTGTGGTAGTCAGGGCTACATTGCAGCTGCATCGGTGCTAGAAAGTTGGTTAGGATCAGGCTGCCACAGTGCAATCCTATGCATGCCTACTCAGAAGTAACTCCTATTGCATTCAGTGGGACTTACTCCCAGGAAAGTGTGCATAGATTGCAGCCTAATTTAATAATCTTTGGGTTATCTTATTATTGGGTTATCTTGAGTAGGAGCTCCTATAAAGTCAATCAGGGCTTGTTTTGCTCCTTAAGTTTGCAAGGGAAAAAAAGACATCTTTTTTTAAAAAAATCACTTCTCCGCCCATTCCTATCAAGACGTTTCCTCTAATAAAAGAAAGTGTATTTTATTACCTAACTTTACTTAGGCTGTTGTCAGATTCACCACTAAGAGGAACGGTTGCAATTCGGGCATCGCATCGCAGTTAAAAGATGCAGCCTGCATAACGTCATCGCTGCACTACCAGCCACCCCTGAAGTGAAAAACCACACACACAAAGCCTCAGGCTCGGGTATCCAGGCTCAATAACTCCGCTCAACCCTGAAAATAAAGCAAGCGACCGACGCTTGCCAAGAGTTTTTCCACATACCAACACAGGCACTCGACTGCCTCTCTCCACCTCTCCCCACCGTCCGCAGCTATCTTACGGCATTCCTCCCTGGGCTGTACGACAGGTGCCCACTTCAACACCAAGTCAATAGTTCAATATTTTTTTGTAAGCAAGCCTGGGTTTTCATGAAAGCACAGGTGCACGTGGAAGGGCAGCGCTTCCGACAGTTATTGGCGAGTAGAGAGGCACTTTGCACACGCTCAGGTGCTCCTTCTTCAAAGGCAGGTTCCAGAAGGAGCCCTGAAAAGCAAGTTCAGCCACACTGAGCCACGGGGGTGCCCGGCGCAAAGATCTTGCCGGTGCTTCCCAGAGGCCCCTGTCGCTGCCTGCCTCGGCTCAAGAACTCACCTCCAAAGTGCATCAAAAGAAGGAGCCGGATCGTGGCCGGCTCGGCTCAGCTGCTTCCGCCTCCGCTGCGGGGCCGGGGCGATGGTGCTTCTTCCTCCAGTCGCTTCATCTCTTCCTCCTCCCGCCGTCGGCGATGTTGTTGCTGGGGCTGAAGGACGACGATGAGCGCTGCCGCAGGATCGCCGCCGCTGCCGCTGCCTGGCACAAAGGCTATACCTCTGGGCGCCCTGCCTTGCCCTGCGCATGCCCCCCCTCCCGTCCCGTCGCCGGGGAGCGCGAGAAAAACGTCGCCAGGCGCTGCTGCTGCTTCGCCCCTCGCAGCCCCTCTTCCCAGGATGCGGACTCCAGCAGCAGCGACTCACATGGCTGCCCGGGTGCCTGCGCCGCTTAGCTGGGCTCGCTAGCTCCTCCCACCCTCCTTCTGATAGGGGTTCCCCTTTCCGCGAAGGGAGGGAAAGGGGGGCGAGGGACACTCGGAGCGGCCACCTGTGCAGCTCGGCACGCGCGACTCCATGCACACCGCCCACCCGCTCCCCCACCAGCCCTGCTGCCGCTTCGCTCGCCCCTGCCGCCGCAGTCGAGCACCCCAGAACTGCCTCGCGCAAAGGCCTCCTCCAGCACGGCAGCAACACTGTGCCGCGGCCGGCACGTGCCGCCCCGCTAGGGATTCTGCAGGGAGGGCGCCACCCGCATCGCGTTCAGGCTCGTTCCGTGATAATGAGCCATATTTGGGCGCGCGGAGCGCTAACGACGGGCCCGCAAACGCTTTACGGGGGGCTTCCGATTAGAGGTCCAGTTTTTAATTTTGTTTTGATTTTTGTTGTAACTGAAATGCTGCGAGGATGAGGAAAGGGGGGCTTACCATTTGATCGGAAAGGTGGAGGGAAACCTTTTCTCCCTGCGCCGTTTTCCAGAACAAAATCGTAGTGCGTCTCCGCATCACCAAGCTGAAGAAATAAAGGTACTCTTTGTGCAGGGACGTAGCTACAGTGGTGCAGGGGGGGTGGAATTACGCGGGGCAACAAGCAGAGCTTGACACTAGTGGCCAAAATTGTGAAACCTTGGAATCTAATTCCAAATTATTATATATTATTATTATATATTATTGGAAAGGTAATTTTATGCAGAATTCAATGAAACAAACCAGAGTGTAATATCTTTACTCTATCAAAAAGGTATGGCCCAAAACCCAGAAAACGAAAATATAACTCATGTAAAAATTGCAGTTTGTCAAAATCGCAGGTTGTAGGAATAATACTGTCATGTTATATATCATTTGATGTGGAATTTCATGCAGAATGCAATGAAACAAACCCAAGTGTTATATCGTCATTCTATCAAAGGTTATGCCAAAAAAACAGAGAAAAATAAAACAATTGTGATGTCACTTCCTGTTGTGATGTTATTTTAGGGGCATCATTTTGCCCACTGTATCAGCCTACATTTTCATTAGCTATGCCCCTCCTTTGTGTATCAAAATCACTAGAGATGTTTGTTTCTAATGAGTAAAAAAGGATTTCAGCCTACGTCTTATTGAACACAATTGGCTCACTTCTGAGTAACAACAGTTTTAAAACACCTCTAATCACAATCCAAATACTGAAGTTGAAGCTCAAATACTTTGGCCACCTCATGAGAACGCTTTAGAAAAGACCCTCATGCTGGGAAAGATTGAAGGCAAAAGGAGGAGGGGGCGGCAGAGGATGAGATGGTTAGACAGTGTCACCGAAGCGAAGAACATGAAATTGGGCGAACTCCAGAAGCTAGTGGAGGATAGGGAGGCCTGGTGTGCTGTGGTCCATGGGGTCGCGAAGAATCAAACACGACTTAGCAACTGAACAACAACAATGCATGCAGAATGAGACCAACCTTTCCATTATTGACTGGATTGACTGTAAATGAAATAACTAGACTGTATAGCCTTTCTTTTGTCTGCTGTCCTTTTGTCCAATAGTATAGTGGTGGTGTTTTCCAAAGTATTTCTACCTTGAAATGGGAAAAAAATATACTTCCAGTTTTATTTGTCTTGAGTGCATTTGCTGAGTTCGTGTTATTTTGTTTCTAACCATGAGCAACAAGTGATTGTAGCTAAATAGCCATCTCTTAGAGGCACACAAGTCATGTTCTCTTGTGTTAGTGGTTAGACCACTACCCTGCTGGAAAGAAATAGCAGAGCAGTTTGGACAGAATCCTCTTGAAAAAGAAGCTGAAGAGCCTCAATTCCTCACCAAAGTCAATAGCAAATGAGAACAACCAGTGTCTCACAGATACATACTGTATGTAGTAATGCCAGTTAGTAAGACATACTGGTGAATTGAATGCTTCCATCTAAAACCTGTTTTGGTTCTATCTTATTTATTTTTTTAGTTAGTGTGTTGAGGGCAACAGGCTTCGGTGGGTGGGGGGAGAGGTGGCATGGGGAGGGAGTGCATATGATATTGCTCCTGATCGTGCAGTAGGTAACTGCACAGGTATCATCAGCCCTAGATTTTGTTTTCATTGCAATATATCCACCAATGCAATACTTTCCTTTTAATAGGGTAGACCAGTGATGGCAAACCTTTTCGGCTCGGCGTGTCAAAACTTTGGGAAATGCTTAACTGCTGGTATGTCAACCCCCACCCCCCACCCCCAACAAAAAAGAAGCAGTTCTTTATATTCATTTTTTAAAATAAAAAATACAGTTAAATCATGTGTGGTGCTAGGTATTATATAAAGAAACATCAAATTATTACACAAATGAAAAAATGAGTAAAATAAATTCAGTTTTTGTGAGGTCTTTTGTGAAAGCTGGTGTGTCAACCCAAATGTTGTGGTGTGTCACCTTTGATACGCTTGTCATAGGTTCGCCATCACTGGGGTAGACTATCATTCATTCACTGATACGGGAAAAAGGAAAGAACTGTACACAGACATTCTAGCTAGAAAATGAAATGATACATGTAATAAAATGATGGTTGCAACCTTGTGATTTCTTTGAACAATGGATCTTAAAAACCAATGTCATGCCTTTAATTTACTGGAGTGACAGGGTGTTGCCCTGGGTGAAAGGCTCCTAACACTTTGCCTTTTACTAAGCAGTTATATAATCTTGTTGCCAAGAGTTGTGCATTGGTGTTATCATTTCTTGGTTACTGTTTGCAGTGGTGATGGGTGGTGTTTTTTGTTCCTTAGGTTTAGTTTAAGTTTTATCCTTTGCCTCCTGCTAGGGACAAAGGGTGATAAGCCCAGTCCTCTGAATGGCTACAAGGAGTTTGTCTGCAATAATCAGTGTAACATCAGTGTAAGAATAAACTTGGGTTGGGTTTCTCACTATGAGTCACGCTTGAAGAGAAGGACTCCCCAACCAACAAAAAAGGAAGCCAGCTAGGACTGTTCGCTTGTCAGAACTGATGTGCTTATCAGAAACAGGCTCTTGGAGCAAGGCCAAATGAATCAAAGGCAAGAGGAAGGGAGCAAGGCCACATTGCCCACATAGTATGTCTAGAGACACAATATAGGGAAGCATAACTATACATAATTTTCTAGGATCAAACCCCCTTCCATTGAAGAGATAAGCTAAGGCACTTACAAACTTATGTGTAGGGATGTTTAAAAATGATGTTTGTTTTTTTATGTTTGCAGATTTTGTGATTTGAAAGGCAGAAAGCGGTATTATATATTTTTATTTTAAGTTTTCATTCCAAATTCTCATTTTTATTGTTTAAATGCTTTAAAGGTATACTAGGTAGGTTAAATAGATGTTACAGTGTCAGCAGATGCAACCATAGTTTTAGTTCTAATTGGAAAAGTAATCTATTTTAATTTCTGGGAAACATCTTAAAACACCCAAATGCGGTGTTTTTTGTTTTATTCAGATATTTTAACCGCTAAAAGGTGGCGTTTTGTGTTCTTATGCATTTTTAACAAAAATAAACACCCCTACTTACGTGTCAAAAAACCCATATGAAAAAGGTTAAGGCAGGTTTTCTCAAACTGGGTAGTGACCTAGTTGGTGGTTCATAACTCAATATAGGTTGGGCTTCCCACCTGTTTTTGTGTCCAGTTGGCTTCAAACTGGAGTCCTTCAGATGTAATTGGAGGCTGCACCAGGCCTCCACAGGCCTCCAGAAGCAGCCAGAAAGTCACTTCCGGTTTATGTCCAGATTTGTGAAAGTGAATTCCAGTTGCTTCCAGAGGCCTGCGGAGGCCTTCTGAGTCCTGTGGAGGCCCAGCACCAGAGAAGGAGGTGGATTGTGACGCCCTCTGCCACAAAACAGGTGGGTCATGGCGGGGGAAGTGTGAGAACATGTAGGTTAGGGATCTGTCAACATGTTCATGCCATGGAAACAATAAACATGTTCAACACACATATTCTGATGCTTAATAATAATAATAATAATAATAATAATAATAATAATAATAATAATA
>JAJKFI010000054.1:7017835-7063533 GCA_029204185.1 Lerista edwardsae | reverse complement strand
TAATAATAATAATAATAATAATAATAATAATAATAATAATAATAATAATAATAATAATACTTGGATTTATATACCGCCTTTCTTAGGTCACCAGATTTCTCTAGTGACTATAACTCAAGGCGGTTTACATGGGCAGACTTTATTCAGAAACCCGAAAGTTTTTACAATTTATACAGAAATGTTCTATCCAAGAACTACACACATACAGATGGATCTTTCTGGCCACCCGTTTGTCTTCTTGCTGGCTGATAAGCGGCTTCCCTGCTCCCACCAGAGAAGTGGCTGAACTTCGGCACAACTCCCCCTCACACAAGGCAGCCGAAGCTCAGCTGTTAATCAGTCGCAATTAACGAGGTCTGCCGCTCACAGAGACTTCCGGCTGTCCCGAACTGGCGACCTTCAGATCTTCAGCTCTTATCTTCAGGCAGGCATTAACCCTCTCAACTAAATCTTACAACTAGAGGTGTTTGTTTCTGGTGAGTAAGATAGGAGTACAGTCTGATTCTCATGTTTCTGTGGCCCACCGGTGGGTCATGTCCCAATTGTTGGTGGGTCACAAAACTGACAGGGTAGTTTAGGCTATGTGCATCAAAGGTTAAATAACCTTCGGAGAAAGCACTGTTGCCCAATCACCATTATTGCCACAGAGGCTTGAGTGGCTGGTAAAGTGAAACTTTTTAGGTAGGTGGCAATACTAAAAAGTGTGTGAGCCATTGGCTTAAGTCTTACTGAATCCAATAAGCTTACTTCTGAGTAAAATAAATAACAATGTTCAAACCTCCATGCACCTAGGTTTGCTGTAGTCTTTCAGCCCCAATCCTTCTGCAGCAGGTCTTGATCATTAGTTTTCCCTATTTTATGAAAGAGAAATTCAGAGCTATCTCAGGGGGGTGGGTGGGTTGCTCTGTATGAATAAGCATCTGCATTCTTATAAATGGTCCATGAACTGGTGTTGAAGTTGCTAATAAAAGAATTGTCCGAGAGGCAAAATTGAATTCAATTTTTTCAGATTTGCACATCTGAAACAAAAATGCAATAACATGGTAGTTCACAGACACTGGGGAACCAGCGTAATGAAATATATGACAATTTATGACCATGTTTATGGCTATCCTATTAATAGCTTGCTTACATGGAATTTTTACTGAGGTTTCTCTCCTCTTGCTGGCTTTTACTGATTGTAGGTCACCAGCAATTGTGGTAGCAGCCAACATTTATCATTCCCAGGCCTGCCCTATCTTGATATGCAATCTTTTTCTGCTCAGCACAATCTTTTTCTGCAAGGAACCAATGAAGGCAAATGCCCATATAATATGTTATAGCAAAGCAACAAATGGGCAAGCAGAGAGAGTTGGGGGGGGGGGTTTCAGCCTGATGCAATGTTGGAAATTTTTGGAGGCCCTATTAACATCTCCAAGATTGCTGTCAGGAGCCACCTGGAGAGAGATGCTGATTCCTGGAGATTCTTACATATCCAATTCTTTCTCCTCCTCCCTTTCCCCACAACTACTGTTATTGTCCTGAAATTATACTGTTATGTCCTGCCTTGCCCTGCCCTGCTGTCCCCAGGGCTGTTGGGAATGTGGGGGAAATGAATGGCAGCAGCAGGGCACATGAGTGGTACTAAAAGGGGAAGAGGGCTACTCATTTTGGGAGCAGCCACATGGATTATGACGATGATGATAGAAATATATTGTAACATACAGCTCTAGTCTCAACCTTCTTCTTCAATTAGGAGTCTATACTTTTTAGCAATGTCCATGGTAAAGAACGGAAGGTAAATTCTGACTAATCTCTTTCAGTTGCAGTCTGTCTGCAAGGTAGCACGCTCATCATACAGATTAATCTGCTGACACAAATTGTGGAGAGGAGGGCACAAACACCTCCCTTTCTGTGACTTATTTGTGCCTGGAGTGTGTTTCTTTCCCAGCCCCTGACACTTGGTACAGTGTTAAGAAATACCTGTAGTTTGTTTTACCTTGGTTTTCAGTGGTTTGGGCCAGGGCCTTAGAGCTGCAGGGCCCAATGCAAAACATTTGGCGATGCAAAACAGCACCAAAACGAGTAGCATCAGCAAGCCCATGGCCCATGTCACCCTGCCCAAAGCACAGCACCCACAATGTCATCGTGGTGATGACATCACCACGAACTGCTTCTGGGGACAATGGCAACTTTAAACCAATTGAATGCAGAGGCAGGTGGGAGGGCCATCCAGCAGCAATGCTCCGCTCGCCACACTCTCCTTGCAACGCCTCGGCCTGGAAGGTTCCATGCTGGAGCATTAGCTATAGAGCAAAATGCCGGCTGTGGCTGCAGACACTCTGCTCACTGCCTCAGTGCGGAGCTCCTCCAGGCAAGGGATCCAATTCGCCCAAATTACTCAAATGTCCCTAAGAGGCCACGCAGGACATGTGTGCTTTGAAAGCAACAGGAAAAGGATATGTGGAGGGAAGTGGAATCCTGAACTAGAACAGAGTGGGAGGAGTTGAGCTCCTCCAGTAAAGGGAGCAGCATGCTGCCACAGGTGCCAGGAAATCTTGGGCTAGCCCCAGGTGTCTTCTTCTAAAAGTGGTACGGTATGGTGCCAAATCTTAAAGTGACTTTTATGTGCAGTTCTTCGTTCTTTAAAATATCTTCTGTGAAGAAGAGATTATACTCAGAATGAATTAGAATGTTTTATTTCGCTTTTATTAAAAAAAATACATTCACTTTGAACCCCAATGAGAATGTGCTCTGTGTGTGTGGACTTATTTGAAATTATTTGACATCAAAGGAGGTGGACTGTGATTCCCTAATTTGGATTTATACCTTTGCCGTTTCTGAACCAAATGTATCATAGACCACCAGTAGAGGTCCTACTTTGTTTACAGCCAGCCAGCTAACAACAAAGATTCACTACTGTGACCTTGAACAAGGAATGTACCTATTAACATTAGCTAACTCATGTGCTGGTATGTAGGTGACATGAGAAGGTAGGCTCCAATAGCCTGGAGCGTCAAGACAACAAGATCTAAAAATAGCACCTGTTGCTATTCATTTGAGAGAGCCTTTTAATAGATGATGGGAAGTTGTATTTTACTTCCACAGGCCAACCTTTATGATTGAGAAATGAATAGGGAAGGGAAGGGTTTGATTGAATCCACCATGACATTATTGTTTGACCCATCGTATTGTAACAAAGAGATCACTGTGACATAAGAGGCAACAAGGTCCAAATTGGTCATCCTCCTCAAGCTCTCCCTCCATCACGAATCATCTCCCTCCATCATGAATCCTGAGCCTGGTGGGTCCCGAGTCTGCCATGACCTTTCCCCGTTCCCCACTGCAACCAATATGAACTCTGACTGGCGAGATTTGCACCCGCCACGACCCCCCCCTTTTTCCCTGCAGCCATTATATTATGAATTCTAGCCTGGTAGGTCACGGGTCTCAAACTCCGGACCTCCATGAACCGCCAGCCCTTCCTCATCTTGCCGGAGCCCCCTCTCCCATTTTGACAGGAGCGAGGAACCCAGGAATCGAACCCAGTTCACTGACACTGCTCCGCAAGACCAGGGAAGAAAGCGCTAAAGACCAGCAGCCGGAAGGCAATGATTGGATTATCGCTCGTTAACCTGTGGTTTGACCCAGCATACCGCCTTAAACTGTGGAACTGCAGAAACCCGGACTATTCGGGAGTTCATACCAGGTCAACGAGGGAATCCCCAGCCACAAATATCAGTGGTGCTGTCAGATTCACGGCTGTAAGGACTCACAAACTGTCAAGGGGAAAGTGCAAAGAGGCCTTTGCGTGTTTGATGAATGAAATCAGGGTTTTTGTGAATGAAATGAGGGTTTTATGAATGGAAAGTGTTATTATGATGGAACTAGAACGTTGGGCTGTGTTAGAGGTTGAGATTTGTGTCTGCTTGGTAGTAGGGGGGAATGAAGCGACAAGACAAAGGGGCTCCTCGGGGCCCCCCAGAAAATGGCTGCCCCTCCAGGGGCTGATGGGAAAGGACAAAATGGATGTCGGAAAACCAAGCTGCAAAGAAAAAGGTGGAAGATCGGAAAGGACGTGCAGACCCCCATGACAGTTGTACAATCAAGCCATAGAACTGGAGCCTCTGCCGAAACTTGGGGGGGGGGAATGTAAATGAAATTGTAGATGAAATGTTTTCCACTGAAATGTGTGTCCCAGATTACATAGTGACTGCCCTTTGTCCCTTGAGCACCCCACCTATCTCCCCTGCCCTTTGGATGACCCCTTGTCCTCTCCCAGTGTCACCCATTCCAAAATCCATTTCCCAGACCTTGTCTATTTATTGTCCCACCTTTCCACCACAATTGTATCACCCCAATTAGCCCAATGTCACCGAAGCAATGAACATGAAATTGGGTGAACTCAGGAAGCTAGTGGAGGACAGGGAGGCCTGGCGTACTGTGGTCCATGGGGTCTCGAAGAGTCGGACACGACTTAGCGACTGAACAACAACAATTAGCCCTTATCAGCTATGGCACCAAACGTCCTCCCCTTATCCAGTGTCAAATTGCTCTTACCCAACCCTCCTCAGGAAACTCATCTCAACTTAGGTTGGAGGGGGCAAGCCCTCCAACCAACAACCAGAAAAGTGCCAACCAACCAACCAGGGGTTCCTCCACTTCCCAGGTTACCAATAATTGATCGCAGAACTATCAAACACATGTTTATTTTTCTCCTCTTTTACATACTCGATGGTATAAATGTATGTGTGTTTGTCCATTTGGCACGCAATTTTGGGTGCCCTTTTTTTGCATGCGCATTTTGCGGCCAATTGCGTCCTTTATTAATAAAGAGATTTCTTTTTTTTATCTTGACTAGAGATGTGAAGGCCCGGAAAAGAACCAGAAAATTTGGGAAAAAACCAGTTTTTCCTGAAGGCTTTTTGGGTTTTTTTCCTGAAAAATTGGAAAAATTGAAAAAAGGAAAAGAAAAAATTGATTATGGAATGTTTTATTTTAACATGATGAATAAAATATTTTAAGACAAGGTATTCAAATATTTTCCAAAACATTTCTAAAAAATATGTATGTTATCAGATCATTCTAATTTCTGTGCACTGAGGACAAGCAAGTCCTAGATTACAAACTGAACAGTCCAATGCAAGAACAAGATGCATTTCTTCCTTTAGAAGATGCTGCTATTGTCACAAGAAAAGAAAAAGGTTTCAGTTTAGCTTTTGCATGTGGGTGGGTATGCTTGGTTCTGTTCTTCCTCCTCGCTAGGCCTCAAAGCATTGAAAAAAAAATACAGAGCAACAAAAAGAACCTCGCTGACAGGCTAACCCTAACCATACAGCCACCTCCCAAGCCTGCCCAGGGCCTGCCCAAGTCCTGCCTCCCCGCTCCTACCAATCCCCATCCTGAAATGGGACAGAGAATCCCTTGCGCCGACCATCTTTAGTCGGCGCAAGGGAGGGTCTCCGTCAGCGTTCTGAAGCCGACACTGCGAGCAGCGTCAGCTTCAAAGTTGAAGTGCCGACGCAAGCTTATTTCATGAGGAAAAATTGATATCCTGAGTCAAATCGGAACCAAGGAAATCAGTGGTATTCTAGTCTTTATATCTCTTGTTTCAAACCAGTTTTGGAAACTACGTATCCCACAATGTATTTCGCGCTGCTTTGCGAGCGTAAAAAAAAAAATACACTCAGCTTCACGTTGTCGTAAGATTGGCCGACGTTTCGGGATGTTGCCGCTGCGCTGAACAGTCGAGTACTTTCATTATGGATTGCTATTGGTCACTGTCGGCTCAAACCTGGCCAATGAGAAGGAGGCAGATGGAGACGGAACCGTGGAAGCTCCGCACTCCTGCCTTGGCGGGAAAATGTATCAGATTTTCGCGCCAGGGGAGGAGTTAGGGAGAGGTTCGACCGCGCGGGTGCGGGAACGCATAAGGTTTTCTTCGTTCGCAGAAGTAGGATTTGGTCGGAATGGCAGCCCCTGCGTTGGACGATGTGGAGCTGCGAGAAGCTCAGCGGGACTATCTGGATTTCCTGGACGATGAGGTGAGCGAGGACTGGCACTTAAGTATGGGCCAAGGTTGGCGCGCCGGGGCAAAGCGGCGACACCTGCTTGTTTTTAGTGGCAAGACTCGCTGCTAAGATGAGTTGGATAATCAGGAAAGAGTTCCTATAAGCATGTACTGAGTGCGTTTCTTCAGTACAATAGTAACAAGCACTTCTCATTCGTCTGGGCTTAAGCGGTACAACGTTCAAATTAGGTGTGATTCCTAGACGCTTGAGCTTTAGCTGGGTTGCTAAAGTCCTTGGGGTAAATCTGTGCCCCAGGCCTCCGTGGCACCGCCCCCTGTCCTCTGGTGTAGCATTGTGGGCTATCGCTGTCTGGTTAGTTTGGCCTGGTAGGCTCTCTGATGGGCGTGGGCCCTTGACAGTCTTTTATCTAACCCAGTGTTATTCAAACTGTGGGTTAGGACCCACTTGGTGGGTCGGGACCTGATGTCAGGTGGGTTGTGGAGAGCTGGGAGCAGCCATCTTGGAAACTGCAGACCTTACTCTTCTCATATACCTTTTGTGAGTGTCGACAGTTGGAATTTTCAAGTGAGGGTTTTTTAAAATTTTGTTTTTAGTTCAGTGCATTTACATCATATTTTGTCCTCATCCTGCTTTTTGTCAGGGATGTTTCTTGGTTGTACAATTGCTGCAGTCCAAGAATGCCAGTTTGCATTTCAGGAGTGTCGTTTATTATGTTACAATGACAGCAGTTTGTGCTTGATGATGCTACTTACTGCCACAACATCACTTCCAGGTTAATGACATCACCTCCGGTGGGTCCTGACACCAGTGCCATTCTAAAAAGTGGGTCCCTGTCTAAAATGTTTGAATACCACTGATCTAATCCATCATCACATTTTTAAACTGTACTTTTGTCAAGAAGCTCAAGGTTGTCTGCATAGTTCCTTCTGTCCTTACAAAAATCCTATGACATAGGTTAGTCTGAAACTAAGGATCCAGTCTTACACATGTTTCCTAGGAAAAAGACCCATTGAAAATACTTATAAGCATAGGGTAGTGTGTAAATAATGAAATATATAGCCATCTGTGTGTTTTTGCTGAGAATGTTCAAGTTCTGAGATCAATGGGATGGAAAAATTTTTTTATAGTATTTCTGCTTATTCAAGAGAAAATTAATTCTTGTTGGGCGAGATTTTGTATTAAGATTTTGTCAGTTACTTTTCTGTAAAAAATTGGCTGGGAACTACCAATTCAAACTGAGTAAATTAAGCTAAAATTACATGAAAATTGGGTAAAAACTCAAAACATTTTTGTTGCCAATTAAAACAAATGACAAATGAAGTACAGGTTGGGCATCCCTTATCTGAAGTACTTGGGACCGAGAAGTGTTTTAGATTTTTCAGTATGTTGGAATAGTTGTACAGTATGCTCAATGAGAGATCTTGGGGATGTGGCCTAAGTTTAAGCACAAAATTCATTTATGTTTCATATATTGATAGCCTGAAGGTAATTTTATACCATTTTTAAAAATTTGTGCATAGAACAAGGTTTGAGCATGACATGCAGTTCATGATCTTACTTCTTTAGGCAAAAATGTAAGAAGTTATGTTAGTGCTCAAAAAAACTCCTGTATTTCAGAGTTCTGGATAAGGGATATTCAACCTGTACTTGAAAGCCATGAGAACTTTTAATTTTTTAAAAAAAGATTTCCTATTTTTCTCTCTTGCTGGAGTGGAATTGGCAGTTACTTTGAGTGTGGTGTCTAGTAAAGAAACAAAACTTTTTCCGTGACTATTCTTTATATGGCTTTTGTTGCAGGAAGACCAAGGAGTTTACCAGAGTAAAGTTCGGGACATGATTAGTGATAACCAGTACCGTTTGATTGTTAATATTAATGATCTTCGAAGAAAGAATGAGAAAAGGGCCAGTCGGTAAGTTATGCATTGCATGAATGTGATCATAGGATATTTACTCTGTTTTTCTGTCCCTGTGTTAGAGCTGAGCATCAGCATCTTCCTCTTTCTCAACAAACAAAAGACCTGTTTTTGTGCCAGCTCGTGTGAACTATGAAGCTCACCTGATTTCACGGAACACTAAATTTTAACTATTTCATATGATCTCCCACCCACCCACTAGCTATATTCCCTGTAAGGGGTCTGTGCAGTTGTGTGGACCCTTTCTCTTCCTGCGTAGCATCACAATGCTGTTTCCGAACACTTAGCGATGACATCACATGAGAGCCAGGATGGTGTAGTGATTCAGGAGTTGGACATAGGCCTGGAAGATCCAGGTTGAAATCTCTGCTCAGCCATGAAGTTTCCTGGGTGACCTTGGACCAGTCACCTACCTCACAGGGTTGTTGTGAGGGCAAAAGGAGGCGAGGAGCCAAGTATGCCACCCTTAGGTCCTTGGAGGAAGGACAAAATATGAATAATAATAATAATAATAATAATCACCAGACTTCTGGGTTGCCATGCTCTGCGACCACACAGCTTGGGAAGCCTGCCCACCAGTATCCAACCCCAAGATAAAGCAGTGTTAATGCTCATAAGTTGTAAAAAGTGGGGTCATGCATCCCCCTCTAGGCATTTGCCCAGGTCCAGTGTCATCTGATAGTTGACAGGGGTAGGGGGTTGCCTGCTCACCTTGTGGCAAGTGTGGCTGCCAGGAACAGGACCCTGAAGTTATATGAGGAAGAGACTCGGGAGGGAACAGGTAGCCAAGTCTCAGATTGTCATATTTCGCTACTATTTTTTGGTTTTAATTGAGCCCCCAACCCTTGGAATTTACAGCCCTACTGGGAGGAAGGTTTTCCCAAGCCAGCTAGCTACCTCCTGTCTGACTTTCCTGTGTGGATCAGTGGCAGCAGCCTGCTTTTCCCAATTGTTTCTCTTTAAAGGGGGAAACAGAAACAAAGAGGGAGGTGCCAGCCATTGACGATGAGCTGCCGCAAACTATCTGCTATCCATCTTTTCTTATGTGTGCCTTCAGACTTTTTCTTAGGGGTATGCGCTGCAATTTTTGTAACATTCCAAAGACAGTTATAATCTTAGTGGTGGGTCCCCCCCCCGGTCTGTTGAACAGCTATCTAGAGCTCTGCCCATCAGCTATAAGAGTTGCTATAACTCTTAAGCTATAAGCCCATCTGCCCATCAGCTAGTTTTATAGGTAGGCTATTCTGAGTAGTGGCTGGAAGACCACGAACTATATACCCTGCTTCCCAAAGTGAGTTGTCTACAAGTCCCATTGTGCCAGGAACTATTCCATCCATTTGCCCCTTTTGTCTCAGAGAGGTAAGCAGTAGGAGACGCTATTAGCAATGGACTTAGACCAGGGGATTCCCAAGTTATAGCTAGTGCTGTAGCTGGAAAATCTCTAGGCATGCTGGGTCAGCCTTTGTGGATGGAGGCTTGTAGCCTAAGACTAAGATGGCAGAAGGTATTGTAGTGCTCCTTTAGGAAAGCAAGGCAAAGGATAGCAACTGTGGCGGCTAGCCTTGGAGGTATCTTTCTCCCCTCTGCCCCCTTGTCACTAGCTCATATAGCAGTCGGTGCTATTGCCGTAATAGGAATTTTACATTTTCTTCCAACAGCAGGTCTTATGAATCGTTTTCCTCTTTGCTTTAGCCTGCTGAACAGTGCTTTTGAGGAGCTGGTGGCATTCCAGCGGGCCTTGAAGGACTTTGTTGCTTCTGTCGATGCCACATACTCAAAGCAGTTCGAAGAGTTCTACATTGGGCTCGAAGGCAGCTTTGGAAGCAAGCACGTGACCCCTCGGACATTGACATCTCAGTTCTTGAGCTGCATTGTGTGCGTAGAGGGCATAGTTACAAAATGTGAGTGGGGGAAAAAAAAGGCTGAGGCCATTGTGGGAACTGCAAGCAGGGGAGGACCGGTATGCAGGGTGGGGTGCTTATCTTTCAGAGACACGGTGACAGCACAGTTCAGAGAAGGGCAGTAAGCCTGGCTTGGGGGAAGGGCTATATTTTTGGTCTTGGAACCAGCGGGGAGGAAAATGGCTTGGGGGGAGAACTGGGGAGGGCTAAGCACTCGCTCTCACCTGCCCACATTTTGTTTCCAGCAGTGGACAGACAGAGGCTTCCAGGTAGTCTACAAGCAGGGCGTGAAGGAAACAGCCCTGCCTTGCAATCACCTGATTTAATTTTACCCCTGAATACGGAGGGTCTGCTTAGCTATTCTGACTCGTGGCTGCAGGTAGACATAACCTCCGCAGAATTTAACGTTCTTCATGAACTTCTAAGTCATAGGCAGCAGAGATTGGTAGACACCTTTGTAATAATGGGAAAGTGATATTAGCAAGATTACCAATGCAATCCTATGCACGCCTACTCAGTTGGTCCCTTTGTGTTCCATGGTTCTTCCTCCCAGGAAAGTGGGTATAGGACGGCCCATCCTTGATAGCTAATGTGGCTCTTGTGGAAAATAGATTTTAGTCCAGTTCTTTTAAGCTTGTCCTGTTCAAAGGCTGAGGGTGGGTTGCAGTACATTCAAGATGGCTGTGGCTGCACCTTTTGTATGATTGCTGAAGATAAGCTGCACGGAACACTGGTTTGCAACACTTGTGCGATGCCTGTCCCTTGCAAGGGCTACTCTAGCTGCCTCCCAGTAGTTCGAGCTTTGAGAAAACATGCATAAGATTGGGCTGTTAATGCGACCATAACATTGTTATGCTCTTAAACTGAAATTTGCAATATCACCTGTGAACATCTGGAGTGAATGCTGCTACAGGACCCAATCCTATCCAGTTTTTCAGCGGAAGTGCAGCCCCACGGTAAGGGAACAAACATCCCCTTACCTTGAGAAGGCTTCCTTGATGGCCCCAGCATGCCACGTTGGCCCAGCTGCATCCATGCTGGAAAGTTGGACCCTTAGTATAGTCAATACCTTTATTTAAGGAATGCATTGTGGTTTCACCAAAATTCAAGACTCGCCTTTGTTCTCATTTTAACACACAGGCTCTTTGGTGCGTCCAAAGATAGTCCGCAGTGTGCATTACTGCCCTGCTACTAAGAAGACCATTGAGCGCCGGTACACTGATTTGACATCCCTGGAAGCGTTCCCATCCACTGCTGTTTACCCCACCAAGGTACGCCACCTGGGTTTGGTTGCCTCGGGTGTTCCTAACAACAGGATAAAAGTTCCCCAGTGGCTCTCATAACCAGTTTCTCTTAGTTCCGTGATAATTTCCCCCCACTAATTTCTATCCAAGGAAAGAATTATCTTAGGTTTCTTTTCTGCCAAAAGTTTGAATTTAGGTGTTCAACGGGGGAAATTATTGTTTGGGGAATCTATTTTTATAACATATTTTTTCCCCAAGGTCGGACTACTATTGGCTTTTTAAAAAGTTACAGGATAAAACAGCATAAAAACCATACACCATAAATCAGCATCTAAAATTTCTACATGTGGCTGTAAGGGCTAGGTGGTGTTTTTCTTGGAGTGCCAAGTAGCAAATTCTGTGCTTGCTTAGAACTGCACAAAGCATGCTGTGCTGGCAATACTCAAGTAGCCATGAGCTGCAGCAAAAAAGGTTCCTACATAGGACATCACTGTTGCATCATGTTTTTTTTTTTTTAATGTATCTTGAGATCTGTTGCCTCTCTAAAAGTAGGGTAACTTATGTTGTTAATCCAGGATGAAGAGAACAACCCTCTTGAGACAGAATTTGGCCTCTCTACCTACAAGGACCATCAGACCATCACAATTCAAGAGATGCCAGAAAAGGCACCAGCTGGGCAGCTTCCTCGCTCTGTGGACATCATTTTAGATGATGATTTGGTGGACAGGGTGAAGCCAGGGGACCGGGTGCAGGTCATTGGAACATTCCGTTGTCTGCCAGGGAAGAAAGGTGGCTACACTTCAGGGACATTTAGGTAAATTGTTCAGCATACCAGCTTGTAGGTGCTGTGGCACTATAACTTTTAATTATGCAGCAAGGCTTCAGACAACAGCTTCATGATATATCTGTTGCATTGCAATGCTTATCTGCCATAAAACCTTCAGACAACATCCATTCCAGTAAAGTCCCCTTACTGTGCACTCTTATCTCGGGAAAGGGGGTTGTTTTAAGTGACATTGTGAAAGGGGGTTGTTTTAAGCACAATGCAGTGCAGGGTAGGAGGCTGCTCGAGGTAAGGGGACAGTAGTGTAGCTACTTATGCGGTAGGGGATGCCGCAGGTGCAACCCATGGTGTGTGTGTGTGTGTGTGAGAGAGAGAGAGAGAGAACCCGAAGACCCCAAATTTTGAAAATCGCTGTTTTAAGGAATAATACCATCGTGTTATATACTATTCGGTGTGGAATTTCCTGAGGAATTCAGTGAAAAAACTGGAGTGTAGTATCTTCATCCTATTAAACATTATGGTACACCCCTCACCCCGAAAATACTGCTGTCTTATGCAATATGTATGCTCCCACAAGAAGCTCCCATTTTGGCACCTCTGTTCCTATGGGAGCCTGGCAGCATAGGATTGCCCCCCCCCTTTGTAAGGAAGGTATTGCTTTATTTAGCCCTCTGTCTCTCAGCAACATAACCAGGAAAATACTATCAATATATGAGAAAGAGTGCTCACATTTCTGCATTAAAAGTCTTGGTAGATCTAGGTGAAAGAAAAGGACATAGTTGTAATTCAATTGACCCTCTGGGAGAAAATGAAGTGAAGCAGGAGTAGGAATGCAACAACTGGAATATTGTTGCATGTTGGAATGTTCCAGGTATGTTTATAGTATTTGCTCTTTCGGAGGAACATTTGCTATAATTCCGGATTTCTTGTTCTAAGTAGTAAATATACAGATCTGAACTCCCTGATAAATTGCCTCTGTTGGTGAGATGTGATTTGCAACATTTGAATTGTAAGACAGATTATAGTGATCTGCTATTAGCTCTTACTGCCTTCTAATGCATCATCAAGGAAAGTTGTAGCATTCAGTACATCTAATACCTTTTTGCTAATAATTCAAATAAATCAATGTGAAAATGTAGACAGACTTTACAGGCAGACCAGATATTTTCCTCTTACAATCTTGACTTTTTAATGTTCTCAAAAACAGAGCTTTTGTCTTTCTGTAAACTATGTTTTATTTTGGAACCAAACCTATCATTTGAAACAACAAAGTGCAAGTCAAAGGCATGTATTTAGATGTCGAAGAACTGCCAACTCAATTTGCAGAGCTGCTATTGTTTTCCTAAAAAAATGAAAGCATTATTTTAGACACAGCCTGCAACGTCTGGCAAACAGCCAAGAACTAAGCTTTTAAATGTCATTGTGCAAACTGTGCAGTTTTTAAAAAGTTTTTGTACAGCCTCAAAGTGGCTGGACAGCTTTACAAAATACCATCCTTACACTCGGATAAATCAATCAATACATACCTGGGTTACCATCCAGAGTAGGGCTTGTCACAGCAAGAGATCTTCCCTTCTTGCTATCTGTTTGAAAGGTTGTTGGCCTCTTTGGCAGCTGGCATGGGATAAAGTGCAGCAGGCAGCTACAGTACATGTGGTTTCCAGGTATTCCTCTGCAGCCCAATAGGAGAATTTGGGAGTGTGATTTGCAGAGCCTTCCTGAACTTTCTGCCTTCCTCATGGTCTCTAGGAAATCACTAGTTGAGGTTCATTTGTTTTGTGAATTCTTTTATTGAAAAGCAGTATATAAGTAACTTGTGGGTGGTTTCTGGAACAACTCTTTTGCTAAGGTGTAGCAGGCTGACTAGAGCCGTAGTAAAGGCAGTGGCTACATTGTCTTGTCTCCTCTAGGACCATTCTGATAGCTTGCCAAATAAAGCAAATGAATAAGGAGGCTCGGCCTGAGTATTCGGCAAGTGATATTTCCAAGATCAAGAGGTTTAGCAAAAACCGCTCCAAGGTAAGCTGAATTGTGATACTGAGGCAATTTCATATGGGCAGGTGCTCAAGCAAATCTTGGTTTGCCATAATATAGGCTCGATAAGAAGCCATAGCTAATCTGGTTTCCTAAAGAATGTATGTATGTAACACAAGTGTTTGTCTCATTCACACCAGAGACTGTTTTTTGTATACTGTATAACTAAAGTGTGTAACTTTACATAAAATGTAGCATGGGAAGTAGCCCTTTATAAATCCTTTTTCAGAAACTAGGGCAGTGGTTCTCAAACTTATGGAGTCCCAGCATCCCCACAGCCTTCTCAGCTCAGCCAGGCTCTGCTGTCTTGGATCTCGAGAAATCTTGTGACACTGTGGCACCCTAAGATGCTGTGGTGTACAATTTGGGAACCACTGAACTAGGTTGTTGTGTTCTCCCTCTCTGTGTTAAGGGAGGATGGTTGTAAGATGAGCTATGTACCTCCTTAAATTTTTGTTTAAAAAATTTAGTGTTCAGTGCCATTGAAAAGGAGGAAAATATGCCCTTTCCCTTCATCCTCCTGCTTAAAACTTCTTCTTGCTTCACCCTGAGAACCCCTGAATAATACTCCCAAGTCTTCTGTTCCAGGCTGACAGGAGCTTAATAGAAGCACTCCTCTAGGAGTCACAGGTACCCACTTGTAGGAAAGCTTAAAAGGAGTGTGGCTATTCATGTTGGTGTGGTTAGTGCACTTCTCCGATGTTCTGTTGTGGTGATACAGTATCCCCTAATATGAAATGAGCGATCATTCAGTTTTTTCAACTTGTACTTATAAATATCTGATCTTGTGTGAGCATAGCCTTATTTCTATTCATTTCGGCAGCAAGATTCTCCATGTGATACTGGTGTAAATCCCTTTTTTCCTGAAATGGTAGCTCCTGTTTTGAAAGGGTATTCTTGCTTTCTGTTGCCATTTGAGCCTCATGGTAATTGTCTGTGGATGCTCTGAATCACTTTTTTGCTTCTTGTCTCCTGGGACAGGATATTTTTGATCAGCTCTCAAAGTCTCTGGCTCCCAGTATCCATGGGCATGAGTACATCAAGAAGGCAATTCTTTGTATGCTCTTGGGTGGAGTGGAGAAAGTGCTGGAGAATGGAAGTCGCCTCAGGGGAGACATAAACATCCTGTTAATTGGTATGGCTGGAGAGGAAACCTGTCTGTAACATGGCCAGGGGATAATCTCATCTTGGGGAGGGCATGGGTGGTAGCTTAACCCTGTAACTCAGCTACTTCACCCTTGTGACTAGTGATGTCTTGTTCTGTTTTAGGTGACCCCTCAGTTGCCAAGTCTCAGTTGCTGCGTTATGTGCTCTGTACAGCCCCACGGGCCATCCCTACCACAGGCAGGGGCTCTTCTGGTGTTGGTCTGACTGCAGCTGTCACTACTGATCCAGAAACAGGTAAGGGGCAAGCTGACTCTTCAAGGAGAGCAGTCACTTGCAACTGAAACTTTGAATGGATGGCTAGACCTTGTGGCACTGAGAGATCTTGTGGTTCTGTTCTTATCTCAGTGTTGGAAACATTGCAGAGGAGGCGGGGGTTAGTCCGGAGCTGGAGCATAGGCGCGGAAATGTAAAGCTAAGCTGCTATTTATGAGGATTAGGGTCATATTCTTTGGTTGATTTGATTTGTATCTTCTCTCATCCCCTTTCATAAAGTGGGATTTAAATAAATGAGTTGCTTATTGTGTCACTTCTTCTGGTATGGATATCAGTAAATTTGTTGGGGAAGGCGCATTAAGTCCTCATTACTTTCAGTCAGAAGAGAGAAGCCTTCTTCGTGGTAAGGGAACATTTGTTCCCTTCTCGGCTCAGCAAGAATTGGGCCCTTAGTCGGTTTGTGAGTCTCTGTTCTCAGTATTTCAGTCAATAAGCAAAAGAATGCAAAGTTGTTTTGTTAATGCAAGTTGTTCTTGCGTCCTTTTACAATGTCTGCCTCCAGGAGAGCGTTGCCTGGAAGCAGGTGCCATGGTCTTGGCTGACCGAGGTGTGGTGTGCATTGACGAATTTGATAAGATGTCGGACATTGACCGCACAGCCATTCATGAGGTGATGGAACAGGGACGCGTCACCATTGCCAAAGCAGGCATTCAGGCTCAGCTCAATGCCCGCTGCAGTGTTCTGGCAGCTGCCAATCCAGTGTATGGAAGGGTGAGTATTCAAGGAGGCCCTTATTTGCTGTGATGTGGGTTTATTGGAAAATGTTCCCATGCCCTACATTGATTAACATGACTATTTGATGGTATACTTTTTTTAAAAAAAAAGTCTCTCAAGTGTCTTCAATAAGCAAATATGTTTCGATGAAAATATTTGAGACATATTCATTTCTGCATCTTTAATTCAAAGTATGCACTTAACGTTTAAGAAAAAGTAACAGACGCTCAAAATGGTTAATGTGTGCTAGCTTTAACATGCTCACAGTGCTGCACACTACATATATAGAAAATACTTCAGTATTGGGTTTTGTTAACTGCCTTGAAGGGCAGAGTGGTGGGTTACTAATATTTTAATATCTTCTTTGTGTCATTCCCACATTTGCTCCCATGTGCCAGTGATGAATGCCCTGGCAAGTATTAAGTGGATTTTCTTACTAGAGTTGGTCTACATGTTCTGCTCTCCACCGTGGTCTGTATCTTGATGGAGAGTTTCTAGCCCTCTTTCTATTCCCCAAGTGGTATTTTGTAGTTCAGTGATTTTTCAAGCTGAGTTCTAGGGATTCCTGGGATTCTGTAGGTGGTTTTTAGGGGTCTTCCATATGACAAGCAGAGGGGGCAAATATGCTTCCTTGAGATACAACTCTTGCCTGTTGAAATTCACAGATTTCACTGTTGGGTGTGCTCTGAAGTTGACACGCAAGGTGCAATCCTTTGCACTCTGACCTGGGAATAAGTCAGGTTGAACTCCTATTTCTGAGTAGATAAGCATAGGATGGTACTGTCAGTGTATTTATTTGCCCTGTGTGGAAAATTCCCGAGGCAAACAGCAGCTTGGGAAAAGCGGGACTGCTGCAAGAGACAAAAAGGTTAACTCTTGGAAGCCCAACCCTGATCAGCCCCTTCTGCTTGACCACCATTCATTAGAACGAACTGGTTGCTAGAACACTCCCCAGAATTCACAGCCATGGAAGTGAATTCATGATAGGCAAACGGATATGGAGAAAGTTCCTTGAATATGGAAGCGTAGAAGTCACTTGTCTAGGAGCACTCTGTATAAACTGGGACCATCCCATTTTGTAGTAAAGTTTACCTGTCTGCACTTCATGTCAATGGCAATTACTAGTTGGAACATGTAACAGCTGAATGTCTTCAGTCTTGAGTTACATTAAACAATACTGTATATGCTTTTTATTTATTTGCACTCCTTTATGCCTTAGCATACAAGATTTCAAGATGGCTAGCTAAGAATGTACAAAGGTTCACATAATCTCTTGTGTAGATGGGTATAGCAGATTTTTTTCTATAGCCTTTAACTTCTGGCTACTTGTGCATGGTAGTATACTCTCATTCAAGCTTGAGCATTGTCCTAATCTGTTAGCAAGGAAAATTGCTTAGTTGCTGCCACTACCAGCCTAGCATTTTTCATAGCCATAACTGATGGTGGAACTATTTGGTGAAATGGCATGCGGGATAGAAGAGAAACATAAGACAACATCAGTAGCAATCTTGTGCAGATCTTACTTGGCAGCTGTGCAGTATTCAAAAACAATACCTCACTATTTGTGCATAATGAGATATTTCTTTAGGGTTTCAGAAAATAACACTGAATCTTCTCATTGTCTTAGTCTTTCCTCCACTCCTAATAGTCACTGATTAAACTTGATGTTTGTTATATATCTTTACAGTATGACCAGTACAAAACTCCCATGGAAAACATTGGCCTTCAGGACTCTTTATTATCCCGATTTGATTTGCTTTTCATTGTTTTGGATCAAATGGACCCAGAGCAAGATCGGGAGATCTCGGACCATGTCTTGCGCATGCACCGTTACAGAGCAGCTGGCGAACAGGATGGAGATGGTGAGTCTTGACCTCTTTCTTCTCCATATCCTCTCTAGAAATCTTGTCCAGTAAGTGGCGAACCAACCAAGCAGAATGTAACCAAGTTCCTATTTTCTTAATATCACTGTAAATGTTCTCATTTTTTTCAAGGCTATGCCTGCTTTTCTAATGCAAATGGATGTAAATGGTATGAGGATTGATCGAGTTTTGCCGGCTGTGTGGTGGTGATCTGTTCTTTAAAAGAACAGATCACCTTAATCTATTATCATGGATTCCTTTCAGTTCATAAAGCCTGATGGGATAGACAGGATCCTCAGGAGCTTGAGACCATCCTCTTGCCCGCTTGACTCCTGCCCAGCTTGGCTGGTGCGAACTGCTCGGGCTGGGCTAGCTGACTGGATGGAACCCTTTGTAAATTCATCCTTGCAGGAGGGGGTGCCAAACATCCTGAAGACTTTTGTGCGCCCTCTACTAAAAGAAACCATCTCTGGATCCCACTAACTTAAATAATTATTGCCCAGTTTCCAACCTGCCTTTTTTAGGGAAGGTGAATGAGCGGGTGGTAGCATCCCAGCTCCAAGGGTTCCTAGAGGACAGATTTTCTTGACCTCTTTCAATCTGGCTTCAGACCAGGTTTTGGGACAGAGACAGCTTTGGTCACCCTCATGGTTGACCTTCTCCGTGGATTAGATTTGGGAAATGCATCCCTACTGGTTCTGCTGGACTTCTTAGCAGCCTTTGATACAATTGACCATAGTATTCTTCTGGACCAGCTAGCCTAGCTGGGGGTAAAGGGCACTGCTCTGAAATGGTTCCACTCCTTCCTGGCTAACAGGTCCCAAATGGTAATGCTGGGGGACACCTGCGCAGCACTTTGGCCTTTGCAATATGGAGTGCCTCAGGGCTCTATTCTATCCCCCATGCTCTTCAGTATAGACATGAAACCACTGGGGGAGATCATCCGGGGGTTTGGAGTAGGGTGTCACCAATATGCTGATGACACTCAACTCTATCTCTCTCTACCATCCCAAAGTGAAGAGGCTGTGAAGGTCCTGGGATGCTGCCTGGAAGCAGTTGGGGTATGGATGAAAGCCAATAGGTTAAGACTAGACAGAAGTCCTTCTGGTCAGGAAACCCTCAGTGCAGGCACTAAGTCTTCCACCCACTCTGAATGGAGTGACACTTCCCCTGCAAGGACAGGTGCGCAGTCTGGGAGTGCTCCTGGACTCCCAGCTGTCTCTGGAGAACCAGGTAGCCGCTGTGGCTAAGAGTGCATTTGCCCAGCTTCAATTGGTGCACCAACTATAACCATACTGGAGCCGTTCTGACCTGGCCACGGTGGTCCATGCATTAGTGATCTCAAGGCTGGACTACTGTAATGCGCTGTATGTAGGGCTTCCCTCGAGAACAGTTCAGAAGATACAGTTAGTACAAAATGCAGCAGCCCGGGTGGTTACAGGGGCTAGATGGTTTGACTCGGTAGGACCCCTCCTTCAGCAGCTGCACTGGCTGCCCATTCACTTCCGATGCCAACTTAAGATGACCTTCAAGGTCCTTCATGACTTAGGCCCAGCCTACCTAAAGGACCGCCTTCTCCCATACATACCAGTTTGCCCTCTTAGATCATCTAAAGGGGCTCTCCTTCAAGTGCCCCCGCTGTCCCAAGTCAAAGGGATGGCAGCTTGGGGGTGAGCCTTTTCGTAGCAGCTCCACAAATACGGAATTCCCTTCCAGAAGAATTAAGAACTACACACTCCCTCATGGCCTTTCAGAGAGGGCTCAAATCATACCTATCTCGTCTGGCCTTTGGATGATGGTTGGCTGTCTGCCCTCTGTCCCTCTGGAATCCTGCCATAGTTTGTTTACTCCCCTGATCCATTGTGTGTGTGTGTGTTTTTCTTTTTCTCCCACCCTTCAAAGGGCCTGAATTGGGCCTTGCTTCATTCTCGAACTCTCGCTGTGTTCATGTTAAATGTTAAACGTTTTTGTTTTTACTTATTATGGGTACATTGTTATAAGTTCTTCATAAATATAAATATAAAAAAGGACCTGTTATCCTGGCCAAAAGGAAGCATTGAAAGTAGTGGGGGAAAAACATAACTTTGGGATATGTGTTTAAACAGAAGTGCAGCAGGGGGAAAGGGTGAAGAGTTCACTCTTGGAAGTGAGAGAAGGGCAACATTTGAGAAAAGAAATATGTTCCTTGTTTTACCTGCAAATGCATGGAACTGAGAACAGTGGTTCCCAAACTTTTTAGCACTGGGACCCACTTTTTAAAATGACACACTATCGCAGTGGTTCCCAAACTGTGGATTGGACCCACCAGAAGGTTGTTAGTCAATTTCAGATGGGTCGTGGAACAGCTATAGTGAAAATATGGGAAGATGAGAAACTGGAAATGGCTGAGATATATAACCCAACTTAGTGCTGCATTCTCAGGAAAGCATCAGTCTCTGGCATTACAATGATGACACTTTTGACCATGATATAACTTCTGGTGGACCCTAGACAAATTGTCATTCTAAGAAGTAGATCCTAGTGCTAAAAAGTTTGAGAACCATAGGTTTATGCTATATTAGAGATAACTTTAGCCCAATCTGCTATATCAACAACCTGAAGGATGACTAACATTAGGGGATTCAGTCTAAACTCACCAGAACTTCTTTTAGGGCTTAAGAACTTCTTTAGCACTGATAGCCTACTGGCCACTGGCTGGGAGTACCTACTTATCAGGCACCACTAGTGACCAAGAGCCCAGTTCCTTCTTGTGTTTAGTGATGCACCTGTGGAGAGATTCACAGCAGTCTCTAATGGCAATATACTAGTAAAGGCTCTGCTCATGTCTTGGATGTTTCACTGCAGTGAGTTGTTTTCTCTCTGCAATTTGTCTTGCTGCTTGGGATTAAGGACATTTAAGAACTTGAGGAAGCTATACTATAACATGTAGATTCTCATGCAAATTGTATATGTACATGGCATAATTTGATCCACTAGTATAATTGCATGTATCCCAGATAGGTCTCTAAGTAACGTTTCCCTTATATTTCTAGCCATGCCTTTGGGCAGCACAGTTGAGCTCCTGGCCACTGAAGATCCTGGCCTTACAGAGGAGGAGAGTCAGGATCTGCAGGTGTATGAAAAACATGACAACCTACTGCATGGGCCGAAGAGGCAGAAGTAAGTGCTTTGGTCACACAGGCAGAGCAGCTGCTAAGATTGGTATTCTGAACATGTTTTAGTAAAATGTTTATCAAAGGAATATTTGCCTCGTTTTATAAGCCAGGTCAACAACACAGTTCATAATTTTAGTCTTTTTCTGAACTAAAAAGTCTCAAGCCCTCTAACTTTTCTTCATAGGGAAGACACCAGGTTCTCCTGAGTACTGAAGCTAGGCTTTCATCTTCCCTTCTGGATCTGTGATCTCCCCTACTTATCTGTCTAATAAAGGACAAATCCAGGAGTTCGAAGTGATAGCAGGGACTTGAGGGGGAACATGTGCCCCTGACCTTTCTTGCAAATCATGAGTTTAAAAAGAAGTTTGGGAATGGATGCAAAAATTGTCAATCGTCAAGATGGAATGTATTCCACAGAAGAAACTAGCCTGCAATGCCCCCCCCACCAAAAAAACCCCAAGTTTGGCACAGTATGCTAGGAAGAGGAGCTCAACCAAGACAGAATCTGAATTATGTTGTCTTTGTCAGAGAGAAGATTGTTAGTGTGGAGTTCATGAGGAAATACATTCATGTTGCGAAGATGCTCAAGCCAGTATTGACTGAGGAGGCAGCAAGCATCATATCGCAGGAATATTCTTCTCTTCGTAGTCAGGAGCAGATCAATTCAGATGTTGCTCGGGTGAGTTGGGAATTGGGTCTATTTTACTGTGAGAGAGGAGCGAACACAAGGTGGGAGAGTGTCAAACTTGCTCTATCGCCTCCGTGATTGAGGAAGTTGTATGCTGTATACACAGTCACTTGAATGTTGGGTCTGGGTGTGAGAAAACGGAGGATCAAATTCATACTGAGCTGCATAAGTGGCCTCACAGGGCTCTTCAGGCTAAAAATGCCACGCTGAGCTTTTTGGATATAAGCACAAAATAATTATGCGTTGTGCCTTGACATAATGGTTGACAGTCAGATGTGTAGGCTTTTTGCTTTGAGAGTTGAAAGGAATTTGATTTGGACGTTTTCTAGAAGGTGCTCACTTAAATTTGATAGGATGAAAATACTGTCTCTGATGAAAGACGAAGCAATTCCTAGAAAAAATACCAGTGCTTGACGATTTTTTTAATTTCAAATTTTTTAAAATCATGCCTTTCTCCTTGTGGGGCTTGGCAGCTTGCACTGTAATAAAAACCAGACAATGCAAGAACACCATAAAAATAGAATACAAATACAGGCCCAACTTTTTTATACACTGATTCTTGATCCACAAATTAGACTACATGGAAGGCCACTGCACATGAGAAGGACTGTGCTAATCCTTGGAGAGGGGAGAGGAAGTGTCCCTTTAAAACTGTTCAAAAACTTTTTCTCGCAGATAGTGCAGTCTCTGGCAATTAGAAATGCAAATGTCCCCCTGGCTTGTTGAAGAAGAGTGCCAAAGGGCTTAATTACTTCCACATTCCATTTGCAGAACCAAATCCCAGTGGATACCATGGTCCCAACTGTAATTACAAAAAGCCCAAAGTTTAAAAACAAATGGAGCATACATATAGAAACTTGAGAGGTGCCGGGTCTTCAGCCTCCCATGGTTGAGCTGCAGCATTGTTTCATCATACGCTTCATGTAGGGAGAAGGCACCTTCAGGCCATTCACTACAATCTTCTGCATAGTACCGGATCCCTACACCATATCTATCTAAACCTCTTTTCATTCCTACATCTCGTCCAGTGTCTTTAATAAAATAAGGAGAGTTGCTAGTCCAGGAACAATGCCCGGTTGCCCTTAAAGTACTCTTGTGTTTGTGTTTAAACTCCAACTACAGGCAACATACTAGAATCAGTGAGAGTTGGGATGGTAGTATGATTGACGACTAGCTAATCTATGCCTTTTCTGCATTTGAGAAATGGCAAGTCTTTGCTTCCTATCTGTCAAGTTGAAAGGCACACGTGTAGCTGAATACAGCCTATTGCTTGGATTAACGTGATATGTAGAATATTCTGTCCCTTCATCTTTTTGCTATCAGATGCTTGTGCCACAGCTGGAAAACAATAGCTATGATCCCCAGAACCAGAAAGATCCCCAGAACCAGAAAGAAGGGTTCGACAAGGTCCAGGAGGGTGCCTGCATGGCTGACAAACAAAGTTAGAGAAGCTGTAAAGAGCAAAGAAGCTTCCTTCCGTAAATGGAAGTCTTGCCCCAGTGAGGAGAATAAAAAAGAACATAAACTCTGGCAAAAGACAAGTAAGAAGGTGATACGGGAGGCCAAGAAAGCGTTTGAGGAACGCATGGCTAGCAACATAAAAGGGAATAATAAAAGCTTCTTCAAATATGTTAGAAGCAGGAAACCTGCCAGAGAGGCGGTTGGCCTGCTGGATGGTGAGGGAGGGAAAGAGGAGATAAAAGGGGACTTGGAGATTGCAGAGAAATTAAATGAATTCTTTGCGTCCGTCTTCACAGCAGAAGAACTTGGGCAGATACCACAGCCTGAACAGCCCGTCCTAACGAAGGAATTAAATCAGATACTGGTTAATAAAGAAGATGTTTTAGATCAAATTGATAAACTACATATAAATAAGTCACCAGGGCCAGATGGTATACACCCAAGAGTAATTAAGGAACTAAAGAACGAAGTTGCTGACCTCTTAACTAGAGTATGCAACTTGTCCCTTCAAACGGCCACGGTGCCAGAGGATTGGAGGATAGCCAATGTCACGCCAATCTTTAAAAAAGGGAGAAGGGGGGACCCTGGAAACTACAGGCCTGTCAGCCTAACGTCTGTTCCGGGTAAGATGGTGGAAAGCCTCATCAAAGATAAAATCCTAAAACATGTAGAGGAACAAGTACTGCTAAAGGAAAGTCAGCATGGCTTCTGTAAGGGTAAGTCTTGCCTCACAAACCTTTTGGAATTCTTTGAAAAGGTCAATAGGCACGTGGATGTGGGTGAACCTGTGGATATCATATACCTGGATTTTCAGAAGGCATTTGACACGGTCCCCCACCAAAGACTGCTGAAGAAACTTCACAGTCAGGGAATAAGAGGGCAGGTCCTCTTATGGATCCAGAATTGGTTGAGGGCCAGGAAACAGAGAGTGGGGGTCAATGGGCAATTTTCAGAATGGAGAGAGGTGAAAAGCGGAGTGCCCCAGGGATCTGTCTTGGGGCCCATGCTTTTCAACTTATTCATAAATGACCTGGAGACAGGGATAAGCAGTGAGGTGGCCAAGTTTGCGGATGACACAAAACTTTTCCGGGTGGTAAAAACCAGAGACGATTGTGAAGAGCTCCAGAAGGATCTCTCCCAGTTGGGGGAATGGGCAGCCAAATGGCAGATGCGTTTCAACATAGACAAATGTAAAGTGATGCACATTGGGGCAAAAAACCAAAACTTCACCTATAGGCTAATGGGTTCTGAGCTGTCTGTGACAGCTCAGGAGAGAGATCTTGGGGTGCTGGTGGACAATTCAATGAAGGTATCGACCCAGTGTGCATCAGCAATTAAGAAGGCCAATTCCATGCTTGGGGTCATTAAAAAAGGGGTTGAGAATAAAACAGCCAATATTATCATGCCATTGTACAAATCAATGGTAAGGCCACACCTGGAATATTGTGTCCAGTTCTGGTCGCCGCATCTCAAAAAGGACATAGTGGAGTTGGAAAAGGTGCAGAAGAGAGCGACGAAAATGATTACGGGGCTGGGGCACCTCCCTTATGAAGAAAGACTGCAGCGTTTGGGGCTCTTCAGTCTAGAAAAAAGGCGCCTGAGGGGGGACATGATTGGGACGTACAAAATTATGCATGGAAGGGATAAAGTCGATAGAGGGATGTTCTTTTCCCTCTCTCAAAACACCAGAACCAGGGGGCATCCACTAAAGCTGAGGGTTGGGAGAGTTAAAACAGATAAAAGGAAGTACTTTTTTACCCACCGGGTAGTTAATCTGTGGAACTCCTTGCCACAGGAGGTGGTGATGGCATCTGGTCTTGATGCCTTTAAGAGGGGATTGGACAGATTTCTGGAGGAAAGGTCCATCGTGGGCTATAGGCAATGATGGATTGTGCAACCTCCTTACAAAGGTGGTGGGCTACTGGTACCGGGTGCAAGGGAGTGGCAACAGGATGTAAGCATCTTGTTGTTACATGCCTCCCTGGGGCACCTGGTGGGCCGCTGTGAGATACAGGAAGCTGGACTAGATGGGCCTTTGGCCTGATCCAGCAGGGCTCTTCTTATGTTCTTATGTTCAACTCCTGGGCTGTTTGAATTAGTTCCATAGATTTTATTATTTTCTCCCCTAGGTCTGGGCCTCTAGCTTCCTAGCCTTAGACAATAAAGTATTAATGTCTGGGTTCTCATTGGTCCTTCAGAAGCTAAATGATCATCTGTTTTCCAGACTTCCCCGATAACGGCCCGTACTCTGGAGACACTTATCCGACTCTCAACTGCGCATGCTAAAGCCAGGATGTCTAAAACAGTCGACAAGCAGGATGCTGAAGCTGCTCTAGAGTTGGTGCAGTTTGCCTACTTCAAAAAGGTATGTGAACAGGTGCAGTGTTGCCTGTTTTACTTTCATAAGCTTACATTTAAGGTGGAGCAAATATTTGGAAGAAATTGGCTTTGAACAGCGTTGGCATCAACCAATGTTTAGTTGGCAGCCCTAACTTTTAGATGATGTTCAGTGAAGGTCTTGTTCTCACAAACAGCAGATGAGGAGGTAAACGTTCTTCTCCTTCAGTTTATTTGTAAGTGGGTTCTTTTCTTTATTCTTTTTTATAATAAATTTTATTAACAAACTTGTTTAAAAAAACAAAAAAATCACAATACAAAAGCATCCTACATTGATCCATTGGTGCTCCCCACCACCTTCTCTGGGTTATAGCTACACATTCTCTTTCTTCTTGATCCTTGTCAATTTCATCTTCGTTTCCTTCATACTTCTGCCAGGCCAGTGATTTTCAGCCTTTTACGTCGCATGGCACACAAAGTGCCAACATGATCAAGGCACACCTTTTTTGACAATTGACAGGGCACACTATGTAGCCAGTCAGGGGCATCACATCCCTCAGTGGCCTTATTAATAAATATCTGCCCCCCGCCCCCCCCCCCCCCAATTTCCCATAACACACCTGCAGACCATTCACGGCACACCAGTCTGCTGTGGCACACTGGTTGAAAATTACTGTGCTAGGCTTTTCAAGCCAGGGAATGTTTTTCTTTTTTGCTACTTTAAGAAAATAAATGAAGACCATACACAAGCCCTGAAGGGTCCAAGAAATGTTTCTAAGGGCAGTTGCAAAACAACATATTGGTGGTACTCGTAGACAAAACTAGGATGGGGGGACCAAACACGCACTGCTTTGTGGAAGCTATAGAGGTCCCCCTAGTGGATGTTCCTGTAGCTGCATTGGCATTCTTGGCATTATGCATCCAAAAGATGGAGCTGTGACTAAAGAAATGAATTTGTCTTGTGAACATGTCTCGGGGCCTTATCCTTAGGTTGGCCCCAGCCACCTTCTCATTTTACCAGGGTTTCAGATTCTTTGGCCGAAGGAACATTAATTGTGATATCTGATAACATAGGCTGTTGCTTTTAGTGCAGATGAAAGCTTTGACTAATACTCTGCATTATTCTGCCTATTGCATGATGCCAGATAGTGTGATCATAATGAGTTTATGGACTGTGTGCGCCAGTTCTAAACCTAAACTAACTAGTACTCCTTTCCTGGGGAGGGAATGGCATGTTCCTTCTGGAGAATCTTTTTGGAAGATGTCATATCAGGATCAAAAGTCAAGAAGGTTCTGTAGTTCATATGCAAAGCAGCCTTCCAAGCCCTATTATAGTTTCTTATGGCCTTTTAAATAGGGATTTTGGCGATTTTGATGACCAGTTCACTTAATTGGTTAACATGCACACTGTGGTAAGTTATCGCTCTATAAATCTGTTCTAATGTCATTTTTCCCCCGCAATGCAGCCAGTTATTACTGGAGTCTGTTGCAGATGAAGGGATCTTCTTGCAGACCATCCAGTGTGGTAATGGCCCCATTATTCTGGTCCAGTGTGCATGGAAACTACATGTGCTCAATTATCAACCACTGTAGTCTCTCCAGAAGCTAAAACACTGGATGATTGATTTTTGTTCCTTGGTGACTGAAACTTCCTTAAAGCACCAAAGACTCCTCTGCCTGCATAAAATGCCTGTTACTAATTGTCCGCTCTATCAGTCCTGAGTCCCTGACCCGAATGGCCGATTGGCTGACCCAGTTACAGACTCTTGATACTTTTTTTCCTCCTTCAAAGGTTCTGGAAAAAGAAAAGAAACGGAAGAAGCAGGCTGAAGATGATACGGATGAAGAAATAGATGGTGAAACTGCACATGAAAGTGAAAAAAGACCAAAAAGGAGGTGAGTGAAGAGAGGACATATGAGGAGATTCTAATGGGATTTTTAAGAAGGAGGCTTGCTTAGGCAGCAGTGATGGCAAGCCATTCATCCTATCCACATTAATGTCCTGAGGGGAAATTCTTCTTGGACATCTGTCTGCTGAGCTGGTGGCTCAGTTAGTGGCCACTTCCAGAAAGTCACGTTTTGCTCACTTTGCCTCCTTCCCCCATAATGTTTTGTACACTTCAGCTGTGTGGATTGCAGAAGCATCACTGGAGCGCATGGTGCAGAATGTTCTGTTCAGAACTGGAGAGAACTGATAGGCGAACAGTCAGGGAACCTGGGCTCTAAAAGTCTGGATTTTCATAATTCTGGTTCTTAAAGGACACCACTGCAGTTCACCCTAAAACAAATGGGTTGCATATTCCTCCTTTGACCATGAAGAATGATATCTAAAACACCAGGGCAGTGTGCTTTGGTTCCTGTTTTCTTCCCCACGGTCTTCTCAGAAGATAGGCCTGGAATGTAAATAGCTACGCTCATAGCCACTATCAGTACAAGCCATGCTCTGTAGTCTGGAAAATGTGGGTCCTTTTAAAAAAAGAAAAAAAGGAAGGCATCAAGCCCATTATTCAGAAAGGAAAGTTATGAATTGCTTAGAAACCAGACACTGCTGGGAGGACTGTTGTGCATTCCCTCACTCTCTGCAGGTCACTGCTTACCACCTTCAGTACTTGAAGTCCAACCACTATTTTTCGTCCGTAACCTGGAGGAGGACGGGGGATGGCAAAAGAAAGGATCAATGTTGTCCTCCACAAAACAAGTGGAGTTGTATTTAAATTTGCATATCTGTGTTGGCCAGCTAACATTTCTTAGTAAAATTCTAATCCAGATTCCCCCCCCCCCGCTTTTCCTAACAATGTAGTTTACTAGCAGTACGTGAATGTTAACAATGTTGCTACTAATGTCTTGTTCTTCAGTAGAAGGAAGACACGTTCTGGTGATCGGGAGCCTGCGGAAGGGGAAACCTATGATCCCTATGACTTCAGTGACACTGAAGAGGAGATGCCAGAAGGTGAGCGCACTCCCTTCTGTTCTTGGTGTGGGCTAGCGGGTGGAAGGTATTCAGGCAACCTCTTTAATGCAGTTAGGCACTTTATTTTAATAATTTGAATATAGTGGAATATTCTTAGAATATTAGAAAGGCATTAGAACTTAGAAAGGAGTTAGAACAGTGTTTCTTAAACTGTGAATCACAAGCCAATTGCAGGTGGGTTTCCTAGCATGTAGAGCAGCCATAATTGAAGATAGGACACTGAAAAGGGGAGGGCTCTGTGGTTATTTTGCTTGTGTCAAAATTATAAATAAACTTTTTTCTTTGATTCACTTTTCTACTGGAAAATGGCTGAGAAATAGCCCAACCTATTGCTGCATTCTCAGGAAAGCAGCAGGCTCTGGCGTCACAATGCTGGCACTTCTGGCCATGACATCACTTCTGGTGGGTCCCAGAGAGATTGTCATTCTAAAAAGTGGGTCCGGGGCTAAAAGAGTTGAGACCCACTGAATTAGAACATGCTCTTGCTTGTAAAAGCCACTTCATATCTGGCAAGCCAAATTTTTGACATTTGCAGGAAGTGTGCTGGCTTTGAAGTGGCTAGCATGTTCTTCTGTTTTCTCCATAGAACTCCCCAGGCTATGAGAAACTGACCTTCTGAATCCATAATATGAAGTGCTTTGGGCTGCTTTTTTCCAAAGTAAAAACTGTTCCACTCTTTCTCCCTGTTTCTTCATATTATGCTTCTTGTTTTGTGTATTCCACAAATATGTGGGATTTATTAAAATTCACTGTGCTCTGGAATTTGGAGGAATAGATGGAGTCTTCCCTGATAGCCACTCTGTTGATAAGGAACAGAAAGATACTCATGTGTTTGAAGACTTAATGAATAGTACTTCATTATTATTTGGAATTAATGTATTGAATAACAGTGAAGACGCGGCCTAAGTAGCTTTTAAGGATTCGAGTTTCTGCACAATCTTCATGTACCCTTGCAACAAAAACATACGTAGGCTGCAGCTATTTCTGGGTTTATTGATCAAAAATTGAAACAAAGAATAAGTGACAGTCAAACTCACATACAATTGGGGCTGAACTAAACTTGACGTGTAAAAATATTTTTGGAGGGTTGGGGTTTTGCAGTTCAGCAGTAACTTGCGCCATGAGGAAGAGGGAAGGCCATCAAAACAACTAACTCAGCCGTCTTCTTGCTCAGCTCATCTTAGAGCTGGTTTTTTTTTCTGTTGAGTAAGATAGGATTATGACCCAAGTCTTACTGAACACAGTGGGCTTACTTCTGAGTAAAATAAACTATACCATGTTCGAACACCTCTGTGGACTTCTACAGTGCCACTAAGTGGGAGCCTCATGTTCCACTAAAACTGTTCTACCTTGGGAAATAGTTCGCTTGTGATTATCTGCTTATACAAGATCTCCTGCCAGATCAACCCAATCAGGTGGCCAGTTTTAAGTTTAATATAAAAAATGAGGAAGCAGGTACGTTGCTTCATTGTGCTGTCCACATAGTTGCATGAGTGCCCAATCTAGATTGGCATCCCAGTATGGAAAATAGGACTGCTTAACTCTTTACCTCAAAGTTGTCTTCCCACCAAGAGCTTCTACGGACTCCCAAAGATGCAGTTGCTGCAAATTGCATATTTGAGTATCCAATGCAAGTAAGCGGGGGGGGGGAGGAGGGAGAGAAGAGGGACTTTTGGTGGGTGGGGGAAACAGTAATAGTAAAGAGTTGCACAATCCCCTTGCTCCATGATGTGATCCTAACCTGGGTTGGAATTCTGCTCCCCATTATAGAAAACTTTAAGAACCTAAGGATTCGCCTTCAGTGAATTGCAAAGATGGTTTTTGAACCAGTAACTTTTAGGTTAATGTTTTCCTGTGAGATGATGATGCATCCCTTTCTATACTTGCTGAACAAACAGCAAATAGTAATGCCAGCTGTACACTATTCTGACTTTCTCTTTCCTTCGTGTTTTTTAGTCCAGGCACACACTCCCAAGACAACTCAACCTTCAGGCACTGGGGACTCTGGGGAGTCTACATCAAAGTTGGCTGAGTCAAGGTGGGTCACTTGGGATGAAATGTTATAGAAAAGAATTGAATGATAACTCGGGGGTAGGCTGCATGAGCACATGCCTGCACTTGTGTGATCGATGTGGCTTCGCAGAATTCAAAAAAAAAAAGTCTCTAGCTCCCATAGTAACTCTAAAGATGATATAGTTAAGTATAAAGCAGTCCAAATTTATTCAGGTTTTCAGGACTTGTAAGTGGATTAGTCTTGATCATTTTTTCAGAGGCTTACTCAAGTCTTCAGTATTTGTGTCGCAATCTTTCAGTAAGGCTGGGGTATTGTCCTGTTATTCAAAATGACATGCAAGTGATGCTAGTTACGTATCCCTGAAGTATGTGGCAGCCCCTTTTGCTCATTGTAGGGCCCCCCCTTCATTGTTGACTTGCCCCTCTCCTGGAATAACTGTACACATGATGGCTATTTTAAAAAATGAAGGCAGGTTGCAGAGCGCCTTCCCTCTCCTTTGAGCTTCATAATAACCCACTAGTGCAGCTAGGGGGC
This sequence comes from Lerista edwardsae, assembly GCA_029204185.1. Taxonomy (NCBI): domain Eukaryota; kingdom Metazoa; phylum Chordata; class Lepidosauria; order Squamata; family Scincidae; genus Lerista; species Lerista edwardsae. The sequence goes on along the minus strand of JAJKFI010000054.1, from coordinate 7,032,470 downwards.
ATTGCCCCAGGTATGACATCTTTGGGGTGCCAAGATGGGAGGCAAAATAAAATAAAAGCAGCCTTTTGAGGCTCAGGGAGGCTGCACATGGCTTCTCTGGAACTCAGAAGGTCTACCAGAAGCCTTAAAAAGACGCTTTGGTTTTCAGATCACCTCCTGGTCCCAGATCACCTCCTATTAACGCAGTGTTAATAGGGGTATTAAATTTGGCATGGGGGTGTTAAAACCTTTTGTGCCCCAAGTGCCAGATGGCATAGTTACCTACGCCACTGCAATAAACCTGTGAGGTGAATTAGGCTGAGACTCATTAGCCCAAGGTCAGCTAGTGAGGATTTGAATCTTAAGTTTTCATGATCCAAGGCCATAAAAGAACTCTTAAAAACTTGTTTTCTGACATGAGATCTTTGTGGTAGCTGAGGAATGAGTGGTTAGTGTGTCATGAGCTTGCCTTTTGAAATAGTTTTCTTTTCTCATGTACGTGCTTAGGCTGAAAGCTTTCAAGGCTGCCCTTCTGGAGGTGTTCAGAGCTGCTCACGCACAATCTGTGGGTTTGAAGAGACTGATGGAGTCTATCAACCAGGACAACCCAAACCCCTTTTCATCCACTGAGGTCAGGTTGGCCCTGGAGCAGATGCAAGATGACAACCAGATCATGATGTCAGATGACATTATTTTCCTGATCTAAACTTTCACCTAGGAAGAAGCAGAGTTTTCTTCATCTCCCTGGGATGGAGAGACTTTACAGCACCTTTAGGGGACATCCTGAAAGTTTGACTTAAGTGTCACAAGTACTTATCTGGATCAGAAGAACATTGACTTTAGTTTGGAACAGTTGTAATGGGCAGGAAAGCTGGAATAAGTATCTACATTTAGAAAGTCTTGTGTGGAGTCTTGCTTTGCTTCCCCACCACCACCTTTTTAAGGTGAAAACCTTTATTTTCACATCTTCACAGCTCACCTGCTTGTAGATTCTTTGCTACTTTCATTGGTGTTCTTTCAACAAATTATGACAAGAAGACTGGAAGAAACATCAATGTGTAATAAACATCATAGTAATAAATGTTTTCCACTATGGCAATTGACAGCAGAGTGGTGCAGTTTTAGACAGTTGCTTTCGCCCTGTCAGCCTGCTAGTGTTAATGCCTGAATTGTACACCTGCTGTTTAGTGCACCAATTTCATTCCTTGATGTTTTTAAGAAACCCAAATGTTGTAATATGTGTGTATTCATCAGGCAATTAAAGTGTGTTTACAACTAGAAATAGTCCTACAAGTCTTAATAATTGGAATCTGCTCAGTATATGCGTGTCTCCAGTACACATACTACTTTGAACAATGACTCCTGAGACATATATAATCTTTTGATTATATATGGTTTGAACAAGAATTGCTTCTTGCAGAAGAAGGTAGGTGTTGTGTTGTAGTTCAGACTCTAGTAGTAGGCATGGTCCTATGTGCCTAGAAAGAGAGCTCTTGTTGCTTCTACATCTACATGTTTCCTTCAAGTGTTTGAGACTTCTTCCATTACTTCCTTTAGCGATGTTGAACTAGGACTTTTGGCTGAGTTGTAAGCTTAGACCAGTTTTATTCTATTCTAACATTAACAGATGGAAATACAGTTAAATTCATGCACTGAATACTGTAGGCCCTTTTTTCAATGAATCCAAGATTACAAAAATGATTTGTTTCAAGCCTTCTTGCATATTCCAATATGAAATCAGTGTATGTTTTTCTATATATCATCAGATCTTTTACAAACTATTGGTTAATAGGCCTATTTTAAACAATCATTTTGATCAGCTAGTCTTTGACTATGGAACTTGTAGGCCTTTTTCAGCATCCACTCTGTCTTGGTAACACGATTCCAAGTATTACAGTATGAAACATCATCCAGAGCAGTCTCCTGAAATAATTCTCGTAATTTCTACCATAAATTCAGCTTTTGAGTCTAGCCTGGAGTCTACACCGTGCAATTATGGTAGTCCTAATTAAGTTATGGCTGGCAAAACCTTTGCATTCTTCTGAAGTGAATACATTCCTATTGTCTGAAAGTATTGTGTGTAGAGTAGGCCATGGGTTGCAGGCAGAGAACTCTTATGGCAGCAGATGAAGTTAGAGGTCTTACTGAACAGAATGGGCTGAGTGAATAACACCTTTTTCAAACACCTTTAACTTGCAAATACTTCAAGCCATTTTGAAAACAAATCTAGATTAGAACATTAAGGAAAGTCTGACCCCGAGATATGGATGCATGAGCAAGGCTTTCTACTCATTTCCCAGGGAAGCACAGGGGTGTTGGATGGGCTACAGAGGGTGGCCTGATAGGTGCTGCACCTTGTACAACCTTATTTCAGAGTCAATCCCAGGCCACCATACATAACTTCTGGGTAATGCCTTCATCCTAACAATACTTGGATGAGCTGCAAATAGACTTCTCCGTAGGATCTGGTCTCCACCTTCTGGAATTGTCACACGATTTATCAAACAGATATCCCCTGTGTGCTCATACTGACAATGAAAATGGTCTGAATTCTTAGGTCAACCTCTCCATTGGCCAGCCCCTCCACAGCTAGTTGAGAACACGTGTCAGAATGAGAGATCTTTTGCTGTCCTCCTGGCAACCTGTTCAGCTTGAAGAGGAGGTTCATGCATCAATTCCAACATAAGAACTTCTGTTGTGGGGGTGGTGGGATGACAAAGTCTGCTGTTGGCAATGGCAGATAATTTTGTGCATCTGCATTTGCAGTCCTTTTTCCTGGCTTGTAGGTAAGGGTATGCAGTAGTCGTATGTATTCAGTAAAATGCTCCGGTGCTGCATGCAACCCACACTAGCATTGTTTCCCCTCACCCCGTAGGATTAGCTGATGAGTGATTGCGTTATGAATGGGCCCTAAGAGTTCCATAATAGGTTTAGGCTTCTCTGTACACAGAAGTGGCCATCTTTGGTGATAGAGGCAGCAGGCTCACTCCCAGTGGAAGAAAAACACTGAGACTCAACCATCAAGCTGCAGCTTTTTTTGGACAGCACATTAAAAAAAAAGTGAAATAGATCCATCATGTCAGTGAGATTCTCTTGTGTCGTCAAAGAAGTACACACACACAGAGAGAGAGAGATGTACACAGAAGATATGGCTGTCGCCATGGAAGAAATGATTGGTAGTTACAACCTCAGGCAGGATTCTCAGTTGATGGAGGGGAACCTTGAACACAGGCCCTTCTATCCATCCATCCATCTCTCCCAAGACTTCCTTCTCCCTTTCCCGCTAATGCAGTGTTGACTAGGATGATCTGGTGAAAAGAAGGAGCTTCCCAGGGCTAGGGCTGATTCTCATCTGGAACATGCTGGCCGATTGCCACATTCTTTTTAGGTCAATTTGTACCCTTGTCAATGGCCTTGCGGTTACAGCTGAAGCCTTGTCTAGTTTCAACACCCACCCCTCAGCCGTTATCGGGTTGCCTTTGACGGCACACAAGAACCTTGCAGAACAGGCAGACAAATGGATATCCAAAAAGAAATGGCAGGTCTCTGGCTAAGGAAGCCTGAGCCCCACTTGTGTCCTGCCAATCGGGCTGTGAATTTCCACATTTGCTGCCGATCTGCTTTTTGACTTGATCACAGATGTTAGTGGGGTGCACATGGTGAATTTCTCTTACTGTGTGAGGCGGCTTCAGCATCTATGGCTTGCTGTGGCACAGCGAAAGTGAGGTTTGATGCAGAGAGCCAGTGGCGCCAGATTGCCTCTTCTTGAATTCCACAGATTAGGCAATCACGGAGCACACTGTCCAGGAGATCACCAAATGCAGCAAGGTGATGCAGGTCTGCCACATACTCTGCTTATGCTTTCACTGGTTTGCTGATCACCCTAAAAAAATTTTTTATATTTTTTTAAAATTAAATATTGGATTTAGATCTCCTTTTGCCTCTGAAGGGACGTGGTGGCACAGTGGGTTAAATCGCTGCTGCTGGGCTTTCCGACCGGAAGGTTGGGAGTTCAAGACCGCGCAATGGAGTGAGCTCCCGTCGCTTGTCCCTGCTGCTGCCAACCTAGCAGTTCGAAAGCACCAAAATGCAAGTAGATAAATAGGGACCACTTTGGTGGGAAGGTAATGGCGTTTGGTGCGCTACGGCATAGAGTCATGCTAGCCGCATGACCATGGAAGCTTGCCCTCGGCCAAAACGCCGGCTCTACAGGCTTTGAAACGGAGATGAGCACCGCCCTGCAGTCGGTCATGACTAGACTATTCGGTTGTGGGGAAACCTTGCCTCTGAAGCCTCCCCCCCTCACACACACACAGCTGCACCAGCGGTGGGATAGGGGAGAGGATATACAGTTGGGCTTTTAAGAGAAGCCTTAATGCAGAAATGATTTGTAATATTAGCATTGGAATCCTAAAATGAAGAAAAGGGAAGCCGGACAAAGCAACCAAACGTTAATTTTCTGTGTGCAGAACATTCCATCTATTTAGATATTTGAACACCAAAACTTTTTTTTTGTTGCCTTATCAAAGCTGTCTTCCTGTCCTACACTTGAAGAACTGTCTTTGGGTGGTTTCTCTGTTTCGTTTTACGGCAACTAAAACTGAACAGTAAAAGCTAGAATGGTTCTCTGGGCTGACGTAATTTCATTTTGCATGGCTACTTACAGAATCCCTGGACTTCTCTAACTGAAAATCTCCCTGATCTCTCCAATGAGCTCTTTTTAGTTGCTTTCCCATCTATGGCAGCAATTTTCAAGTTTTTTCATCTCTTGGCACACGATCCGTTTTACAAAGAATTACAAAGACAACGATACTGTGAGGTGGGGGGCTCCCACACCCTACTAACAAATGACCCTCTCCCAAACTCCCTTGGCACACTGGTTGAAAATTGCTGCTCCATGGTTTTATCCACTATGGTTATTCTTAGAGCTTTTAGCCCTAAATTGATCAGTTTGGCAGATACAAACCTGAACATTTGCATCCGTGAGATATGCAAACATGCAACATATGAAAATGAAATAACCTCATTAAGCTGACAGAGCATTTGATTCTCACCACATACAGTTTGCTAGGTCAATCTTGGTGTCGAGTCTGTTGGTGAAAATGGTGAAATGCCTTGTAGGTTGCCACTGAAGATCTGTTGCACCTAAATGTATGTTCAGGGACTGATTCTGCAGTGACTTTCTTGGCTGGCCTGTGGAGACTGCAGTGGCTACTTTGCTTCATGTCTGCAAACCACTGCAAATTTTTTTGCAAGGCTTCCTGCACTGGTAGTAGACTATTCCAACCTGAAACCAGAACTCCTGGTCTCTGGGCAGGGTGACCAGATGTCCTTTTTTTCCCAAGACATGGCCTGCATTTCGACCTTCTCTCCTGGGTAAATTGCAAGACAGACAGGAGGTGCCAGAGTCGAGAGGAGCTGCCTGCATCACTTGCTTGTGTGCTTGTCCTTTGTTCCTTCGTTCACTGGGAGCACAATCTCCTTTAATGCAACCCAGGGCACAATCCTAAACTAGAGGGAAGTCAGCATAAGCTAAGATAGCAAAGTTTGGCCAGCACAAGAGCCACCGTAAAGCCTGTTTGGACCACTTTGGAGTCAAGGAGGATGGCTCACGTCTGTATTCTGGCCTCTCTGACTCCAAGAGTGAACATAAGAATATAAGAAGAGCCCTGCTGGATCAGGCCAAAGGCCCATCTAGTCCAGCTTCCTGTATCTCACAGCGGCCCACCAGGTGCCCCAGGGAGGCATGAGACAACAAGATGCTTGCGTCCTGTTGCCATTCCCTTGCACCCGGTACTCTGAAGTAGCCCACCACCTTTGTAAGGAGGTTGCACAATCCATCATTGCCTATAGCCCACGATGGACCTTTCCTCCAGAAATCTGTCCAATCCCCTCTTAAAGGCATCAAGATCAGATGCCATCACCACCTCCTGTGGCAAAGAGTTCCACAGATTAACTACCTGCTGGGTAAAAAAGTACTTCCTTTTATCTGTTTTAACTCTCCCAACCCTCAGTTTTAGCAGATGCCCCTGGTTCTGGTGTTTTGAGAGAGGGAAAAGAACATCCCTTTATCGACTCTATCCCTTCCATGCATAATTTTGTATGTCTCAATCATGTCCCCCCTCAGGCGCCTTTTTTCTAGGCTGAAGAGCCCCAAACACTGCAGTCTTTCTTCATAAGGGAGGTGCCCCAGCCCCGTAATCATTTTTGTTGCTCTCTTCTGCACCTTTTCCAGCTCCACTATGTCCTTTTCGAGGTACGGCGACCAGAACTGCACACAATATTCCCCGTGTGGCCTTACCATCGATTTGTACAATGGCATGATAATATTGGCTGTTTTATTCTCAACCCCTTTTTTAATTACCCCGAACATGGAATTGGCTTTCTTAATTGCTGCCGCACACTGGGTCAATACCTTCATTGAATTGTCCACCAGCACCCCAAGATCTCTCTCCTGAGCTGTCACAGACAGCTCAGAACCCATTAGCCTATAGGTGAAGTTTTGGTTTTTTGCCCCAATGTGCATCACTTTACATTTGTCTATGTTGAAATGCATCTGCCATTTGGCTGCCCATTCCCCCAACTTGGAGAGATCCTTCTGGAGCTCTTCACAATCCTTTCTGGTCTTCACCACCCAGAAAAGTTTTGTGTCATCTGCAAACTTGGCCACCTCGCTGCTTATCCCTGTCTCCAGGTCATTTATGAATAAGTTGAAAAGCACGGGCCCCAAGACAGATCCCTGGGGCACTCCACTTTTCACCTCTCTCCATTTTGAAAATTGCCCATTGACCCCCACTCTCTGTTTCCTGGCCCTCAACCAATTCTGGATCCATAAGAGGACCTGCCCTCTTATTCCCTGACTGTGAAGTTTCTTCAGCAGCCTTTGATGGGGAACTGTGTCAAACGCCTTCTGAAAATCCAGGTATATGATATCCACAGGTTCACCCACATCCACGTGTCTGTTGACCTTTTCAAAGAATTCCAAAAGGTTTGTGAGGCAAGACTTACCCTTAAAGAAGCCATGCTGACTTTCCTTTAGCAGTACTTGTTCCTCTACATGTTTTAGGATTTTATCTTTGATGAGGCTTTCCACCATCTTACCCGGAACAGATGTTAGGCTGACCAGCCTGTAGTTTCCAGGGTCCCCCCTTCTCCCTTTTTTAAAGATTGGCATGACATTGGCTATCCTCCAATCCTCTGGCACTGTGGCCGTTTGAAGGGACAAGTTGCATACTCTAGTTAAGAGGTCAGCAACTTCGTTCTTTAGTTCCTTAATAACTCTTTATTAAGTGGTCCAAACATACTTTACTGTATCTCTTGTGCTGGCCAAACTGCTGGCTTAGCTTATGCCAGCCTAACTCAGTTTAGGATTATGCCCTGGGTTGCATTAAAGGAAGACAAGGCACCCCAAAATCCATATATAGGATTGTTTTTAGCTTTCATTTTATTTTGTAATGTCCTACATTTTTCTTGAGTGTCCTACATTTTGGAGTACTGTGTCCTCCTTTGTGGTGATGACATCTGGTCACCCTGTCTCTTGGTCCAGTAGCTTCTAGCTATTAGTGAGACACAGGATGCCACTGTTGAACAGGTTTTGGGCAGAAGGAGGTACAATGGTGAGAGCAGGTCCAGTTCAATAAGGAGAAAGCGGATGAGAGCTATGCGTTGTCCAGTCTTTGAGAATCTCCATGATCTTATTACTAGCTCAGTGGTTCTCAAATGTTTTAGCACCAGGACCCACTTTTTAGAATGACAATCTGTGAGGGATCCACCGGAAGCGATGTCATGGCCGGAAATGCCTTCATTGTGACACCAGAGCCTGCTGCTTTCCTGAGAATGCAGGAATAAGTGGAGGTCTTTTTCAGTCATTTTCCAATAGCAAAGTGAATCAGAAAGATAAAAAGCCTATTTATAACCCTGACACAAGCAAAACAACCACACAGCCCTCCCCCTTTCCAGTGTCCCATCTTCCCATATTTTCAATGATGGCTGTGCTAGGTGCTATGCGACTCACCTGAAATTGGCTTGCGACCCATCTAGTGGGTCCTGACCCACAGTTTGTGGAACATTGTACTAACTAGTTCATAGAATTTTCAACCATTGCTGCTGAAGGCTAGATTGGTAAATGGAGCGGGGGAATCTATCTAGAACTTGGTTTTGGATGAGAAATCAACCTAATCGTCTCCCCACCCCCACCATAAGCTTGCAATAAATCAAAGTGACACAATCACATAGAATGGAAAAACGTTTCTGCAAAGGGCTGTGTATGCTGGGATAGCACTCAGCAAATAGGGAAGGCAGTGGTGGAAAGTTTGTTAGGCAACTAGTAACTGTTATGTCGACCTTATAACAATAATTTCCATTTGATGTCTACCTGCCAAAGATAAACCAGCACCGCATTGCATCGATGACACTCACTGTTTCTTTACGTCAAACAGAAAAACAAAAATAGGTCAGTCTCTGTCATTCAGTCCCCTTCCTGTGGTCACAGTTCCTGAGCTGCGCAGGTACAAATGTACCACGCACAGGGTCTTTGTGGGTAGGAGGGGGAATCTTTACCAGCAACAGAGTCCCAAAAATCCAATCCAGGAAACTTTATCGTAATGGTGACCTCTAAAAATCTTATTACATAATGCGGTGAGACTGCAAGCTGTTTGTAGACAATCACTTTTGAAGAGGAACGAGAGTATCAGGGCTGCTTCATGACTTCTTTGGGCCCTAGGCCAGTGATGACGAGCCTATGACACACGGGTCAAAGACAACACGCCACTACGTTTGGGGTGACACACCAGCATTCACCAACACCTGACAAAAACTGAGTTTTTTCATTTTTGTAATTATTTAAAGTTTCTTCATATAATACATAAAGGAAGGGGAGGATTGGAAACATGATTGGACTGTATTTCTTTAAATAAATGAATACAAAGAATTTTCTCTTTTGTTTGGGAGTAGGGGTTGACACACCAGCAGACTCAAGTTAAGCATTTTCCATAGTTTTGACACGCCAAGCCCAAAAGGTTCACCATCCCTGCCCTGGGCTCTTGTGCCTTTGTGAGCCAGCCCCACCATAATAATATAAATATTTAAAATTACGTTTTTTGATAACCCCTCAGGGCCTCCCAAGGCCTTGTAATGCCTTATAAGGCATTAAAAAGTCACTTGTGGTTTTTGTTGAAAACCAGATGTGACTTTTTTGGCCTAAACTACCATTCTGAGGCCCACCAATGCGGTGGGTGGATGCACGTGGCCTCAGTTGTTTAGAGGCAATGGGGTACACCCAGTGGTGGGATTCAAATAAATTAACAACCGGTTCTATGTCCTTCAGGGCGGCCTTCAGGGCCATCTGCTGCCTTTCTTCCCTCTCCCAACCTAAAATTAGCAACTGGTTCTGCAGAATAGGTGAGAACTGACTGAATTTCACCACTGGGTACACCTTTCCCCCCTCGGTTCAGACTTATTTCTCACAGACTTGCAACTGGGCATAGGTGACTCCGTTCGGAGTTGGGGCGGTGGGGGTCAAGCTCTTGGCTAACCCACCCGTGTGGCAAGAGGCGTGCTGGGGGTAGACAGGGATATTGATGGTGTTCACCTGAGACAGCACAGCTGGGGATAACCAGCCGCTCATAAGATGCTTAGCCGGCTTGGTGAGATGGTTGTTACCCCTGATTGGATTTAGCTAAGGCTACCCTTTGGCGTGGTCGGGGGTGAGCCAGTGCGGTCAAGCTGTCTCGACCTGCAGGTTGGCAAGGACAGACTTGGCCCATCTAAGACGGGAGCGAATCTGGAGCCAGGTGATACGCCTGTGGTCATCCAGACCAAACAGAGGAGGCAGACGGCTAGGACCATTTCCCCTAAGATCCAGCACGCCAGGAGAACATTTAGCCCAGTTGCAAGTTAAGTTGTAAGTTTATCGTTAATAAAAGTGGCCCTTAAGTCCAAGCTCTGGTCTTGCGTGTTTATTGGGGGGTATGGGGTAAGTGGCTAAGCGTTCATTCCTAAATGGTCTAACCCTGGTCCCCAACTTGTTCTATGAATGTATATGCTACTGTCCAATAAGTGATCACAACAAGATATACACACATCTATTACAGCAATGCTGGTCTTGCTGTTAGGAGCTAATCTTGATTATTTTCCCTGGGTACTGTTTCATCCACATGACTTTGAACATGGCAGGTTTCCCAAACTGTGAATGATAAACAACATTTCTGCAATATAATCTCCAAAAGTTACAGTTTGTACACTTCCTTGCCTAGCCCAGCTTCAGGGTACAAATCTGTCTGTAGTTTGTGTTGAAGCTGTCTGGTTTGTATTCCTTTTCACTCTGCAGGTCTAGTGAGAAAGTAAAACTATACAATTCCAGTTTCAATAAAAATTCTAATATGATGCTTTTCAGAGCATGCCTGACATGAAAATTAAAACTACCCTTTTTTCCTCACTTGGATTTTGGGGCTTTTATTATTATAAATGCAGGAGAATGTCATGTCGCCAAAAAAAAAGTTGCAACTACATCTCATTGCATAATATGCCTTAAACCTATGTTGTTGAACTTTGTATTACACAGATCCAGATCTTTTTGCATCTCTTAAACTAAAACTTGAGAAGCAGCCATTTGGATAACATTTCTGCCCCTCCCCAAATCTAACATACTGTATTTCTATTACCAAGTTTTTTCTTTTTCTTTTTTATTAACACACTAGCTCTTCATTACCCAGCATTGCCTGGGTATTTATTTATCTGAAGCTTCTATTAGACAGGAAAAGGAATGAATTCTATCGAAGTAATTTTATGTACAGGTAATTAAAAGTATAAGTACAGTATAAAAATTATAAAGTGAAATCTTTTACAAATTCACTATAATATTAATTTAACTCAAACCTTGATTATAAACAACATTTTTAGTTTCACCTCCAGGAGCAAGAATAAATAAATGCCTGGGTGAACCCACCCTTGAGCAAGCAATATAAAGTTGTCCATGGGAGAAACATGGCGATCTCAAATCCACTCCGCAGTACTTAATAGTACCCCTGTGATTTGTCGATCGTGATCGAGAATGCAAGTCTCACTGGAAATTGCAATCTCTTAAAGTGAAATGGGAGATCTGTTGGAATGAGTATGTTCCGTGGGATAAAAACTGTTTCACCCTCTCCCTTTCCTGTTAAGATCATTGCTTCAATTACATTACCCAGCATCTTCTCGACACAGAGCCTTGTGCTGTCGCAAAGTTTTGGTGAGTCAAGGTTCTGTAGTAAAATAATTGGAGATCCCAGAGTTCTATTCGTTCTATTCGACTACACTTGGGCTTAAATGTCATCGGAACTGTCACTAATCAGCTTAGCGACCCCAAAAACTATGGATTTGACACTAATGTCAGTCACTTTGGACATTTTATTGTTCACCCCTTCTCACCCCCCATGCTCCTGGTGGCTGAATGTGGACTTAAACGGCATCGGGAGTGTCACCATTCATCTCAGCGACCCCGAAAACTATGGAGTCAACACTAATATAGGTCGTTTTCGATTATTTTTACATGTCACTCCCTTCCCATCCCCACCCCTAGGGGCGCTAGGGGTGTCATACCCCCACAGTATTTGTTGCCAGATCGTAAGGCATATGCCTTACCAAGTTTGGTGTAGATCGTTCCAGGCACTCCAGCAGGTCATGGTGGACATTTTATTTTGTGCCCCTTCTTGTCCCCCATACCGATGGGGGCTGAACCTGGACTCAAACAGCATCAGGAGCGTCACCGCTCATCTCGGTGATCCTGGAAATATGTTTAAGGATGGGGGTTACTATGAGCCTTTTCAAACAACCAAAAAAATGCATATTTTTGTAGGTGCTAAAATTGTACTAGCCCTGCTAGCACAGCTTGCTTGCCTGTCGAGGAATATCTAGGGTGAGTCTCTCCTTTTCCTTCTTTTTAGAAATCAAATACTTTTGGTACGTCATTCAAGCGGCAGAGAGCAGGACACCAAATACCAAAGATAGCGGTGGTGGAAATAATGGAAAGTGTTGGTCTTACAACTTCTAAAATGGGTACAAGTAGAGAAGAGGAAATATTTCTGATGCTCATTTAGGTGCTATCACAGAAACTATCCAATAGGTAACTGTGCCATACAATTTTTTTTTCTTTTGCAATCTCAGTGTTCATTACTACAAAAATAGTGGCTTGAGACAGGAAATTCTATTTCAAAGTAACTCAGAGTTGTGGTTTGAGTGCATGGAAAGTGCCCTAAGTATTGGGGGTGGGTGGGTCTGAATCTCCTAGCAAAAACGTGTATTTCCCTTGAAAAGGCAGAGTCAGCACAGTGGAGTTGTTACAAAGTTGGGTTTGAATGTAAGGAACCCCAATTCAAATCCCTGCACAGTCCTCACATATTCATGGAGTACGCCCCTGAGCAAGTTGCCATCTCCTAGCCACAACCAAGCCATGGATATATTATATGCTAAAATGTAGCTATGAGCTCCTTAGTACAATTGTGAGACACAAATGGGAACAAAAGACTCTGAAATGCAATGATCATGTAACACAGTGGTTCCCAACTTTTAGGAGACTGTGGACGAATAAGGCAAAAATGGGAATTGCTGTGGACCACATGCAACCCCCCCCCTCCCCGCTGCAAACACAATATACAGTATAATGGGCAATGCAATCCTAACCTGGGCGGGAGCAGGCAGGCCAACGGGCCTGTGCTGCATCCTACCCAGGGTAAGAGACAGATGGAGATCATTGTGGGGCAAGCCTCAAGCAGCCCAATGGGGCTGTTCAGACCTATGCCTGCTAAATAGACCCAGCATGTCCAGGGCTGGAGCAAACATGCCTTACGGCCCAGGGTGCCTTTAGGAATGTGCTCTAAATTTGCTAGGGAAGATTTATTAGTTACTAGCTTGTCCTTACCCGGCATTGCCCGGGTATTTATGTATCCCAAGCTTCTATTAGACAGGAAAAGGAATGAATTCTATCTATAGGGTAAAATCGAAGTAATTTTATGTACAGGTAATTAAAAGTATAAGTACAGCATAAAAATTATAAAGTGAAATCTTTTACAAATTCACTATAATATTAATTTAACTCAGAACTTGATTATAAACAACATTTTTAGTTTCACCTCCAGGAGCAAGAATAAATAAATTCTTGGGTGAACCCACCCTTGAGCAAGCAACATAAAGTTGTCCATGGGAGAAACATGGCGATCTCAAATCCACTCTGCAGTACTTCATAGACTGCCCCTGTGACTTGTTGACAGTGATCGAGAATGCAAGTCTCACTGGAAATTGCAGTCTCTTAAAATTAAAAGGGAGATCCGTCGGAATGAGTGTTATCTGTGGGGAAAAAACTGTTCCGCCCTTTCTTGTTAAGATAGTCACTTCAATTACAGTACCCAGCATCTTCTTGACACACAGCCTTGTGTCGTTGCAACATTTTGGCAGGTTGAGGTTCCATAGTAAAATAATTGGAGATTCCACTGTAAGTAAAAGACGATGTGGTGGCAATGCAGCCGGATCAAGTGAGTTTAGGAAGTCTGATGGAAAATTGATGACCTCCTAGGCATCTACTACGGTATCGATAGACTTGTATTCAGTGACTACGCCTGGTCACATGGCAAGTATTTGATTGGAGTCCAAGACTGGGGCATAATGATTTCTAAAAATTTCCAGAAGGTTCTACAGAGTTCTATTTGTTCTATTTGACTACACTTGGGCTTAAATGTCATCGGGACTGTCACCAATCAGCTTAGCGACCCCGAAAACTATGGATTTGACACTGTCGGGCACTTTGGACATTTTATTGTTCACCCCTTCTCACCCCCCATGCTGATGGGGGCTGAACATGGACTTAAACGGCATCGGGAGCATCACCATTCATCTCAGCAACTCCAAAAACTATGGGTTCGACAGTAATATTGGTCGTTTTCGATTATTTTTACATGTCACCCCCTTTCCACCCCCACCCCTAGGGGTGTCTTACCCCACAGTATTTCTTTCCAGATTGTAAGTCATATGTGTACCACATTTGGTGTAAATTGCTCCAGGCATTCCAGAGTTATGCTGGAACACACACACTTGTCACCCCTTCTCACCCCCCATGCTGATGGGGGCTGAACGTGGACTTAAACGGCATTGGGAGTGTCACTATTCATCTCAGCGACCCCAAAAACTATGGATTTGACACTAATACCAGTTGTTTCCAATTATTTTTACATGTCACCCCCTTCGCACCCCCTCCCCTAGGGGTGCTAGGAGTGTCGTACTCCCACAGTATTTCTTTCCAGATCGTAAGGCATATGTGTACCAAGCTTGGTGTGAATCGCTCCAGGCATTCCAGAGTTATGCTGGTACACACACACACACACACACACACACACAAACACACATATCAGAGGCGGATCTAAGGGGGGGCAAATCTGTAAGTTTTGCAAGAAGCCTTACCCTGTCATGTAAATCCCTCCTCTCCCTTGCTGCTGTAGCCAGTAAGCAACGCCAAGATGTTGCTGTTCCCTGTGAGGATTGGCTAGAACAGTGCAGGAGAGGAGTGTTTTCCACTGCAAGGTAAGGCTTCTTGCAAAACTTACAGATTTGCCCCCCCGTAGATCCGCCTCTGATATATATATGTATGTATGTATGTATGTATGTATGTATGTATGTATGTATGTATGTA
>JAJKFI010000054.1:6983879-7007949 GCA_029204185.1 Lerista edwardsae | reverse complement strand
CAACCAACCAACCAACCAACCAACCAACCAACCAACCAACCAACCAACCAACCAACCAACCAACAGTATTTACATACTGCTTTTCAACATAAAGTTCACAAAGTGGTTTACAGGAAAATAATAATAAAAAAGTTAAATGGCTCCATGTTCCTAAAGAGCTCACAATCTAAAAAAAAAAATGCAGAACACCACCAGCAACAGCCACTAGAAAAGACACTGCACAGGGGTGAATAGGGACAATTACTCTCCCCCTACTAATTTCACTTCAATTTCCAAAAACCTTTATTGGCATTAAAAAACAGTAAATAACGGATCGATGATAAGTGTAACCGGCACAGTAGCTGTGTTGCCCAGAGGAAAAGTTGATAGAGGGGCTAATAAGAAAGGGGGGGGACAAGAAAGGGAATGGGTGTAAAGATGGGGGTTTTAGTTTAGAGACTGCGGAAAGAAATTCCACTACTGCGTTAGTGGTGTCCACAGTGTTGTCACTCAAAAGGATGAGTAAATGATCAGTAGGAGAGCCAGGGAGAGAAAACAACAGGGGTTCCAAGGGTACATCTCGTAGAGGTTGAAAGGTGGGGCAACGAAGTAATATGTGGGCCACTGTGTCTGGATCCTGGGAACAATGAAGACACAATCTGCAATCACGTGGGGTATTGGAGAATCTGCCAGAATGGACAGCTGAGGGAAAGATATTAAATCTTGCGAGCATGAACGCTCTCCTCTTGGTAAGGTTGATCAGATTGCTAAAGTAGTTGGAAGGGCGACTCCCCCTACTAAATATAAGCGGAACACCACTTGAAAAAGTGTATCTTGCCACTTGCCAAGTTAGCAGGGGTAAAGACAAAATAAGGACTCGAGTCACAATTCTTTTCCAAGTCACAGGTCCTGAGACTTGAGTCTGATCTTAGTCAGTGACATCCGTGACTGTTAATATTAGTCGCGAAAAAACAGTGCTTTTGTGATTTGAGTAAAATCATGATGACTTGAGTACCCATCCCTGACCAATGGTGGTTTAGGTGCCATACCAAAAAACGTGGAAAAACAGTTTCACGTGTTAGGTGTAAATGAAATTACTACATATGAGCTGCAAAAAGAAGCTCTATTTGGAACTGAGCATACTTCTAAATATCCTAAATAAGTTGTTCCCAAATTGTGGGTCGGGACCCACCAGTGGATCACAAGCCAATTTCAGGTGGGTCATGAAGCACCTAGGGCAGCCATATTGAAAATATGGGAAGATGGGACACTGGAAAGTGGGAGGGCTGTGTGGTTGTTTTGCCTTTGTCAAGGTTATAAATAGTTTCCCCCCTTTTTGGATTCACTTTGCTATTGAAAAATGGCTGAGAAATAACCAAAATTCTTGCTGCATTCTAAGGAAAGCAGCAGGTTCTAGAGTCACAATGACGGCACTTCCAGCCATGACATCACTTATCAATAGCTGGCAAATTATATGCAAAGCATCTACTAAATAAGCTCAACTCTTGGATCGAAAAGCTTGAAATATTAGGGCCAGAACAAGTGGGTTTCAGACGGGGGAAGTCCACGCTAGATCACTGCATTATTTTATCTCACCTGATTAACAAATATGTGAAAAAGTCCAAAACTTAAATTGTATGTGGCCTTTTTAGATCTAAAAGGAACTTTTGATTCAGTGGATCGGGATTACTCCCTTACTGGAGACCTTCAAGCAGAGGCTTGACAGCCACCTGCTGGAGATGCTCAACAATGATTTTTTGCTAAAGGCAGGGGGTTGGACTAGATGACCTTGTAGGTACCTTCCAACTCTATGATTCTATGAAATTTTGTGGGACAAGCTCAGTAAACTGAATATTGACAAACGGCTGGTATTTCTTATCAGAAAGCTACATTCTGGGACAACTTGTCAAATTAAATGTTTCTTGAAAGGGGAAATAACATTACATCACCCATACCCACCAATAGGGGCGTTAAACAAGGTTGTATGTTAGCCCCAACATTCTTTAACCTTTTTTTTAACGATCTTGCCCCCTATTTAGATGGCATGAAGGGACATTGTCCCATACTTCGGGCTGTTCGTGTCTCAGTTTTGCTGTATGCTGCAGTGTTACTATCTCGAACATGACAAGGTTTAGAGCATTTACTGACAAGATGTATGAGGTATCTGGAAAATAATCATCTGCAATTGAATCACGATAAATCTAAAATTCTTGGAAACCGCTCAAGAAAGGAAAAGGATTGATCAGGTAAAGCACTTCAAATATCTAGGCATTTATTTCCACTTTAAACATTCTTGGGTGTCTCAGCGGAAGACTGCCCTTAACCTGGCAAGGATTGCCACTCAGTCAGAACCACTCAGTCAGTTCTTCTATAACAGGGGAAACAGATATGTGCCAGCTGCCTTGAAAGTCTTCAATTCTAAGGTTATCCTGCAATTATTATATGGCATCCCATTATGGTTGAGTGATACGGATCAGTTCGTAAAGCGGATTCAATCCATGTTCCTCCGTAAAATCTTAAAAATCTTGGGGTTATCAAGCTGCATAACCGTATGCTGCTCTCTGCTTGGAAACAGGCCAATCTGTTATAGAAACTCAAGCATGGCTGAGATCCTACTCAGAGATGGGCTACTGGTACCGGGTGCAAGGGAGTGGCAACAGGATGCAACAGGATGCATCTTGTTGTCTCATGCCTCCCTGGGGCACCTGGTGGGCAGCTGTGAGATACACGAAGCTGGACTAGATGGGCCTTTGGCCTGATCCAGTAGGGCTGGGCTTATGTTCTTATCCTTCAGATATTGGCTTAAAATCTATTACAATTGTGAGCATGGTAGTCTTATTCATCAGTTACTACTAGAAACTGAAGTTGTTAGTGAATTAGCCCATATTGAAAGGAAAGTTGTCTCTATGGGTTTATCACTGGGCATATTAGGGGCACACCCCCTGGCAGAGGCCTATCATAGGATTAAACGCAGGCTATTGAATGGCAAAATCTACAGAGCGCAGCAGATAGTATCTGTTCCCCCTTGCGTTTTGGGATCTCTATCAATTTTGGTCATATGGCCTTATTTCTGTATCACCTGCAAGATCTGCAAAAGCGTAGAACTTACTCTCTGGCCAGATTTAATGTTATTCCATCAGCGGTCTTATATGGCATTTCAGATGGATACCATATGAGGAGAGGTGCTGTATTTGTGTTTTGGCATTGAGACAATTTTTATATTGCCCACTCTGTAATGATCTTCGTGAAAAGTATCTGGGATCAATTCTGCCAAA
The DNA here is from genome assembly GCA_029204185.1 of Lerista edwardsae. Lineage (NCBI taxonomy): Eukaryota > Metazoa > Chordata > Lepidosauria > Squamata > Scincidae > Lerista > Lerista edwardsae. The sequence continues at coordinate 7,004,695 of JAJKFI010000054.1, read as the reverse complement.
AGTGAGAGGCCATCCTGATGAGGAAAAAATCCACTACATTTTGAATAATGTAGTGGCAGATAAGATCGAGAAAGTGGCCAATTTTATAGACTGTATAATTAAACGTCAGAGTAAATGATTCAATCATGCCTATATTTCAAAATAATTTTTAAACATTGTTAGGGTGCTTACTGTTGTCTTTCAAATGTAGTATTTTTGCTTTTCATGCCAATAAAGGCTTCTGTTATGTTAAAAGACATCACTTCTGGTGGATCCTGGACAGATCAGCATTCTAAAAAGTGGGTCCCAGTGTAAAAACGTTTGAGAACCTCTGTCCCAGATCCTTGGGAAGGACTCGTACAGGTGTGCCCCGTATCCACTGATTCAGTATCCACAGTTTCAGTTATCCATAGATACCATGGATACTGGGACTCCTATTAAAAAGATAGGGGAACATTAAACAAATCTCTTTTTTTTACTTTATTGCAACAAAACCACTGATGTTCCTCTATCTTTCAAAAGGCGTCCACAGTTTCAGGTATCCATGGTGGGGTCTGGAATGGAACCCCAGTAGATACAGGAGCATGCCTGTATATAGAAAATGCCAGCCACCATCAGGTGTGCGGTGACTTACCAAAATAATAATAGTAATGTTAATAATATCTTGCGCATTTAGCAGAGTGAACTCTCATGAGGTTTCAGAGAGCCACAGACAGTGTTTGGAGCTCCTTCCAGGAATGTCTGTTCACGTACAGCTGTGGGTACATCAAAAATCAAACCAGACATTTGAAATGTGGGCCATTATTGTTTTTTCTGTTTCGACCAACAAGCACTTTACAATAAGCACAGCTCTAGTTTTGTTTCCTTCCTACGTGTGTGTTTTGCAGTGTGGTTGAACTGCTGAGTCAGCTTGCCCTACATTCAACACGCCTGCAAAGGACTTCATGGTGGAGAAGGTAGAGGCATTGGGAAAAGGTAAGTATAACTGTATTTCCTTTGGCTTGGTACCATGAGCTGGCAATCTTGGTAATACCACAGAACAAGGGTTTCTTCAGCGTGAAAACACCAATCATGATATGTGAAGGAGACAATTGAGTGTTTGGAAAAGTGTGTACAATGCTGTACAGTACGGGTTGCATACGTGTGCGAGACAACCAGCAATTGCCCAGAGCTCGCTATGACATTCCCCAAACAATTTGTAACTCATTTGTACTTAAGAAAGTTTTATGAGAAGGGAAAGGAAATATTGGGAGGGGAACTCCTAGATTTTTAAAATGTAAAGATTTAAATTTAGAAAAAAACCTTGCAGCTTATTTTTGACTTCTACAAGCATATGTGTTTTTTTTTAAAAAGGCGGTGGACATCTAAATGGCAAGAATGAGCAATGCTCTTCTAAAACTTGATGGAAGAAACCAGCCTCCCTAATAGCAAACTCACCACACAAGATTGCCCATCACAGCTCACAGTTTGTTGTGGCAGAAGGAAGAGGCATGGAAATGACTTCCCATAAAAGCAGCTGTAAATCCCAAGTGTCATTATGCTGCTACAGGCGTGCCCCGGTGTCCTCTGATTCAGTATCCACATTTTCAGTTATCCACGGATATCAGTGGATACTGGGATGCCTATTAAAAAGATAGGGAAATAGTAAACAAATACCTTTTTTTTTTACCTTTTTGCAAAGCCACTGATGTTCCCCTTTCTTTAAAAAGGTGTCCCCAGTATCCACGGTGTCAGCTATCCATGATGGGGTCCAGAAAGGAACCTCAGTGGATACCAGGGCATGCCTGTATTTACACTTCTAGTAGATTTATATAAACAAATGTATAATACGCTGCTATTATGACACGTTTGCAACAGCCCTTGTGCCACCAGCACAAGATCTATTAGGACTGGGCTGCCCATCTCTACTAAACCACATCAATCTGTTCCAGACTTTTTGCAGTCGTGATGGGTAGGTTTAGGAATCCAGTTGAAAGGAATAGCATGGATTTAATGTTCACTGTGCAACAGATCATCATATTAGGTGATCACAATAATCCCAAATTTCTATTTTTTTTAAATAAAAATAAAATTCAATCTGTGTATGTGGTTTCTTCTCCCCCATGCTAAAAGGACTTTGATGATTGCATTATAGTGAAGGAGACTTTAAAACTGTTTTGTTTTTTTAAATGAAAGTGTAATCTCAGTATTGAATATTGACTGTTATGCTGCCTTTTTAAAGTTATTCTGGTCTTATCTTTGAAAGATATTGGTTGATGGCTTGGCACAGGTGCAGTCAATAGGTTAGTAGGTTTGATCCCTTTGATTCCCATTGCATGAGCTAAAGGAGATAAATGAGCCCAAAGAACAGGCTGACTATGGCTGCAGGACTCACAGTGATTAGTTACTCCCTGTGTTCCATTTGCTTCCTAGGGGAGGCTCCTGCTTAAAAGGACAGAGTCTTGATTCCTAGAGAGAATCAAGAGAGAATATTGCTATGGCAATAGCTTTCTTGCCCTGGAAAGGTTCTAGTAAGAAGAAAGAGACTAAGAATTAGTGGAAAGATCTAGCAAAATATTACACAGAGAGAAAAAAAGATCTGGCAATATTTTAAACAGTGAGAGACAGAAATACCAGAGTTGACAAACTGAAAACAATACTGAGAGAGCGAGAGTGTGCACAAAGAAAGCTAGAAGCAGAGGTGGCAACACTCAGAACAAAGAGAAAGAGAGGTAAGGCTGGCTGTTTATTGCTGGAGATTTCCTTCTGCACACCGCCTCTCTGCTGCCTAACGATGAGATAGGGCATGTTTACCCAGAAGTAAACCTTATGAGTTCAAAGGGATTTACTCCCAGAAAGCTGCGTATACAGGATTCTGCTTTTCTTGTCTCCTTAATAGCAAATTTGCAATGAGAGCAGAATCCTAATCTGGAGCTAGGCCGGCCCAGTTAGGCCAGCAAAGTTTGGCCGGCACAAACTGTAAAGTTTGTCTCAGAGTCAAAAGAGGCCAACACACAATCGTGCGCCATCCTCCCTGACTCTGAGAGTGGTCCAAATGTGCTTTATGGTGGCCCTTGTGCTGGCCTAACTGTGTCGGCCTAGCTCCAGGTTAGGAGTGTGCGCTGTGTCTCTTCAGTGTATCAGTTTGGAAGTGAAACAGGGGAACCTCATAAGTCCATATAAACCTCAAATAAGTCCATTCTCAATTCCCGAGAAAAAAAAATACACAAGTTTGCCAATTAAAAGGAAAATGTTTGCTTTAAGTGGCCATGTGAACTTCCAGGACCTGTGGAATGCTGAGGGCATACAGGTCAGAGACAGAGTAGTCAATTTTTGTCTGCAGAGGGAAAGTCTGTTGGGGATCAGAGCAAAGGCCAAGGCCAGAGCCTCTATCATAGGTGTTGCCTGGGTGGGGGATATGGGAAAGACCCTGTGCTGCCCAACTGCACTAATATGGTGGAGCTATTTTCTAAGAGCAACTCTTCCAATCTAACATGGGAGGGGGAAAATGCATTTTTAACTTAATAAATCTGTATTCCGTACATCCTTTCAGTATGTATTTCCAGAATGGTGTGCGCAAAAGAGAAGATATGAAACAATTTAAAGAAATTAAAGCAGCAACAGTAAAGTCAATGCAATCAACCAAGCAAAATCAACAAAGAAAAAAAATGACAATAAGCAGCCTGGGAATAATGTAAAAGAATGCAGCTGACTGCAGTATATTTAGCACACCAGCCTAGAGTTGCAATCATATTCATTTTCCTGGGAGGAAGCCCCATGGAACACAATGGGAGTTACTTCTGATTAGGCTTGCATAGGGTTGTGTTTTAAGCTGGTGAAAGCCTTAAGTGCCACATATATCCTTTGGGGCTTCCAGTCACTGTGCTGGATCTATGAGAATTATACACAGGAGTGTACTGCAGAGTACACTCCTGTGCCTTCAACACACGTCTGACTTGAAATTTGTAGACAATTCACAGCATGGAAATGAGCAGCATTATGATCTGTTAATACCTGATGATCAATTTGCTAGTCAACATTGTTGTTCTGTCTTGCGTTTGTGTGATTGTCGTTGTCTGTCCCGTGTCTCTATAGTGTGCTTTGGCTTTAATGCTTGCCTTCCTCCAAAACGTTATTGCCACCTTAAAAAAAATTGTTTTATATGCTATTTTTAATATTACCTCATGAGCCGTCTTGAGCATGTGCTCCTGCAAAGGGAAGTTGGGATGCAAATCTTTAAAATAAATAATAAATAATTTATTGACATTATTAACCACAATTCTGGAGTTCCCTACCTGGGGATCTAGGATCTCCCTCATGGGATTTCAGCGAGGGCTCAAGACTTTTTTGTTTGGTGTTGACATGCCTGCCACTTGTACCTCTGCACTGTAAATAGTTTGGCGTCCTCCAATGATTTTTACTCTGTTTTTGTTTATATTTTATAATTGTAAATAGTTAATAGCATTGTAAATAGTTTGCCGTCCTCCAATGATTCTTACTCTGTTTTTATTTATATTTTTTATTGCTCATTTTATTCTTTTATTATTTTTATGTACCTTTTTAAAGTAATTGTGAATCGCCTTGGTCAACAGTCCTGACAAAGGAAAGGCAAGGTAAAAATTGTTTAAATAAATAAATAAATAAATAAATAAGCAAACTCCACAGGAGCAGGTTTTTAAAAAGTTGGCAGTACTTAATGGAACAAAAGGTGTGAACAAATATATATGTTTCGTGTGAGTATGTGGTGGTGCAGGAAATATATCTCTAATAAGCCTTTCAACTGGAAACCGTTGGAGTGAGAAAAAGTTTAGAGTTAAAAATGCGAACATAGGCAGTGTCATATGGGGGCTGCTAATAAAATTACATGGTTACTAGAATGAACATAAGAACAGAGCCCATCTGCTTCTTGTATCTCACAGTGGCTCACCAAACGCCTCAGGGAGCACACAAGACAACGAGATACGTGTATCTCATTGCCACATCTCTGCATTTGGTATATTAGAATATGGGTTACTTTGCTGTTCTAATAACAGAAAACAATTATATTAGCAATGATTGATTTTTAGCGTAGTTCAAGTTGCTAAATCGGTGCTAAATATGCACACGAAGATATTTGTCGAGAAACTTTCACGAGGAAGATTTTCCTGGCTTTTTCCAACATGTGTACAGGGGATGACTGAATAGATGTCTGTATCTCAACGTCATTCATGGCTCTTTTTAAAAAGACCCATCCTTCTGTCCTAGATACCTTGGTTGTATGTAATATTCCCATTACCCCCTTGCTTGTGGTTCTGGGTCTGGACACTGACGTATATCACTGACATTCTGCTAATGATTAGGAGAAAAAAACCTAGGAAATGGCATTTGGTGATTATGACTAACTAGCTGTTTGCCCGCGTGGAAATCAGTGATGCACACTATCACTGTCAAATTCAGTAGGAAGCACTTCTACAATCAACTAAAAAAGCAAAATGAAACTGTCACATTCGCTGAACGATGATAAACTGGAAGACATGCTGAGTTAGCTTCCCTTAAATACGGCCATCTAAGATTCGAATGGGTGCTGGAATTGTCTTGAACATCATGAGTCCAAGACCGGGGCATAATGATTTCTAAAAATTTCCAGAAGTTTCTACAGAGTTCTGTTCGTTCGATTTGACTAAACTTGGGCTTAAATGTCATCGGGAATGTCACCCATCAGCTTAGTGACCCAGAAAACTATGGATTTGACACTAATGTAGGTCATTTTGATGGGGGCTGAACTTGGACTTAAACAGCATCGGGAGTGTCACTATTCATCTCAGCAACCCCAAAAACTATGGATTTTACAGTAGTATTGGTCGTTTTCAATTGTTTTTACTTCACCCCCTTTCCACCCCCACCCCTAGGGGTGTCTTACCCCACAGTATTTCTTTCCAGATTGTAAGTCATATGTGTACCACGTTCGGTGTAAATCGCTCCAGGCATTCCAGCTTAGTGACCCCGAAAACTATGGATTTGACACTGTTGGTCATTTTGGACATTTTATTGTTCACCGCTTCTCACCCCCCATGCTGATGGGGGCTGAACGTGGACTTAAACTGCATTGGAAGTGTCACTGTTCATCTCAGTGACCCCGAAAACTATGGATTCGACACTAATATAGGTCATTTCCGATTATTTTTACATGTCACCCCCTTCGCACCCCCACCCCTAGGTGTGCTAGGGGTGTCTTACCCCCACAGTATTCCTTTCCAGATCGCAAGGCATACGTGTACCAAGTTTGGTGTAAATCGCTCCAGGCATTCCAGAGTTATGCTGGAACATACATACATATGCACATACACACACACACACGTTCATTTTTATATATACAGACTAGCTTGTCCTGACACGGCGTTGCCCGGGAATTTATTTGTCCCAAGCTTCTATTAGACAGGAAAAGGAATGAGTTCTATCTATAGGGTAAAATCAAAGTAATTTTATGTACAGGTAATTAAAAGTATAAGTACAGTATAAAAATTATTAAGTGAAATCTTTTACAAATTCACTATAATATTAATTTAACTCAGAACTTGATTATAAACAACATTTTTAGTTTCACCTCCAGGAGCAAGAATAAATAAATTCTTGGGTGAACCCACCCTTGAGCAAGCAACATAAAGTTGTCCGTGGGAGAAACATGGCGATCTCAAATCCAGTCTGCAGTACTTCATAGACTGCCCCTGTGACTTGTTGACAGTGATCGAGAATGCAAGTCTCACTGGAAAAACTGTTTCACCTTTCTTGTTAAGATAGTTGCTTCAATTACATTGCCCAGCATCTTCTTGACACACAGCCTTGTGCCATTGCAAAGTTTTGGTAGGTCAAGGTTCTGTAGTAAAATAATTGGAGATTCCACTGTAAGTAAAAGATGATGTGGTGGCAGTCCAGCCGGATCAAGTGAGTTTAGGAAGTCTGATGGGAAATTGACGACCTCATAGGCATCTACTACGGTATCGATAGACTTGTATTCAGTGACTCTCTTGGAGTCAGAGAGGCCAGCACACTGACATGTACCTCGTAACATGGCAAGTGTTTGACTGGAGTTCAAGACATAATGATTTCTAAAAATTTCCAGAAGGTTCTACAGAGTTCCACTCGTTCTATTCGACTACACTTGGGCTTAAATGTCATTGGGACTGTCCCCAATCAGCTTAGCGACCCTGAAAACTATGGATTTGACACAAACGTTGGTCATTTCGGATGTATTATTTTTCACCCCTTTTCAGCCCCTGATGGGGGCTGAACGTGGACTTAAACGGCATCGGGGATGTCACTATTCATCTCAGCGACCCCAAAAACTATGGGTTCGACAGTAATATTGGTCGTTTTTGATTATTTTTACATGTCACTCCCTTCCCACCCCTACCCTTAGGGGTGCTAGGGGTGTCTAACTCCCACCGTATTTCTTTCCAGATTGTAAGTCCAGATTGTATACCAAATGTGGTGTAAATTGCTCTAGGCATTCCAGAGTTATGCTGGAACACACACACAAACACACATCCATTTTATTTGTCATCCATTCTCACCCCCCATGCTCATGGGGGCTGAACTTGGACTTAAACAAATGGCATCGGGAGTGTCACTATTCATCTGACCCCGAAAACTATGGATTTGACACTAATATCGGTTGTTTTCGATTATTTGTACATGTCACCCCCTTCCCACCCCCATCCCTAGGGGCGCTATGGGTGTCTTACCCCCACAGTATTTCTTTCTAGAGTGTAAGGCATATGTGTACCAAGTTTGGTGTAAATCACTCCAGGCATTCCAGAGTTATGCTGGAACACACACACACACACACACACACACACTTATATATATATAGATAAGCAGTGTTGGCTGTCACCTGAAATCGCTTGTTGTATTTTGCCTACATGGTAGATGATTCTCATTTGAAAATGAGGTAATTCTCAAGTGTTGAAATAGTAATGGTATACAGGAGTGCTTCTCAAACTTGTTAGCACCAGGACCCATTTTTTAAAATGACAATCTGTCCGGGACCCACCGGAAGTGCTCATTAACCTGGAAGTGATATTATGGCTGGAAGTGCCATCATTTTCAGGAAGAGCCTGCTGCTTTCCTGAAAATGCAGCAAGAAGTTGGGTTATTTCTCAGCCAAAGTGAATCAGAAAAAAAAGCCTATTTATAACCTTGACACAAGCAAAACAGCTGCACAGCACTCCCCCTTTCCAGCATCCTATCTTTCCATATTTTAAATATGGCTGCCCTAGGTGCTTCATGACCCACCTGAAATTGGGTCACAACCCACTAGTGGGTCCCGAGCCACAATTTGGGAACCACTGTTATACAGTATTCCAATTAAGAAGTAAATTGTTCAGTGGTTCTCAAACGTTTTAACTTTGAGACCCACTTTTGTGCGCAATCCTAACCTGGATTTAGGCTGGCACAGTTAGGCCAGCAAAGTTTGGCCGGCACAAGGGCCACTGTAAAGCACGTTTGGACCACTCTCAGAGTCAGGGAGGATGGTGCACATCTGTGTGCTGGCCTCTCCAAAGCCGAGAGTGGTCCAAACAGACTTTACGATGTCCCGTGTGCCAGCCAAACTCTGTTGGCCTAACTGTGCCGGCTTAAATCTAGGTTAGGATTGCACCCTCAGAATGACAATCTGTCCAGGACCCACCAGAAGTGATATAATGCCCTGCTGTTTTCCTGATAATACAGCAATAAGTTGGGTTATTTTTCAGTCATTTTCCAACGGTAAAGTGAATCAGGGCGCAATTCTAACCTGGAGTTAGACTGGCACAGTTCGGCCAGCGAACCTTGGCTGGCACAAGGGACACTGTAAGTTTAGACCACTCTTGGAGTCAGAGAGGCCAGCACACTGACATGTACCATCCTCCTTGACTGAAGAGTGGTTCAAATGCATTTTACGGAGGCTCTTATGCCAGCCAAACTTTGCTGGCCTAACTCCAAGTTAGGATTGCGTCCTCAGAAAGAAATAAAAGCCTATTTTCTACCTTGACCACACAACCTTCCCCCTTTCCAGCATCCCTTCTTTCCATATTTTCAATGTGGCGGCTCTAGGGGCTTTGCGACTCACCTGAAATTGGCTCATTGACCCACTGGTTGGGGGGCAGATATGGAGTGCCCTTCACCCCAGTCTGCTACTGCCACTGCTCTCCCCAACCTGTAATAGATGCAACCCCAGCACAGTGTCTTTTCTTGGAGCTGTTTGCTTGTTTTCTTTTGCATCTTTTTAGATTTGTGAGTCCTTTAGAGACAGGGAGAATTATTTGATTTTTGTTTGTAAACTGCTTTGTGAATGTCTTCTTGAAAAGCGCTATACAAGTACTATTTTATATTCATATGAAGAGTGGTATGTTATTAATTATTCACAGTTTGAAAGTCACTGCTCTAATCCATGTGGGACCAGGTAATCCTGATCCTTCAGTGGAAAACCTTATCAGCAATACTAGACACCACAAGTGAACTGTTCTCTCACTCCTGGTGGTAAATTGCATCACTTTCAAACCTGTGCAGCAGGTTACCAGTGAGTTCAGGGAACATCGTTTCCTCTCAGCATTCTGAGCACAGAGGCCAGTGGAAACTCTTTCCTCAGAGAAAGGGTACTTTCTCTCCAACCACTTACTGAAATTCTCAGTCATTGTGGGTCATTCTCTTTCTGGCTAGATCTCAGTAAAGTTAAACCTTGCACTCATCCTTCCTATAGAGTTTGATTCAGATTGGGATTTTCTGACACTTTTCATGCCTTCAGTATGCAAATCACAACAGCACAGTGCAGTCAAGAGGGAATGATTATGAAAAGCATGGCCATGTCCTGCTGGCCTTGAACCTTTAAAGACGCGAAGAGTTAAATAATGCCTAATCTTTATGATGTCATTTCTTATCACCTATAGTCGAGCAAGCGATTCTGAAGTACCTTATCATAGTAAAGATGGAATTAATAATTTTATATAAATAAATTGGACCATATATGGGGTGTGATATCTTTCTGGTGTCTTCTGAGCTGCCCAGAAAAGGATGGCTCAACCCATAAATGCCATTGATCAGGCAGTGCCCGATTGCTTTCTGAGGGCTTGATCTTTCGCGTACTGCCTGTGCTGATGTCATAAAGGTTCTGTAAGGTGCCTCTGGGGTTAGTCACTGCCTGGAGGCGCCCACATGGAGCTGTGAGCGGTGAGTTTCACGGTCGCAAGTGGTGTGTGCTTTCTGGGCGGGTGGGGAGGACGGAACTGGGTGGGGAGTGTAGCGGAATGAGGGTGGGACTGGCAGTGACCTCTACCGCTGGATCTTATCTCCCACCTCAGCATGGGCAGCCCGACACGGGTCTGCTCAATTCTCTGCCAGCAAAATAGCCGGCAGAGAGTCAAGGCATTGCGGGAGGCGGGTCTTTCCCTGGGGGAAGGGGACAAACATCCCCTTCTCCAAGGAGTTCCAGCAGCTGCCTGGCTACCACTGGATGCAGTGGTAGCTGTTTGGCTACCCCTGCACTCAAAGTGCCCACGCAGCTCAGGATTGGGCTGCCCGTCTCCTTCTCAATGCTTTGCTGTGTTTCTTAGAGTAGTATCTTAAGGTTAACAAGCTCCTATTGGAGGACCATCTTCTGGAGGGAGGAATCTGTCCACAGAAGGAAGCTCCTTCTGCAGGTGGAAAGAAACCTTCAAGCTTAGGTATCTTTTAAATCTAATAATTTTATTCACTGATTATTCAAAGATGATGTATTACAAAGTGAGAAAAGTTGATTAGTAAATAAAGCATATACCTGAAGATGTAAAATCCATTCGAATCCCCTTAGTTTGAAATTATTTTCAGGGGATGCAGATGGGCAGCCCAATCCTGAACTGCCTGGATGCTGCAGATGCAGTAGTAGCCAAATGTTCATTCCTCGTCCCCTGCAGTAAGGGTGGGTGATGGGTCTCCTCATCTGGCACAGAGTTGAGGGCTTCTGTGTCAGGCTGTGTGGCCTGACACCGAGGTTGGGATCTGGTGGCGAAGGTCACTGCTAGTCCCACCCCTGCTCCGCCTCTCCTCCGCCTGTCATGTCCTCCCGCCCCGCCCAGAATCGGGAGCCGGTTCACTTACTGGTTGCTGTTACTATGTAGCTGCCTTCAGGCACATTTTGCAACACCAGTGTGGGTAATACACTCGTACAGCCCGTGATGAGTGGCCCAAGATTGAGCCCTTAGAGATTATCCACTTATTGATAAGAGCAAAAGTGTCTGTGGCATTTCGCTGAAAGGTAAGCTTCCCTCTGCTGTTGTCTGATTTCGGTATTGATGTTTTTCTGCAGCAAGTAAATAAAATGATAAGGGGGCCCATTTCTTGAAGCAGTTATTTGAATACGAGGGATTGGAGGTGTCCTGGGGATGAGATGAGAATTTATTTACTGGAATCCCCCAGACTTTATCAAGCTGAAACCAAGTATGAGGTGGTTTGGTTTGTCACATTTTCATCTGGAAGGTATTTGGAATATAGCAACGATCAATAAAAGAGGCATCATCTCGCTGCTGATGACATGAATTAAATCTCAGTATCTCAGTGGTAGTGTGGCTGGCTATAAAAGGGATGAATAACCAATTATGGGCTTTATATATTGAATAATATTGACCCAATATCATTCAGGAGGCAGGGCCACTATGGAGGATATTAGTAACCTGCTTTGTAACTTTTCCCCCATCATGTTGGTAAGTTGTCTGTTGAAGAAGTGCATTTCAGCAGATGTGTGATACCACCTGATGAGCTAGTTGTATTTGGCTCATGTTTAAGTGATCACCAAATTTAATGAAAACATTCCTTATAAAAAAACTTCCATTTCCCCAAAATAGTAAATATTCACCCAATTTTAGATCACCTAATAATCCTAAAGTGATAACTACATATTGAGTTCTCGTCATTTTCTTAAAGTATTTGACAATAAAAAAATGGTTTTGTCTTTCAAAAATAGTAAATTTTCATAATATAACCCTAATCCTAACCCTACGTTTGGGGCATATAATTCTGCTAGCTAAATAATAGTATTGTCGCATAAATGTCGTGTTATACATTTGGTGAACATTTACTAAATTCGGTATAACCATGGTTTGTTTTTGGACGACAGTGCTAGGGGCTCACAGTTTAATTTGGTAAGCATTTAATTTGTCTCTGTTCTTTTTGTCTGGGATCTGTACATATTTACCTAGTATAAGTGCCTCATTCATGTTTCCTCCCAAGTATGTGCATATGGGGTTGCAGTTTTATTTTCCTGATGCACATCAGTGTATCTTCCTGATACACATATGCTCATGTCCACAGGTGCCAGTCAGCATTCCAAATGCATTTTTGTAGTTTGGAGGAATATATCATTATTGCCGAAGCCTATTTTCTTGTCCCTTCTTTGTTATTCATGTTTGACCAGCTCTCACTACTTTGCTACCTGGAGTATGTCACGTGATTATGAATGTGCACCCGCAATGAGCGCAGTATCCTACCCCCTCCCTTTGTGTCCAGCTTTAATCCCTTTGGACCTTAATCATGTTGTGGGAGGTGATTTGGCTAAATTATTCTTCTGCAAGTGGTCCAGATGCTATTTTAAAGCAGTATTTACTGCATTTGGAGAGGCAATTCGGATGAACCACAACCCGTACAATTGAGCAGCAGTGTAGGGGAGAGGACAGGATGTGTGCTCTCACGTCCTTAACCACATTGTGCTCTTGTGGGAGGTGACGTATCAGCTGAACTGCCTGCTTCTATGGAATAGTGAAATGTCTTTAACGTTTTCTAAAATTTAACTGACTTTAAATCCCGGCTAACTTAATTTCTTCAGAGATAGTCCGGTCCGTTGAACAATTCCACATAGACTGGCAAATTTGGAATAGTAATACCAATGGTGAAAATTGGAGATGGCTAAAAGCAGGATTCAAGTCAAGGGTGTATATTTTACATTGTATACATACTTGTAATAAAGTTTACAGTGAGGGCACTTGAGAGGTCAGCTTATTGCTGTAATGTACAATACTAGTTTTTTTTTTAATCGCCTAAAGTGCGATTTACATATCAGTTGTGGTTTGTTGGAGGTGGTTGACACATTCTGTTGAGTGGCTGATCTGTGACCGATAGACCTTCTTAAAAATGATTGCACAGGTGATAGGAAGGAAATCCTCAATACCCACAGAGGAATAGAATTGCTCTTAAGCATGGAGTGGGGAAAACCCCCTGATCGCTTCCAGAAAATTGGAGTGTCCCCTATTTTTTTTGGCTGGGTAAGCATTATGCAATGTGAGGGGCTTTTTGGGAGGGGATTAGTTATACCTTTGCTGTAAAACAGAGGCTTCTCTTTCCCTCCCACCAGACACAAGTGGTCTTAGTTAAGTATACAGTCTAGCGCAGATGTAATCATTTGGGAGTGGAGCGTTTATTAGTTAGGATGGAATAAATCTGTTTTATTTGTTCACAACCAATGGCAATTGTAATGCCAGAACATGTCCAAGGAGACAGTAAGTAACAAGTTCAATAAACAGAGGCACATTTAAAACGACATCAGTTGTTAGCCATTGAAGAGCAATATTCTCAGGGAAGTGTGTATAGGATTAAAGCTGCCTTATTGAATTCTTGCTTGGCAGCTTATCAGTCTTGGGGAGACGGTTTCAGGATAGTGGGAAAAGGAAGAGGTGCCCTTTCCTTCCCCTTTCCCAGTACTTCTTTGTATTGCGTGGGGAAGATAGTTTTTAAACATTTTTTCATGGCAGGGCCATCCCAAGACCTCCTGAAGCTTGAGGTACAGCAAATGTCCCTTACCCTTTTTTAATGATATGCCAGCCTTTGCTTTTCCCACACTCCGGTGTTCTAGTTCAGCTCTCTTTCCCCCTCCACATATCCTTTTCCTCCCTGTTTCCCTTTCTCTTTTCAGTCTTTTTCAGTGGGGCGAGCACTCAGTCCATCTAAGATGGGCTGCCCTCACCAATCCTCTATCTGATCAGTTGGCCCCATGGATGGGCCAGCCATGCTTCATGGCCCCCACCCCCACCCCTTGCTGTGTTTCTTCCCCCCACTATAAAATGTTGGGGTTCAAGCAGGCCAATTCTTCCTTCATCATTTTACTTCTTTTCTTCAAGTGTTCCAACTCTCCCTGCTGCCCTCACTTCATGGAAGTCACTGAGCAACAGATATTCCGGCACTTGTTTTTTTGAATGTAACTTTAGAATTAACAAATGAATATATTTTTCTTTATCCTGGAAATCCCTCAAATAGGAAGACACCAATATGTTAGTTTTAGGTAGCCCTGTTTTACTTTCAGAATGATAAAGCACTGGATCCACCCAAGTTTGGTATTAGAGATAATGATAGGAAAATCCTCATTTGCTCATTTATTAGCCCATCCTGCAGTATTCCAAGATAGAAACTTGATCTACAGATTAATTGCTTTCTCAGGGTCAGTGCTGCACACAGCAATTTGATACCACACACAGTTTGATAGCAGTTTGATGCATACACATGTTTGTTATAGAAGAACCTGTACCGGGGTGTTAAGGCCCACGGGCCAGATGCAGCCCCTGGAAGCTCTGTCTGCTCCCCTGTGATAATTGGGTTCTCCTCGCACTGCCCTGTCAGCAGCGCTGTTTCTGCCAAGGCTCTGAGAGGGAGAGACTGAGGAAGGCCTCCAACGATGCAGAGGAAGGGGCAGACCAAGAGGGGTAAGAAAGAGAGATGCTGCCGAAGTGCTGGGGGAGCTCAATTATTACACGGGCCGCCCTTTCAGCAGCCTCCCTTCTGCTGAGGCAGACCCTCTCTAGGCAGCAAAGTTCTGCCTCGGCAGCCCACATGATATTTGGACTGTCCCATATCTTGAAAATATGGTCAAGATTTGCACATTTTCTTTTCTGTCATTTACAGCTAATGAGTTCCTAATTGAGAACAAGGTGCCTCTTTCTGGCCACCATCTGTTTCATTGCATCACTTCCTGCTTAGTGATGTCACTTCTGTCTCTCAGCAGGCACCATGAATGCTGTTCGGCCCATTATATGAGTTTGACACCCCTTGCTTACACAATTGTAGGAATGGTTTTTATTCAAATTTTGTGTCATTGCAACACAATATTGTGCAAAGCCAGAACTTAGTATTGTGCTGCAATGACACAAAATTTGAATAAAAATCATTCCTACAATTGTGTAAGCCGGGGATGTCAAACTCGTTTCGTATAATGGGCCGAACAGCATTCATGGTGCCTGCTGAGCAAAGTTCCAGCTTTGCTTGCTATTTGTGGTATAGGGATCCTTCTTTGAATCAGGAGCTGGCAAACCCTTCCACACTTGGTGCTGAAATATTAGTTGCTCATTTCTATCATGCCTGTTTTATAGATGGTCAGGGGCAGGCGTCATGTGCAAGCACCCATTCTTGAAGGGAGTGGTTTACATCTTGCTCTAAAGTATTTACATCTTGCACCAGAGACAATTGAAACTCAATCCAGAGATGCTATTTTGCTTGTGCAAGATGCTTGTGAAATCTCTTGCACAAGCAGAATCATGAAAACCGCTATAAACTTGTCTATTGCATATACAGCATGCAAACTCTGGTCCAAGGATTTGTGGAACAGCACAATTAGTTGTTTTTCTTCTGCTCCCAGTTCATAACCCATTGTGTTGTGATTATTTTAGTGTTTTAGTTTTTAATCTTCTAGTGTTTTCGGGATCCTCTTTGGCAGAAAAGGGATTTTATTGTATAAATGTAAACTCTAGTTGCACTATCAAAAATTTGGCTGGACTGTGTGTGATGATTTGGCAGTGTCTTGCCCTCTTTTTTTCCTGACAACACTATAATGTAGAAAAAGTAGAACAAGCCCAATCGCAGATGACAGAGACAAAGACAAAGAGGACATCCCAAGGCAGTTGATGTAACATGCGGGATTGTGTTGGAAGTGGGCGGCTGTTTTCAGCACTGCTGTAGCTGGTTGAAGGGGACCAAACCTCCAAGCAAGACGGCCTTGGTTCCATTTGACCAGCCAGAGCAGTGTGCACCTTCTGTCCGCACATACGTGCGTGCTGAACTCCATAGGCTTCTGTCTGGGATATCTTCAAGTGCCTTACCTGCAACATGTAAGAACTGAAGTTTGCATGCAACAGTTATAAAATGCCACACAACTGATTCTTAAAACTTCATATACGTATGGGATCTTTTCTGAGATTGAAACCTAGGGCCTGTTTGCAACCATGCAAGGCTATATATCAAGGCCAACTTTACCAGTTGCTAATCTAAAGCCGCTTGTGCAGTGTGTTAGGAAGGGTCTTCCCAGCCTTGGTGATAGATTGGTTCATGTGCTTCTGCTGCTCACCTACAGGATGAAGAAAGGATACAAAGATGGGCATTACGGAGGATGCAGCGGGACCAGTGACACCGAGGCATCCCAGCAGGAGCGGTGCAGGTAAGGAATTCCAGTAGACCTGTTTTAGCTGTAGTGCATACATTATTTTTGTTAACACAAAGATTAGTTTATCCCCAAAACTAATTTTGTTAACGGTATTTATGTTACAGAATATGGCTGAACGTTTGCACAAAAACTATTACCCATTGCTAGAGGTAGGAGAAAATGGTGGCAATGAAATAAAAATGCATAACCCCACTTTCTGCACTTCTCATTTTTGTAAACAATAACAACAACAACACCAAAATGTGAGGAAAAAATAAAATTGTTTCATTTGGCTTTTATTTATTATTTAATGGGTATGTGTGCGTGCGTGGGTAGTGGTTGTGGCTTCATCTGCTGACGCTATGAACCACCTGTATCACCTACCTAGTATATCTTTAAAGCGATCATTTTGAACTGCATTCTGGTAACCTTACCCGTTATTCCAGATGCTAAACTGGAATATTTGGGAATATTAGAAACCCGTAAGCTTTGGAAATCTGTGAACATGCAGGATTCCAGCACATGACCCATCCTCTAGCACTGGTAGCAACACAAGATGTCATCTCCATACATTTACTTACATCTGCTCCCCACTTTTTCTTTATATGCATAAACATTTTTTGCCTTAATGAAAGAGACCCCCTCTTCTTTTGTCAGCTGGAATCATCTGCCTGTTGTCACTCAAGCATCAGTTTTCCACAAAGCTGCTCCAGCTGTACCTGCTTGACAGCTGCTGAGGGCTGTTGATCCATCAGGCACGTAGGCAGGATCTTAAGTGGGACAAAAGAGGCATTTTCTTACCCATACTATGGCCCCCATACCATGTGGGTCTGTCATCAGGAACTTGGCAAAACTTGCCCATCAGAAGCCTTGAATTAGGTGCTTTAGCACCCTTTATACAAGCAATCCTATCTTTCCCCCCCCCCAAACCACCCTTGCTACTTGTTACTACCCAAATCTCTTGCTATGTTTCAGAGTTTTATAGTGAGTTGAGTAGGATAGTATACTAGAAAATGTGCCACAGCGTGTCCTTTATGGTGAACCTTACGTTAGATCAGTGATGGCGAACCTTTTGGGCTCGGTGTGTCAAAACTTTGGAAAATGCTTAACTTGACTCTGTTGGTGTGTCACACACACCCTCCAAACAAAAGAGAAACTATCCTTTATATTCACTTATTTAAGCAAAAAATACAATCCAATCATTTGTGGTACTATATATTATATAAAGAAACATCAAATAATTACAAAAATGAAAAATGAGTAGAAAAAACTCAGTTTTTGTGAATGCTTGTATGTCACCACAAATGTTATGGCGTGTCACCTTTGACACGTGTGTCATAGGTTCGCCATCACTGCGTTAGTAAGACGCAGCAAAGCAGCAACCGAATAATCAATATGCTGAGTGATGTTCTTTTCTCACTTGTACTTGTTCCTCACTAAGTACAAGGTTAGCCCCATTTATTCCTGGATTACACCAGGCAGAAAGAAGCTTGTCTAGCATGACAAGATGCAGAGAAGGAGATGGTTCCTCATCCCTGTAATAGCTGTGTAGGAAGGAGAATGTTGGCACTTGTCGCTTTTCTAATCCCTGCAGCACCAGCTCATGATAGGCTGCACTTATCAAAATCTCTGCTATGCAGCTGTTAAAGGTATGGAAGAATGGCTTTTCCTGTTGTCGAAAGCAACAGCCCCCAACCCCGTGGGCCCAATGGCCAGATCCAGCATCATAAGAGTACCTGTCTGGGTGTGGTGGCGGCAAAGTCTTTCCATTCCACACTGCAGCCTCCACTTTTCACAGCTGATCTTCGCAGAAATTTGGGCCGGCACCTGTTTTCCCTGGGAAATGGGGGCACAGAGCCAGCTGGGCAGACGGGAAGCAAAAGCAGCTGCCTGGCACAAGTTTCTGTGAAGACTGACTGCAAAAAGTGGAGACTGTTGTGTGGAGCTGAAAGCCTTTGCTGCTGCTGCTGCACAGCTCCCGGACGGGTAATCTTGTGGGCCCATGTTTGGAGACTGCTTGTCCAACCTACTGGCATGTTGAAAGATCACTGGCTAGAATGATTTAATAATCTGCTAATGCAAATTAGATGCTAACTATTGGGAATTTTAGGGGAACATTCCTGTTCTTTTTGTAAGGTTAAATTCAGCATTTTACTGACAATAGCAATGATCTCTTTGTGTTTGCTCCTTCATTATAATAAAACAACTTGATTGTAGATGTGAGTACCTTGCTCTGTGGAAGGGCGCGTGTGCCTGTGACCTGAGAATAGACAGCTACCAACTCTTTCCTGATCTGAGAACTTACTCTGGGGAGATCAGCATCACTCCCATAGCAGTCGCTTTTGAAAAGCTGGAGTAGGACACTCAGGGCCCATTCCTATCCAGCTTTCCAGCGTTGGTGCAGCTGGGCCAATGGGGCATGTGCTGTGTCCTGCAGTGGCCTCCTCACAGAGGAGTCACACTCCTCTGTCACAGAGGCCTCCTCAATGCTGGGTCTGCATTGCGGCTGCATTGGCACTGGAAGGTTGGATGCCATTGGGCCCTAAGGCTGCAGCTCTGAGTACACTTTCCTGGGAGTCAGTTCCATTGAATGAAAACTGGTGCATGTCTACTCAGAAGTATGTCCCATTGTATCCCACAGGCTTACTCCCAGGAAAGTGTGCATAAGATTGCAACCTTATTCAAATATAAATGGGGAAAAACGATGAATGCAGTCTTTGGGAGCTCTTTGTGTAAACTCTGCTGCACATGAAATTGAAAGACGGTTTGAAAAATTATGATATATGTAGAGCATAGAATATATGTCCAAAGGGTTACAATACCAATATCAGAAATACGATTGTGTTAACTCTTTAAAGAATATTGTGATCATGATCCTTCCCCACACAAGCACAGTGCCTTGTGTGAGGACAGATCCTGATAGGGTGATGCCTGGTTCTCCTCTCCCCTCCCCTACATGCAGAGGCTGTCGGGAAACCCTGGGTAATGGGAAGACAGTGTGCACCTTTCATAGTATCCCAAGATGAGTGTTTGTGGGTATGGAGCCCATACAAGGGATAATAATAGCTTTGACAGTTTCAGATACTCATAACTATGTTCCAAGAATTAATAAAATACAGTCACTACCAGGAAATTGCACTTTGTTACTTTTTTCTTAAGTTTTTTGTGATTCATACCCTTGTTATGATATATTCTTGTCTCTATTCTGTGACTTCATCTATCCGTGCCCAACAAGAAGTGATTTCATATTATGCAGTGTCTTAACAACCACTTCCATTCTCCCATGATAATTCCTTTTAAATAATCCATTCATGTGACTGGGTATAATCTCCAGATAGTTTTTGTTTTCCTTTTGAGTGGACTGCAGTTAAATATAGTTTGCATTGCTATATACTAGGAAAGAAAATGATATATTCTACTTCTTTAAAAGTCTTGCTATAATTTGTTTGCAGACATTTGTGCTACAATTGCATGCATTTAAATGAAGCTGGGTTGTCTTGTTTGGGATGTCTGAGCCAGTACAAAAACCTTGACGAAGTGTAGTGAGCGCCTTTCTTCTCCTGTCTTCAGGTTATCCAAGAGAAGAACAGGTATGTGTAGGTGTGTGAAAGAGCACAGTGGTGGGTGGAGGTTCATCTCCCTGAAACCACACACTTCCTTACATTCCATAGCAGTTTAATTCATATGGGGATATAAAGAAGCATGTCATCTCAAAAAGAGAACGCTGCTGTTCTCCTCCTTGCAGCAGGACATATGCAAACGCATCAAGTCTTGTCACAGAAGCAATGTGACTGGAGGGTGTGTGGCATTCTCCTGACTGGAAGATTGCTGGAATGGCGACCACAATGTGATTGACCCCTACCAATAAAGGTACTTGATAGGAGATCCTAAGTACATGAGTTGATCTTGAGCCAGTGTGTGAATTTGTTTTCCTAAGTGATGTATGCAAGGTTATATGGGATATTTCCTTCAAAGCAAATCCTCCCTGTCCCCTACCTCAGCCCAGCACCAACCATCCTTTAGTCAGTGTGCAGAAGCTATTCAGTTCTGTGGATGTAGCCTTTGGCTGTGCCAGAGGTTCTGTGGTTTGGTGTACAGGATGCCAAAGGGGATTTAGCAGGAACATTCATGTTCCACTTTATCCTGGTTGCCCAACTCTTAGCTCCAGTGCTACGAACTTGCTCATTTGCACAAAGAAGTCTAATACTGAAATTGCACATTACTTTAGGAGATCCATGTTTGTCCCTTCTTGGTCACTGCCTGTTTTTCATGCAGACAGGAAAGAAGTTGGAGAGTTGTGAGAAGAGGGTTCAGTACTCCTTCCTTCAGTGCTTCCGTTGCAATCAAATTCCCAGACAATCCCAATGCCTTCCCTTTAAAACAACCACAACCACAACCACAACCACAACCACAACCACAACCACAACCACACACACACACACACACACACACACACACACACACACACACACAC
>JAJKFI010000054.1:6946224-6983869 GCA_029204185.1 Lerista edwardsae | reverse complement strand
CACACACACACACACACACACACACACACACACACACACACACACACGTACAGCCTTTGTCAAGTGTAGTTTCTATCCAATACTCATCCCCCAGTTTGGATCACCTTAAAGGAGAGAAAGGAGGATGGGCTTTGGAGATGAACATGTTCAGAATATCTCCTTTGACCTTGCTCTCATATTATCTGACCCTGCCAGATGTCCTGTCTGTGAGGGAAGAGCAAATTCCCTTGGAGGAAACAATTCCCAGTTTACCCCTTATCTTTGAGCATTAAGTGCTGAGTAAAGATTATACCCAGAGTTCTAGCAGTTGCACCTCTGTGTAAGTGGTCTCAAGTTGCCCTCCCTCCTGAGAAGAGAACCACTCAAAATATGAGACTCTTATGCAGCAGTGTCATCCTGGCAGAATGGCCCGGTACGCCGTTCTGCTAGTTCCGCGGATGGGCCTGGGCCGCACCACCTCTCCTGAGGACGGGTGAGCTGCTCCTGGGCCCTCCCGCCCTCCTGCGCGTCCAAATCGCTCTGAAATGGAGCGATTCGAGGCGCAGGGAGGCACAGGGAGGCGTGGCTGGCCTCCGCCATAGGGGCGGAGGGCAGCCAATCATCCGGGCGTTCCGGTTCCTGGCACGCCCGGATGACATCACTGCTCTTATGACCCCAAAGTTCAAAGCATGTGCATATCCTATCCAATTCTTCACAGTAGTGTAAGAAATCAAATGAGTCAAGAGAAGACCCTCACCTAACACCAGCTATGTGCCGTAAAGGTGTGGCAGGTGAGGCAGAATTGCCCTACCACAGTTCTTGAAGAGTGCCTCCACTGCTCCTGCAGTGGCTGTGATCCTGCAAACACTTGCAACCCGTGAGTTTCAGTTGCTCAAAGGGTTATAAGTGTTAGCGTGATCACAGCAGTGGCAGCTCTTTTCAAAGAACTCTGGTGGGGCAGTTCTGCACGTCACTGCCTAACCCACAAGCATTGCAAACTACAAGTGGCCTTTTCTACCTTCTACTTGCATTTCCTGTGCCAGTTCATTGGGTTAGTTTCATTTTCTCCTTCTGATTATGGAGTCCAGGGAAGTGTGCAAAAGAAAAAAAGAAAGATTTGCCAAAATAAAGACTTTTTTAGGCTTGTGAATTCTTGGTACCCATGCAATAAAGGAAATGAAACAGAAATTTAATCCTGGCTTTATAGTACCCTAATCTAAGTGAATACACTTGCATGTAGGGGAGAACAGGGTAGCAAAGGGTCTTTTGTTGTTCAGTCGCTAAGTTGTATCCGACTCTTCGCGACCCCCTGGACCACAGCACACCAGGCCTCCCTGTCCTCCACTAGCTTCCGGAGTTCGCCCAATTTCATGTTCATCACTTCGGTGACATTGTTTAACCATCTCATCCTCTGCCGCCCCCTTCTCCTTTTGCCTTCAATCTTATTCTTGCAGAAAAATAGTGGGTGGAATGACACCACACTTCTTCAAAACTGGCATGGATTAGAGTTGCGCAGAAACATTGCTTTCAAACTTGTGCAGCCCCTCTGGTGGCCAGGATTGGGATTTGTTTAAAGTAGTGGGTTGTAAGGGTTGATTTTCAGGGAGTCGCGAAGAGCTTGGATAGCCATCTTCAAAAGCTGGGCACCACCGTCTTGGAAGCTTCATTTTGGCTAGGGAAGAGGCTTCCCCATTAAACTGCCGCTTCCTCAATGCTTGTGGTTGTGAGGGAAATTAGCTTTGCTATGGACCCATCTTGGTGTGTGTGTGTACGCATGAGATGAAGTCTCTCCCAGGTCTCGTTCTAAGTCAGCATGTCACACCTTCCATGTGCATGCCTAGGTGAGTCCTAGCACATGGGGAAGAGGAACATAAATACTCTGAAGGCTCTCTAGAATTTGGCTGTACCACTTTGATCATCAATGGCATAGAGAAGCCACAATGTGTTCTGTGCAATGTTCTCAGTGCTGAATCCCACTGAACTGAAAACTCAAATGTCACTTAGATTCAAAGCATTCAGAACATTCTGAAAAGGATGTAAAGTTCTTTTGACTGTCAAAAAGTGTGATTTATTAAAAGCAACGAACACTTCCTGCTAATGACATCACTTCGGCCTTATGTTTTAAGGGGGTCCCAACAGGTGGTTGTACCTAAAAAGGGGGGCCTGGTGCAAAAAGGTTGGGAAGCATTGGTTTAAAGGCAGGCAGACACCCTGCTAATAACATCCTTCAGCCACGAGGAGTGGGGAACAGAGGCAGATCTAAGGGAGGGCAAAGCTCTAAGTTTTGCAAGAAGCCTTACTTTGCAATGGAAATCACTCCTCTCCTGCACCGTTTTAGCCAGTCCTCACAGGGAACAGCAACATCTTGGCGTTGCTTACTGGCTACAGCAGCAAGGGAGAGGAGGGATTTACATGACAGAGTAAGGCTGCTTGCAACACTTAGAGCTTTGCCCTCCCTGTAGATCCGCCTCTGGTGGGGAATTGACCGAAACTCAGAGAAGGACTATGTTCTCTCTCTCAATTTCTCTCACTCATAGTGATCCTTTAAGTGGTGAAAGAGCGGTCGCTGGTCACTGAAGAGGTTCAGGAAGGGATTGGGCTCATGAACCCTACTCCACAGGGCATGCACCATCTGAATTCAGTCCTACTTGCCCCAGGATCCTTTCATGGGCAAGGGGGAGGGGTGCTTCTTCATCAGAGGCAGGGCCTACCAGTCCATGCTGCACGAAAATGAGGCCCCTCCTTTCTCTTTTCTCCCTATTGAAGTCCTACCCCCAATTTCGTCTTTCCCCCTTTTTAAATTTTCTTTTAGAAAAGCATTCAAATTTCCCCTTCCTTTTTCTGCAGGCCATCTGTGATGGGGGTGCTGCAGGGTCAGCCACCTGGCTCTGAGCACTGGACCTCAGTCGGAAGTGACTGGCTTCACCCTTCTGCATGGTGCGTCTGGCCTTGCTGGGACTACCATTGGGACATAGTGTGTGTGGGTTGGAGAATGCACGTCTTTTGAGCTTACTTTTCCCTCTCCCCCATTGCATTTCCCTGAATCTAAACTTAGGCATGAATATTTTTATAGGATTTCTGTGCTTTCTGAGCAAAATGTAAAGGACCTTCAAGATGAAATGTGAAGATATATAACATTGCTGTATATACTACTGACCAGGAAACAATCTGTACATAGGAAACCCAGGTGCAACTACCCGGTATCTATCATGATACTCTGCAGTGAAATGAAATGTCTACGAGGCTAGTCCCTATGCCAGGTAATTGATTTGATCTTTCTTATGTCATGTGATTGAGTGCTTTCTTCTGAGTACCTTAGGAGAAAAAAGTCACAGGTAGCCACATTTTTAAGGAGGTGGCTTATCTGAAGCTGCTCATCTATATTGAGGACTCATCTATATTATCATTAACATATAATATATAATTATTTTTTGGATATCTTTGTTATCTCTGGAATATCTTTGCAGTTAAATGACTCTTTTTTTTCTCCTTTTGAGCGTGTCCATATCCCTGTAGTTTTGGCCATGGATCTACCTGTGCAATGCTGATGTTTCTGGCTCCAAATGCCTAGAAAGGGATGAAACACAATACTTGGAAAGAATTGGGGCAAGCAAATGAAATGAAGATGGTGTTAAAGGAGCTTTAATGCCATAACTGAACTCTAATCCATTAAATGCATGTGGAACTGAGGGTGTGTCATGGACAACGGCTGGAGCCTAGTCTAATGACAGTAACTCAATCATTTGTGGACTATATAGAGTGATACATCTGTCCATTCTTGGCATTGTATATATGGTGGGGAACAGAAAAGTGCAGCTGTTCCACAAGGGTTACAGTGAAAATATAGCGATTATATTCCAATTATGTCGGATGGCATTTTAGGACTAGGCTGTTGTAACATGACAGGAGTTTGTGCATGAATATTGTTTGCCTCTTTGGAAATGACTAGTAGATGAGTGCATGCGCACGTGCATGCATATGTACTGTAGTACATATTCATTTGAAGGACAGCAACAGAAAAGGGCTCAGTCAGTGAAAAATGCACGCACTCCTCTACCACTTTAGGATTAGCATAGTCAGCTGTTGTACACCCCACTGAAATTCCTGGATCCCTTGAGTTTAAAAGTAACTGACCCTGCCCATGCTAGCCACAGATCTTTGCCCATGTAATCATTCTCTTTTATGTTGTTAGAGAGGTGGCAAAGAATTCAGACATTAGTAAGAAGTGGGTCTAGTTGCCTTAAGGGACTGGTGGCGCAGCGAGTTAAACCGCTGCTGCTGGGCTTTCTGCACAACAGAGTGAGCTCCTGTTGCTTGTCCCAGCTCCTGCCAACCTAGCAGTTCAAAAGCACCTAAAAATGCAAGTAGATAAATAGCTACCACTTCGGTGGGAAGGTAACAGCGTTCCGTTCGCCTTGGCGTATAGTCATGCCAGCCATATGACCACAGAAGAGCCTATGTCTTGTCCTCGGACAGACATAGGCTCTACAGGCTTAGAAACGGAGATGAGCACCGCCCCCTACAGTCGGTCACGACTAGACCATTCGGTTGTGGGGAAACCTTTACCTTTACCTAGTTGCCTTAACAAGATGCTTATAATCTTAACAGTAGCATTCAGGGGACTCTGACTCACTTTGGTTTGTCACTTTGGTTTGGTTTGTAATGGTGCGTACAAGGGATGGTAAATTACCAATGCAGCTAGGCTACTTTAGATGGCAGATGAAAGAATTGTTTGTTTGAATGCCTTCCCCCATGCAAAACTAAAAACAAAAATTCCCCTCACATCTAAACCTGGCATTTTAGGCAGCAGGGTTTTAGCATAACCAGTGGTTCCCAAACTTTTCAGAGGCCCTAAAGGCTGATTTATAAATGCCAAGGGGTATGGCTATAGTGGTGATAAGGCAGCAGAGCTCCCCCCCCCTGCCCTGGGAACAGGTTGTTTAACTCTTGATGCACAGAGCCTAATCTGCCCTGTCAGTGTTGCAACCGATCAACAATTGGGTCACAACACTCTGGTAGGTCCTGGACCCGCAGTTTGAGAACCACTGGCCTAGCCTCCTTCCTGTCATTTCAGTTTTCTAAAGGTTGTGAGTTTTGTCATGGGCAAGTAGTGTAGTTAAGCATGCAGTACCTCACATGCAGTCTGAAGTGGTTCAGCCCTACCAATACAATTATGATGAATGTGCAGATAGGCTCTAAGGCAAATGGTAGTTACTTTGTGATGACCTCTTTCAGACCTGATTTGTAAGAGTCTTCTCACATTGCGTGTGTTGGCTAATGCAGCGGTCCTCAAAGTCTTACTTGGATGTTGAGACTGCTATAAGTGGGGGTGGGTGGGGACCCATGTGCATGTGAAGGTACCTGGGGAGGTAGAGAAGCCTTCCGAAGGGTCCTGCAGCATCCTCTGTGACCCTCCACTCTGCAGAAGTGAGCTCCGATTGAAAATGGGAACCATTTGTAGAGCGGAGCGTCGCAGAGGGGGCTGCAAAACAAGACCCTCTGGAAGCCTTCTCTATCCCCCCCAGGTACCTTCACACGCCCCTGGGTCCCCGCAGCGCTGTGATTGCTGGGGCGCTGTCTGGGCACCCGTTCGGGGCTACTCCCCTTAAGGGGGAATGGCCCTTTTTACCTTCAGTGGTGGATTGTGACCTACCATTTTGAAGGACACTGGACCAATGTATTAGGGATAGAAAGAGGCAAAGACTTCCCTTCTCTGCAGGCTGGTTTCTGCACACTCTTACAGTACTTACTTTAACAACCGAGACAAGCAAATATTGACAGCTACACTTTTTCGTTGGGGAGCCTCAGAGCACAATCCTAAACTGGAGTTAAGCCAGCATAAATTAAGACAGCAAAGTTTGGCCAGCACAAGGGCCACCATAAAGCTTGTTTGGACTACTCTCGGAGTCAGGGAGGATGGCTCACATCTGTGGGCTGGCCTCTCCGACTCCGAATGTGGTCCAAACATATTTTATGGTGGTCCTTGTGCCGGCCAAACTTTGCTGGCTTAGTTTATGCCAGCCTAACTCATTTCACATGCTAGCAAGGTGATGCTCAAAATCCTACAAGCTAGGCTTCAGCAATATGTAAATCGAGAACTACCAGATGTACAAGCTGGTTTCCAAAGAGGCAGAGGAACTAGAGATCAAATTGCCAACATTCGCTGGATCATGGAGAAAGCAAGAGAGTTCCAGGAAAAAATCTACTTCTGCTTTATTGACTATGCCAAAGCCTTTGATTGTGTGGATCACAACAAACTGTGGCAAGTTCTTGAAGAGATGGGAGTACCAGACCACCTTATCTGTCTTCTGAGAAACCTGTATGCGGGCCAGGAAGCAACAGTTAGAACTGGACATGGAACAACCAATTGGTTTAAAATTGGGAAAGGAGTACGACAAGGCTGTATTCCGTCGCCCTGCTTATTTAACTTATATGCAGAGTACATCATGAGAAAGGCTGTGCTGGATGATTTACAAGCTGGAATCAAGATCGCTGGGAGAAATATCAACAACCTCAGATATGCAGACGATACCACTCTACTGGCAGAAAGTGAGGAAGACCTAAAGAACCTTCTGATGAGGGTGAAAGAGGAAAGTGCCAAAATTGGCTTGAAGCTCAACATTAAAAAAAACTAAGATCATGGCAACCACTCCCATTACTTCCTGGTAAATAGAAGGGGAAGAAATGGAAGCAGTGACAGACTTTATTTTCCTGGGCTCCAAGATCACCACCGATGGTGACTGCAGCCATGAAATTAAAATACTTCTTGGGAGGAAAGCTATGGCGAACCTAGACAACTTAATAAAAAGCCGAGACATCACCCTGCCAACAAGGTTCACATAGTCAAAGCTATGGTTTTCCCAGTAGCAATGTATGGCTGTGAGAGCTGGACCATAAGGAAGGCAGAGCGCTGAAGAATAGATGCTTTTGAATTATGGTGTTGGAGAAGACTCTTGAGAGTCCCCTGGACTGCAAGGAGATCCAATCGGTCAATGCTACAGGAAGTCAAGCCTGATTACTCCCTGGAAGGACAAATCCTGAAGCTGAAGCTCAAATACTTTGGCCACCTCATGAGAAGAGAGGACTTTAGAAAAGACTCTCATGCTGGGAAAGATTGAAGGCAAAAGGAGAAGGGGGCGGCAGAGGATGAGATGGTTAGACAGTGTCACCGAAGCAATGAACATGAAATTGGGTGAACTCAGGAAGCTAGTGGAGGACAGGGAGGCCTGGCGTGCTGTGGTCCATGGGGTCGCGAAGAGTTGGACACGACTTAGCGACTGAACAACAACAAACGCAGTTTAGGATTGCGCTCTCAGACACTCAGCTCAGCCTCAGTTATACAGAAAGTCTGAAGTACAAAGGGCCAAACTACATGTTAATAATAAATGCCTGTGCTTTGCTTTTGTTAAACAATAGTATGCACAAGGGCACCCAATTCAGAGTGAAACTATGGTGGCAGGGGGTTAGGGGGAATTTAATACTTTCAATCTCTCACAGTTGCAATCCAGATTGTACACTGGAGGGTTTTTTTTTAATAGTAAATAGTGTTCAAAAGGGCACATGATATGCATTAGCATTACTGCAGGGGCCAAGTATTAAAATCCCCTTACCCCTGCCACTGTTTTGCTCTGTGATCCTGTATGCATGATATTTAGCAAAAGTCAAACATTTAAAGGGACGGTGTCTCCTAGCCATGTCTACTCAGAAGTAAGCCCCATTGAATTCAATTGGACTGACTCCCAGATAAGTGTGGACAGGATTGCAGCCTGAACGAGTAGTTTGGCCCTAAGCCTCTTGCTGTGGAAGGCTGGGAGGCTACTCATTAATGAGAAGGTTCCTACTCTTGCCTTTAACTAGTAGGGTCCTCCATGTTTCCTGAGAATCAAATGAGAAATGCTTTTGACTATTTTACCTTTACAAATATCCCTCTTTGTAAGGCATATTTTGTAATTTAGGCCCAACCTTAGGGCCGTTTCTTAGCGGCAGAAAAGGTTTTGCCTAGAAAAGGTTTTTGCTCTCGGACGTAGTCAGGATGAAATTGGCAAAAACTCACTCTATTTTAAGAGCATTTCTTCTGGGTACTTTTTTTTTGTTCTTAATACTTTATAATAGTTATAGCATTATTATTACAAAAAGTCAGTCATCCTTTCAAAGGCAGTGGCAAAGAGATCTTTGCTATTTGTCATGCACAAAGTACACAAGCACATTTAATTGTTTTTATTATAATAATCACCCAGTTTGTTGAATCAGGTGATCTGAATTCCACAGAGGCTGTCAAAGGCTCTTCCTATCCTCCCTCTATCTTAGGATAATGAAACTATCATTATCAGCACAATCCTATGCTTATCTTAGAAGCAAATAACATTGAGAGCAGTGACGCTTTCGCTCAGATAAGGGGGCTCCTTTTATTTAGCAGGCAAAGAGCAACTGCTCTCTTCACCTCAGCACAGCGGTCTTCAACCTTTTTTGTGCCATGACCCCAATAATTAAATACAGAAAGTATGAGACTGGGGACCCACCATAGATCCTGTTCTCTGCCCGGGACCCTATCTGACCACTCCTCAGCCTGTTTAGCCCTCCTAGCACTGTTCACTGTGGCCAAATGTTCTTGAAAGAGATGGCAGAAAAAGTTACCATGAAGTCTGGCACTAGAGAAAGCTATTTTGGCTCAATTGCAAAGAACCTGAGCAGGACTGGGACACTATCTCCTGATGCCCCCTTTATCTTGTGGTGCTCTAGTCCAGTGGTCTTCAACCTTTTCCTTCCCATAAGTTGCTGCAACCCTGCAACTGAGGCTTTGTGACACCATTGGGGTCCTGACCCCAAGACTGAAGAACACTGCCTAAGCATACTGGCCTTATACTGTTGTTAATTTTTTTTAAAATTTTAGAGCCCTTTTGGGACAAAGTATGTTTGTTTATTTAGCTTGCTTCATAGGCCATATGAAGTGGGCTATAAATATTCTTAATAATAATAATATTTAATGATCATGATAAATATTTATAAATAAATGACTGCATTGTTTGACTTGTTAGCTGCCTTGAGGTGATCTTTGTCAGGAAAGGTTCCATAAAACAAATAAAAAATTTGCAGTAGCTTTCAGTTGAGGGAGGCGTGCTGTGAAAGCTGAATTTTCGGCCTTATAATGTGTGAACTGGTATTTGGGCAGAAGCCTTTTCTACTTAAAGAATAGTCACGTATGAACACATCATGTAAGAAGAGTCAGGCATTACAAAACCAATATTCCTTGGATGCAAAGAAGAGTAAATATGAAAATGTTGAACATTACCTCTTAAGGCACCAGAGTTTTCCTCATGTATCCTGTTCTGTGCATTGACCCAAGGTTCCATCATCCACACTTTTTAGCTGGCAATTAGACTTGGGCAGGTATCTTCGAAGATTCTTTTGTCCAAAGAAACTAAAATTTGTGTGAATGATCTTGTCTAGGGTTCTTGATGACCTTTGAAAATGAGCACATGAAGTTTTTTGTGCGAGCTATACTATTGTAGGCTATCTCCTTTTTTCTTCTGTTCCATAAAATTATTTTTTCTACTTCCTTAATGTGGTTTACACCCAAATTGGTTTCTTGATTCCCCCCAAGCTATCTATACCCAAAGTCTTCTACTTTCTAATCTTCTGTTACCTACAATCAGCGTATTCTAGTCCTCTGCCCTGCTGAAATCCTACCCCCAACCCAATTCATTTTGAGCTTTGCTCCTGCAGAATTGGCAAGAAGGAGATGTGATCTTGAATGGTTTTGGTATCAAACCATTCAGTAGCTTTTCAATCTTTTTTCTCTCACCCCCCCCCCCATATTTTCTTGCTGGTAAATGAACTCTCCAGTTTCTCTTGCCTCCCCCAAGTTTTTACTTTCTTCCTCATCTAAAAAGGAAATGCTCTGGAAAGGCCTGTATGATCCTTTTTGTACCAAATACTCTTCCCCACCCCTTAACTTGGCCTCCCACCTGTCTGTGTCCTTTATGGGCCATGATCATATCCACACCTCCTGTCCACCTCAATCACTGGCAGTGACAGCAACATAGAAGGCTGTTGAATTACACCTCTTCAGCTGTCCTATGCTGAGGACATAGGGGAGGAACCATCTTTAGATTTCAACTCCTACATGATCTTACTGCTCTTCAGGGTCTGACTATACAAAGATAGCAAGCTCTTGAAAATAAATACAGTATTTTATTTCACTTATAGTACCACCAATATATTGCACTGCTTACCCAGATGTATCTGAAAATGTTTGTATATTATAGATTGCTTCTCAGCAATCTATATTGAATTAAAAAAAACCCTTAGGGGTGCAATCCTAACCAACTTTCCAGCACTAGGGTAAGGATAATGCAGCTCTGAGGTAAGGGAACAAACATTCCCTTTGCAGCATAGGCCCCATTGGCACAGCAATGTCCGTGTTGGAAATTTGGTTAGGCTGGCACCCTGAGTGAGCAAAATAAATAATTTTACATAGCAGAAAATAGAAGTAGACACACCAGACTCAAATGGGAGAGTGAAACCCCCCTCTCCTCTTTCAATTAGGACCCAGAGACTGCCTTTGTTTATAAAGTGAATTCCATTTAGGGAGCAGAAGGAAAACTATGCAACCGCCGTATCTAGCAATTCTCATAAGTGCTTTGTAAAGAGTTTAGTAGAATTTTTATTTAAAAAATCAAAGTTTGTAAATGTTGTTTATCATTTGCCATGAAGGGCTTATATTTTTGTGAGGAAACAGTAGGTCTGTGCCCTAGCTGTCTGTCAGTGGGCTGTCAGCTTTGCCTGAAGCTATTCCTTGGGATTTCTTTTTCCAACATGACACATCATTAAGCCAAAGAGACCTTGTTAAAATAGCCAATAGTACTTTCAGTTGATGCTGATTCCTGCAGGTCCATCCTGCTGAGTCGGCACCTCTACTTGTAGGCCTCACTAATGTCTAGGCTTTCACCTAATGGCAAAAAAGGATTGTTAGTAATGTTCTGATTGAAGGGTAGAAATGTTATCGTGAATAACTTTCATCTTGGAGGGAGGAGGAAAAGGGACATTTGTGCCCTTGCCCTGGGATAGGTGCCAGCTGCCCCGATGGGCTTGGTCGGACCTGTGCCTACTATCTAGCAACTGCAGCTCCGAGCAAGCTGCACAGCCCAGAGACTACACCCCCCTCCCCAGGCCAGCACGCTATCTCTCAGCCTCATCTACTTCACAGGTTTGTTGTGAGGACAAAACAAGGGGAGGAACCATGCACATCACCTGAGCTCCTTGGAAGAAGGGTGGTTTTAAACTGTGAAAATATAAACAAAGAAGTTGTATGGGGGGTGTCAAAAATTTATTGTCCCTGGGTGTCAAATGTCCGAGGTATGCCACTGGCCCATTAGATATAGTGGTTGCCATTTTGGTGCTGCTGTTCTTCTGGGTGCCGACGTAGTGTAGGATCGGGCTGTTAGGCTACAAGCATGTGCATGCTTTACTCAATGAGAATTACTTCTGAATAGATAGGATTCTGTTGTTCGTGGAAGAGGGTTATCTTTTTGATATATGAAATTTTCCTGTATAGCCACAGCTACAATTTTCTTTGCAGTCTCTAGTTAACCTTTTAAAAAATGAAATGTTTCTTCAATATTTATTGAAAATGTACTTTGAGATATTTAGTCATGATATTAGTGATTAGTGGAAACTAGAATTGATTTGCTATATTAAAAACTTACGTCTTTTGTGTTGTATTGTTTGTCCTAATTTGTATTTTGCTGTACATGTGCCTGACATTTACAGAGTCAGGCTGCCTGAAGCTTCACCTTAGTTTCTGCCCTGAAGAGCAAACAATTCAAAGATTGAGTTTCTTCATAAAAAGCACAGCCGTTGCTCTTCGCAGCTGAAATTCTTTGCAGAACAGGTGGGCCTCCATTGTGTTATGGGTCAGGACAGCAGTGGCAGAAGAAGAGAGTTTACAAGCGGACAAAGGGGAAAAAGAGGTCAAATGTAGGAGACTTGAGCTTCCAAAGGCAGGGAGACTAAGGCCTCATTCACATGTGGTGTTTGCCTACCAAGTAAGCTAGCCTATGAAAGACAAGGACATTACCATGAGTAACAATTGCAAGCATGTTTACTTCACACTTTATATATGTGATGGGAAGTTGGGACCAGTTGTGGCTTTCCAGTACTTGGGCTGGCCTGTGCATACTATATTTTTGTGTGCCTATCTATCCTGTAGATTTCAGAGTATAGAACTATGAAGTGGGATAAAAGGCAAACTGGAAGCAAGTGCAGAATGCTTGCCTAGCTGGGATTGGTGGGCTGAAATACAGGAGGCACCTGTGCCAGAATAGAAGCCACATATCCTGCCCTTCCGTTAACTGTCAGGATTTGCTAGCTCTTTCAAACTACCCAAAGCATGCCTAGCAGTGCAGGTGTCAGGTTGTTGGGGCAAAGCCTAGCATTGAGCCCTGTCTAGTGCCTCCCATCCATCCCATGATGGAGCATTGGGCACTGGTCTTGAGGGATAGCCCAGTCACATGAATGCTCTTAAGGGCATGGCCCATTGGCCAGTGTATCTGATCTCAGAGATGACAAACTGCACCTGCCGGAATTCCCTCCAGCTGTGGCGAGCTTTTCAACTTTATTATGTAATTCATTGTAATGCAATTCATGAACCACCAGCCAGGGAAGTGCTTGTCACTGTCCATTTAAGGAGTGACGGGGAGGGGGAAGACAGCAATATGATCCCCAGGATCGTACTGCTGCTGGAGGGAGGGTTTATTTCTACTTACAGTACCTCTGCCAGTGCCAGCCTCCAGGGGATGCAGAGAGCCCCACAGATACCTCTGCCTCCTGAATAATAAAAAATGATTTAAAACTACTTCCAGTTTTCAGTCAAAAAAAGGAAGTGGTTTTCAGGTGTGTGTGTGTGTGTTTTTTTTTTTTTTACTGTTCAGGAGTAATGGGGAGCCCTGCAGAGGCATCTGTGGGGCTCCCCACATCCCCTGGAGGCTGATAGCAGAGGTAAGTAGAAAAAACCTCCCTCCAGCAGCAGCGCAATCCTGGGGATTGCATTGCTGCCATAGCACCTCCTCCTCACACACTTAGAGTAATCCCAACTCCCTTGTAGGAGTTTGGGAAGCACAATGTTAAAGGTCCAGGGGCCCTAAAGTTAAAAGGTTGGCCACTACTGGCCTACCCCATATTTCTGGGCATCTCCATTCATCCACATGGAAACCCAAGTGGTTGGAAAGGTCTGGATATCCTGCCAAAAATGTTGCAAGTAGCATGAAGAACTGCTCATCTTTGATTCAGAAAAGTTGCTGGAGAATTTCGCCATTTGCTGAACTTTAAGTAAATCAATGTGCTAATCTGATTGTGATGGAATAAGCATTTTTAGAGTGAATTATTATGACTATGTTATTCACAGGATGACTGTAGTTATAATAGCTTGGTTATGTGGTAAGATGTGTGCTTGTCCTGTGGTTGACTTCAGGAAGGAAGAGTAGGTGGGAAACTTTGTCCATGAAAGTGTCTTAATAATTGTTAACCCTAGGATCTCAAACCACTGCAAATTGCTTCTTTGATAAATGGTGACTTGTTAACACCTACAGTTCCTTACTATGGGAACTATGTGCATTTACTGTAGGACCAATGTCCAGACCAGAATATCTATTTGTCATGGATGTTTTTTCTTCTTCCCCTTTCTACCATATAATAGCTTTTATCAGCTGATTTTTTTTATTCCATGATTAATCACACTGGCTGATGAGGCTTCCCAGAGGAAAAGATACTACTTCCTTCTAGCACCTCTTCATTTTGTAATTTTATGAATCCGACACCAGCAGATTGCTCCACAAATGCTTGCAAGCCTGAGAGATTGCAGCCCAAGAGTATTATATGATTTGGGTGATGAATGGTGATGTTGCAAGACACCAACAGCCGTGTTTAGTGTTCCACCAAATCACAACATTGCCCTTGCGTATATCTGAAGAGATTCAGAATGCATGACAGGACCCAAAGTCCTAGTACTTGACTATGCATGTGTTTTTTCCTGCAGCTAACAGCTCAATCCTCACCTGCATTGGAGCAGGCAGGGCGGCTGGCCTGTGCTTCATCCAAAGCAGACTGGGAGGCAGCTAGAGCTCACCTTGGGCTAAGGGGATATTTTCCCCTTACTCTGGGGTAAGCCTATTGGTCTGCTTGGATCTGCACCAGCGAAATAGCTGGTGCAAATCCAAGCGGCTGGATCAAGCCTGATCGACTTGGGGGCAGGGGTTAGGATCTGCACTCCACCCCCTTCCCAAGGCCTGCTGGGACTGCCCTCCCTCTGCTCTCCTGCTACCGTGTTCTTCCCCCTCCCGCCTTCCCTCACTCTCTCAAGCCCCCACGTTAGCCAAACTTATCCAGCGCAGGACCGGCTTATTGGGCGGCCCTGCTGTGTGTCCCTTGGTCTGTGCAGTTTCCCCTTGCTGGCCCAGTGCCCTCTTGGCTGGCACAGACGTACCTTATAGCACATTTGCAACAGTGCTCGACCGACGCAAGCGACATGCGCCGGCCCAGCAAGCAGGTAGGATTGCACGCTTAGTTATTTACTGGATCAGCATGTGGCCATGAAGTCTTTCTGGAAACAGTGAGTCGATAATAAACTCAGACTCCTTTGTTTATGCCTGTTAGAATTGCATACATTGTGCCATTCTGTACCGACAGGGAAAAATGCAGTAAACAGACTGTAGTATTGGTCTTAAAATTCAGTTTCCTGTGAACCTCACCTTTCGTTTTCTGAAGAAAGCAAGTTTCTTACTCATTTTGATGAGCAAGACTTGAAAGTGTGTGGGTTCAGACGCATACATGGAGCGGAGAGCCTCCACACAATTTCCAGTCACTGGAGAGTGCACTTTAATGACCCGCACAGCTCCCTGCCCCGTTCCCAGGCGAGCAGAAACAAAACAAATTATGCAAATGAACCCCAAACCTACAAATGTGCTTTATTTTCCTAATTCATAAAGGTTCTTGATCCAGCTGTTTTTGATGCACAAGGTCAGTACTTCTGGCCTAGAAGAATTACAGACTTGCCTACGGTCTAGCGGGAGTCACTAGTGAGAGTGCTTTGGAGCAATTGTGATGTTTCACACCTGCTGGCACACTTGTGAGGGTGGGGAAGCAGTTGTTGCCTGGTGCAAGTTCTAAAAGTCCTTTTGGAATGTGAAGCATAAAGCAGCTGCTCTTTTTTGTTGACTCGTGTATTTGACCCAAACCTTTGATTAGTTCAAGGATGATTTCCAATAAAGAATGCAACCCATCAGTTTACATGCCCATTCATTTTGTTAATTCACCATATGCTTAGATGATGTTTCTATTGTTGGGCATGACAATATGAAGATCGCTGAAAAAGGTCACCTGATAAAGGATTGAACTTACGACATTTCTTAGCCATCCTTTAGTGCCATATCTGTTCAATAACCCTTCCCCCTGTGGCTCCCAAAAATGTATGGATGCTCATGGAATTGGAAAATTAGGAATCCATTCAGAAATCTTATGACTACTTTGGGTTTCCATTAATTCCCCCCCCCAGAAGTTCCAAACTAATCAGCTCAGCAAAACATAAAGAAAAAAGAAACCCTTGGCTCAGTATCCTATACTAACTTTTAGAGTGAGCAGGTATTCAGGTATTTAAAATGCAGATGCCTTCTAAGAAGGTATTGTGCAAATAGCTATTGTGCATCTGCAAAAGGGTTGCACTTTTTTTGCCATATGTCCCAGGCCATTGGCAAGGATGCCTACCAGCTGTTCTACTTGAGGTTTGTACAGCTGCTCTTGATGCAGTGTGCAGAATGGGCAAATGTACAGAATTGCAGAAATCTTGCACCTCAGGGACAGAAGGTCAAAGGTGAAAACATTTTGTCTGAGGGAGAAACAGGTGGAAATGGGAGGACAAAA
This sequence comes from Lerista edwardsae, assembly GCA_029204185.1. Classification (NCBI taxonomy): domain Eukaryota; kingdom Metazoa; phylum Chordata; class Lepidosauria; order Squamata; family Scincidae; genus Lerista; species Lerista edwardsae. The sequence continues at coordinate 6,967,978 of JAJKFI010000054.1, read as the reverse complement.
GGACAATGGCACTTGCAGTGTTTTAAGGCGTAGTCTGGCTGTTCTAGAAACTGCCTGGAAATGATACAGACCGTGACACAGATGTATGACAAAAGCTTGTTTTCATGACCTGGAGTGGGCCTTTTATGCTGGTCTTTAATTTTGTCCACTGATTTGAAAATAAACGAGGCCCTTGTTTAGAAGCCGTTGTGCCCTTAGAATGTCAGCCTAGCTAGATCAAGAACTTGGTTGGTGGCTATTATTTGTAAAGTGCTGTCTGTGTTTGTGGTACTTGACTTGGAGTAAAGGGGACTTGGCAGTCCCCTGCCTCCAAAGAATTACAATCTAGATGTTGACACAGGGGACAACAAAGGAAGGAAGGGGAGGCTGGACAAGGGAAAATGGGGGAAGCATCTACAATGGTTTACAGTGACAGTACTTAAGTTTAGACTTTGCTATGTTCCTCCTTACTACCTCTTCTGCATCCGGACCATTGCCAAGTGTAGCAACTATTTCCTATTCACCATATAAAGATTTAATTCATACAAACCCTGCTAGTCCTGAGATTTTGTGGGCCATTAATGATAGAGGTGCTACCAAGAGTTGAACAGGGGGGAAGAAAGCGATACTCTTATTTTGTTTGAGAGGTTGGCTGTCACACCTGTTTCTCTTGGGAGACATGGAAAATAGTGGGAACAGAACCTGTGTGGTTTAAATATATGATTTAAAACTGGAAAAAGAATTGCATGTTAAAGGCAGAGCACCTGGAACAACTCACTTGTACAAAAATGTTGGCAAGCTAGTAGCAATTTTGTCTAATACCACACAAACAAGGCTTATGAAAACACACCCAAGAGTTATCATCTTGCATGTTGACTGCGGTGCAGGAGCAGTAGGAATAAGTATACGTATGCTGTACAGAAATATTTAAATCTGTTCACTCATGTTTCTTTTTTGTTTCCCTAAGGATCTTCATGAAATATCAGTGATTTATTTCCTGGAATGAAATCATTCATGTCCACAAATGGAGTCCATGCTACAAGGGAAGTGTCCTTTTGTTCTAATTTTCTGCATATGACTTGAAGCCAAAGGTCATATTACATGAGATACCTCCTGACTTATTTTTCTTAATTTTTCTAGAACTCCATCCTAACCCACTTTCCAGCACTGACAAAGCTGTGTCCAGTGAGGCATGTACTGCATTCTTCAGTGGAGTAGTATTCACGGAGGCCTCTTCAAAGCAAGGGAATGTTTGTTCCCTTACCTTGGAGCTGCATTGCCCTTACCCTGGTGCTGGAAAGTTGGTTAAGATTGGGCTCCTAATTGCATTGATCAATAAATATTGTCTCCTACAAGTGAAACAATACAAATTGTATAACTTCAAGTTAGGTTTGAAGTTAGGTCATAGATAGGTCACAACCATATCGCATAAAATGCAGTTCCAATTCCCTTAATCAATTATATTTTATTTAGTACAGAGGTTCTCCAACTTTTTAGTACCAGGACCAACTTTTAAAAATGACACTCTATTGGAACCCACCTAACTTTTCAAGAAAAAAATGATCTAAAAAGAAATAGTATTTTCATTCATTCGTATTGTAGATAGGGAGGGCCCACTGTTCCATCATAAAACACATGTTTTGCTTGCACAGGTTTCCTGGCATCTCTAATTGAAAGGATTTCTGTTATTAGGCCTGAAATATCCCACTGATACTTTGAAGAGCCACTGCCAATCAAAATGGTCAATATACCAACCTAGATGGATCCATTGGTAGATTCAGTATGACCATATGTTCATAGGTGTTTCTTTGGATATTTAGTTCTGCATTTTTGAATTTTGGAGGCTGGTGTTGCACATCTAATCCAACCAGTTTTTCCCCATGACATATATGACTGGAATATAGCCTAACCCTGTTGTAATTTGGCCAGTGTTGTAATTTGGCCAATGAAATATCTCATAGTAAATGACCCCCGACACTGACTTTAGGATAAAGTTATGATATTGCTGGGCACCTCATCATCAAGTGAGTTTTCTGCCACAGCACCAGCATGAGATGGAATTCATAAGACTTCGACATCAGACTACTTGATCCTGTGTGGGATCAAATAAATCCCATTAGTAAATAAGGATGTTCTAGTTCTAGTTATTAGAACGAGTGTTGAAATGCGAATGGCGTATGCCATAGCCCATAGAAGTTCATGGCACACTAGGAGCTGCATCAATATGTTTGGTATTATCATGCGATAGAAATCTTTCTGGGCCCCATTCACATATAACTGCTTCCCTGTGCTGCCAGCACATCACATTGCAGTTTGCTGTGAACACCAAAAATACTTGGGGAACAACAAGTATTATATAGATCGTATACAATTATAAGTATTGTATAGGTCCTTCCCACCAACTTATCTCATGGCAAGCAGGAAGGGCATAACAGTGCCATGTTCTCTACATGTGTGGTACTGCTATCAGTATCATGGGATCTTGCCTCAGGCAAGTCTTTTTTTGTGTTGGTTTTACAAAAGTGATGCCAACATAGTTCATATTCACCTTGTTCAGAAATATGCATTTATTCAGTTTGAGATGCTTACCTGCATAACCAATTGATAACTTTATGCCAGAAGTTCCTGGCTAGTAATATAGAATGAGATTTTGCTAGATTCTGCACATGCACCGTTAATGTTCAGTAGACTCTGCACCCAAAGACAGCGGCTTTATAGATTCGTGCACAAAGTCTTTTAAAGTTAAACCTTTCACGGAAACGCTTGAATTGCAAAGTCAGCTGCTTTGGAGAACTACAAAGGCCTTTCATGTTTTATTTGCCTCTTACTCGTAATGAGACTCTCATTGATTGTTATGAACTAAGTGACCAAACCAAGCAGCCCTCTTTTGGGTGAGTATCTTGGTTTTTTCTTGCAAAGATTGCCTGTTGTTGCTGTGTCCCATCATATCTAAAACACCTCCCATTCCTAGACCTTCCTAGAACACCTTTCTTTGGAAGAGAGTGCAGTTGAATTTCCAAGGGGGTATATGCCAGCATGAAATTTTCCAGGGGCATTGCAGTATTATAAGGTGTATGTGTGCAGCACTGAGTACCCCAAAATCATAAGCTGGGGGCGAACCATTGGAGTGATTTTTTTTCTGAGAAGCCTTGTAAAAACACAAAGACAATTTCAAACTATGCTGAGGAGAATTCACCTATCGCTGGTTCTGATTAGGAATTGTCATTTTCAGGATGACACAGCTGGTTTGGGGTCAGTAGTGGCCACATCCTAATGCCTCAGATTGAAAAAGAAACTCCAAATGCCTGCACTTGAATGAATAGCAGGCAGCAAAGGGACACTTCACAATTAACTGCACATGTATCAGGCCTTCATCCAACCTAGGTTTGACACTTACAGAACTGTACATGGGTCATGCCATTATGACATGCCCTGAAATATAAAGTGAGATGCACCATAACACATATGAACCACTTGGAAAGAATTCCTCCAGAATTCATTCTATCTCCTCCTCATGCCATTATGGGATGTGGGTGGCCAGCCAAGCATACACACTCTGTGACCACAGCGCAGAAGGTCTGAGCTGAAACAAGTTGTCTCTTGAAACCAGAGAACTCTCCAACCTGTTGTTAAAGCAGCTGTGCTGGCAGTAAATTTAGCATTTAAAGACATTCATTTACTGTTTGAAATGTAACAACGGCAATTTGTTTGAATCATTTTATGTCGTCTTCGGAAGCGCTCCTGTAAGACATCCTGAAATTTTTTATCTCTGTATAGGCAGAGAAGTCTGGTGGTAACCTGATAAAGAAATTAAGGGGATGATGGAATTCCGATTTATGGCTTTTCAAGTGTTTTGATTCAGTGGAACTGTCCTAGGATCAAACTGATCAGTCAGCTCAACTAGGAAGTCCATGAGCCTTATTACCAAACTTGCCTTATAAGAATGTAAGGCTGATCTAGTCCAGCTTCCTGTCTCTCACAGTGGTCCACCAGATGCCCCAGGGAGCACACAACAGGATACATGCACTCTCCCGTGCATCTGGCATTCTGGGGTAGTCTACTTCCAAAACCAGGAGGCTTATGCATATCCATCATGGCTTGTAACCTGTGATGGACATGTTCTCCATAAATCTGTCCCATCCCTCTTTAAAGACATCTAGGCCAGGTGCCATCACAACATCCTCTGGCAAGGAATTCCACAGATTAATTCCAAGCTGGGTAAAGAAATGTTCTGGCTTTCTTGACATTCAATTTTAGTGGATGGTCCGCTGGTTCTGGTGTTGCGTGAGAGGGAAAAGACATCCCTCTATCCATCCCATGCATAATTTTGTATGCCTCAGGGTGCAATCTTACCAACCTTTAGCACTGGGGTAAGGTCAGTGCAGGTCTGAGGTAAGGGAACAAACATTCCCTTACCTTGAGGTCTCCGTGTCTGCCACTCAACTGCAGAATGCAGCACATGCCCCATTGGCACATCTGTGTCAGTGCTGAAAAGGTGGTTAGGATTGTGCCATCAATCATGTCCTCCCTCAGGTGACTTTTTTTTCTACACTGAAGAGCCCAGTCTGAAAAAAGTATGCTTTGCTGGCATACCGACATCTGTTGCTTGTTAATATGCATGTGCTCCCAGATATTTTCATATCTACACTGCCCAATCTTACCCCTTCCATACTGCTAGCATTCAGTCACCCCAACAGAAGCTGAACTACATGCTATAGTGGCTGGGGGAGGGGTGTTGGACAGTTAGCAGGAAGTAGGTAAAAATATTCTTTACTTACTGCCCAATAGGCTGCCTGATCACCTTGGACCTACACCAGCCATTTTGTTGGCATAACACTAGTTCTGGCAATGCAAATCTTTGATATGATTGGGGCCCGAGTCCCTTGTGTATGCAAAGGTTAGGTTGCAGAGGTCTGTATGTGCATTGTCACCAATGTAGGTTCTTGCCAGCCCAGCACTACTGTGCCTGTGCAAAAGCACCGTCAAAGGATGTATTGCACCTGCATGAAAATGCCGACTCAGGGCCCAATCCTATCCCCGTTTCTAGTGCTGATTCAACCCCAAGGTAAGTGAACAAACATTTGTATACCTTGAGGAGGCTGCCCTGACTCCCCCTCCAACACAGAATGCAGCACACACCCCATTGGGACAGCTACACCAGGGCTGGAAAATTGGATAGGATTTAGCCCTCAGTCATCTGTAACTCATTGAGCCAGTGTAGTGTGACTGGTTAGTCAATTAGGGTGCAATCATAACCTGGCGTTGCACCGTCACAGCGCTCTTGCACTAGACCAGCACTGTCGCGACCGTCTGCAAATCGGCTTGTGACCCCCAGCTTGGGAACCACTGCCTTAGAATTTAATGAACAAAAGAAACCAATCATAGTTCAAAGCTCCATTCTAAGACAAGAAGGGACAGTGAATGAAGCAGCAAGTGAGTCTTTTTCAGGTTTCCTCAGTCCAGTGAAAATTCCACCGGACAGGAGGGTGTGAAAGAATTCCTTAGAGACCATTCGTTCCATTACAGATTATAATGAAGCTGGTTAAACAGTATTGATTTAAGGGGCTGACAGCAGGCATGTTGGGTTGTAAGTTTCTATTATTTATTTCAGGTTTAATTTTCTATTATTTATTTTAGGCTTAAAGTATTTATTTGGGTTCAGTAATCAATTAGAGTTGGAACTGAAGGCATCTGCTCTTGTTGGCTTGAGTTAAAGCAATGGTTCTCAAATCTTTTAGCACCGGGGCCCACTTTTTAGAATGACAATCTGTCCAGGACCCACTGGAAGTGATGTCATGGCCGGAAGTGCTGTCATTGTGATGCCAGAGCCTGCTTCCCTGAAAATGCAGCAGTAAGTTGGGTTATTTCTCAGCAATTTTCCAATATAGCAAAGTGAATCAGAATGGGAAACGCCTATTTACAACCTTGACCCAAGAAAAACAACCACGCAGCCCTCCCCCTTTCCACCATCCCATCTTCCCATGTTTTCAATATGGCTGCTCTAGATGCTTTGCAACCCACCTGAAATTGGCTTGTGTCCCACTGGTTTGTCCCGACCTGCAGATTAGGAACCACTGGGTTAAAGCCATCAGGACAAAATGCAACCGTATACGTTGGTTCTGTGGTTGGAACAGAAAAACCAGAGTGTTCAGTGTTCTGCCCCCAAAAGGGGCTAGACTGAGAATAGAGGTGGAATAGTCTCTTCTTCTAATCTTGCTCCTCAGCAGAAACTGCCACTCCGACCAAGTTATGAGCAGAGATTTTCCATTGTGAACAACTGTCTCTAGTTGCTGAACTGGGTCTTGGGCAGCAGGGGGAGGGGAGGAATCTTGTTTTGCGTGTCATGTTGCGCTTGAAGTGTTGCTCATGATGAGTCATAAATACGGTTTTAAAAACCCAAGTGCTACTTGCATGACATAACAGTAAGGAAAAGTTTTGGGAAGAAAGGAATCTGATAGTGAGCTAACTAACTGCAACACCATCCTGTAGCAAAAGCACCCCTCTCTCCTAGTTGGGCCCAACAGGTGTTCCTTCTTGCTTTTGTGGAGTGCCTGAGGCCAGTAGGCAGTGGTGTTATTCTACTGGAACGCTGGGCGGGACATCCGGGTGACCGACAGCCCGCCTGTTGTGTTCCACAGCGTTACGCCATTTGCGTAACGTACGCAAGCGGCGTAATTGGTTACGCAAACGGTGTAACGCTGCGTAACGCGACGGGCGGGCTATTGATCACCCGGATGTCCCGCCCAGCATTCTGGTAGAATAACACCACTGCCAGTAGGTAACGGATTTCCAGCTATTCAGACCCTATGGATCCTAAGTAATGCCGACAAGCAGGGCCATATCCTAAGCCCAGCAGGAGGCAGCAGCAGCTCAGCGCAAGGCAAGGGGAGATTTTCCCCTTTCACCCGTTAAGCCCCAGCCAACCCTATGGGGCTGCTCGCATCTGCATCTGCTGTTTTGCAGGCGCAGGTGAACATGGACAGCAGCGGCCCGAATCAGGGCTGCCGGGGCCGGGGTTTAGTATATTGCACGACGCCCATCATGTGTCGCCTCCCACTATCCCGCCCAGTTATGCCCCCAGCACGCCTCTGGCACACTCCTGGTGAGGTCCTGCACCGACCAAGCACCACCGGCGCTCGATCTGTGTATGGCTGGTGCAACCGATGACTGCATCGGTGCCCGAGCGTTGCACTGGTCCAGTGCCCGACGTGCCGGTGCAGATGCGCTTGACAGCATGTTTGTGACAGCGCTGGACCTGCGCAAGGGTGTAGTGCCGGCGCAACGCAGGTATAGGATTGGGCTGTGGGATAAATTGCCAGGAATACTGCAAAGTTGTGCTTCTTTTCTTATAGAATGGTCCAGAGCAGAATTTATTTGAGCCTCACTGGATAATGCCAGAATTCAATTGTGGAAACAAGTTACAGACAGTATAAAGTAATAGCTTCTGACCATGTGCAGAATACTTGACTTCAGTCACCCCCCACATATCTTTAACCAGCTGTTGTTCCATCAGCTTGAACCCAGATGTGACTGAACAATAATTTGTATGTTAACGAATGAATGATTACATCTCGGCCACTTGGCACTCGACAGTAGTTTAGTTTCAAAAGAACATTTAGTTTAAAAAGGCATATAGACTAAGAAGGGTTCCTCAGTTCTTCAAATGGCTCGGCACTGCCACCCAGTGGTTACAATGGTTGTCTTTTGAGCGTTTTGAAATATTTGGCATTAAAATGAAGCTGCTTTGCATTTTTGTATTCCTTAAATGGAGGAAGGGGCTGGTCTTGAAATATTCATGTGTATTTGTTTGTTTTTGAATTGTATGGGCCTTTACTGAAACAGTATGACATTAGAAAGCCATAGCTCCTGGGGCAACACATCTGTGTGAGCACTTTTTTGATGAACTACTTTGCTCACAGGGCAACGTCTACTATTACTATTCATGTCTACTCAGAACTAAGTCCCATAGTGTTCAATGGGAATTACTCCCTGGAAAGTGGGTTTGCGCTCTCAGTGTCACTCTGTCTACAAAGGCCAGGTTTGCAAACCCCTCTTGCCTCTCACACAGTATCCTACTATTTCTGACATGACCAGCTGGCTGTGGTGAACCATAATAGTTTTTCTCTTCTACATGAAAGGAGATAATCCAGTTTGCTTTATTCAGCTTGACTGATTTTAGATTTTGTGCTCTTGAATCTAATATGTTCTTCTGGATTTGCTGCATCTTAATGATCATTAATAGTTAGTATATGCAGTATACAATACAAAGATATGAAAGGAAGTCGTTCTGGCATGGAGTTCACTTCCTTATCAAGGGTGTCTCTTTCACTTCTATGGTTCCCCAGCCACCTCCATAATTAGGGCTTTGCACATGTGTGTGCCCGGTGTATTGTCAGAAGTACCACCCTGGAAGGCACACCAAAATAGTTTCACACAAAAACCCTGATTTTTTTTTTTCGTCAATCCACTTCAGCATGGTCAGCAAACCATTTCAGTTCTTCAGAGGATCACTTTGGGGATAGAAAAAATGGAACAGTTTGGTTCAGTCCTGTTCGTATGGACTCAGCAATATAGCAGCAGAGCATGTTGATGCCACAGTATTGCGGAAAGGCCCAGGCATTTGGGAGACAGAATTACTAACCACCACTTAGCAGGTCAAAACAGAACAGAGTTCACCAGGTGGTTCCGGGCACATAGTGATAAGTTACTACTTGGTAAATGGTCATTTGGATTTATCCATAACTGGTGCAGTGATTGGCAGCGTACCTTGTGTAACCCTGGCTGTAGTCTGGCCAAAATGTTTGAAAATGTGGAAAAAAACTTCAGGATTCCCCAAAACCAGTGGTGGGATTCAGGGGGTTCGCCCATATTCTATAGAACCGGTTGTTAAATGGCCGGGGCCCGCCCACTCGCTTACCTCGGCTGGCTTCGGGTTTTTTTTTTGGCTCCGGCTATGATGTCATAGAACCGGTAGTTAATTTATTTGAATCCCACCACTGCCCAAAACCCTTGGACTAGAAATTGTGCATCACTCAAGCAATGTGGTATAGTCTGAGTTCTGGCATGAGTGCTCCTCCCAACTTACCTGATAAGTATTTGAAAGGCTTTTAGGTGCTCCATTATTTATATGTTTTTGTATGTGGAGAAACGATGTGTTAAAACAATGTATTTCAAGCTAGTTTTTCATTATATTAACCTTGATCAGGATGCTTATTTTCAGGGAAAGAAAATTTAATTTTCTAACCTACTTCTTTATCAGCATCATTATTAAAAAAGACTTTGAGCAAGCTGGTTAAACAGCATTAGTAGCTTATGTTAATCATTAAGCTTGTCCTGAGGACACTGGGCATTTATTTATTTTTTTGGTATCACAAGCATTCAGGCAGGGTTGCAAACTTAGTTTGGGGGTTACAGTACAACTTTTCAGCTTTTGGAAGTGCAATTTATATTCGTGATTATATATGTACAACATTCACTGCCCTGAAATGGTAGCAGCAAAGGAGGTGGAACAGAACTTTGAAAGTATTGAAAGTGCAGTAAGATTCAGTGAAAGTCTCCATCAACGACTTAATTTTTAGATTTGAAAACTGGAGGTGAAACAAGTACTATGAAGGTAGGTTTATGCAGTACTATTAATTACAAACTGGTAAGTTCCTACTGGCTGTTTATTGTCTATTGAAAAAATAATAGTTCTGATCTGGCAAGAGAAATCAAGGTACATAAATTTTCAGTACTCTTTCTGATGCAGCTGCATGTCTTGATGTACTTCCCACTGGCATAACAGTTATCACCCAAGTCCTCTTGAATGGAGTGGGTGCTTCTTTTGTGAATGGGGATGCTGATGCAGCTTGGATCCAGTTGAGTATTATGAGTAGCCCACAAATACTGTTTTCCATAGCTAGAAAATATTGTGGTGTCTTCAAATTGCACTCTTTAAAGACACAAGACAATCTACTATTACATCAAAATTTTATATGCCTGTAATCAGCTGCAGTTGAGAAGTCTTTGGGATATCCCCCATTCTAGCCACTAGTCTTTTTTAACTAAAGGACATTAGAAAATTAATATTTATCTGCAAATGAAAATTAATACCCCATGTCTTTAGTTCTGAAGAGGTGCTTGGGTGATTTCTGAAAGCAGATGCTTATTGAATGTTGCCTTCGTGGGCATTGAAAATCTGATTAACAAAAGCAAGAATTTTAAACGTATTCAGCCCACACACAGATTGCATCTCTGTGAGTGATTTTGATTTCATGTGACTATTCTGACCTGGCAGAAAAATACATGCAAGGGACCATCCTATCTGCTGTAAAAGTTTCTAATGTGAATTAAAGAATATATGACAGGTGTTCTGTTTTGGGTTTTTTTTTGGCAGGGGAAAAATGTAACGGAACCATAACTCTGTGCTTTGTGGATGAGGATCTCAGTAGGACAGTCTTGAAATTGTAGAAAAAGTGAATATGAAGTCTTTGATACTCTTCTTTCTTGAGGCATTGCTGCTTTTTTTTGCAGGTGAGTGGTATCAAGTTCTATTATAGTGGGCTATACATTCTAACAGACAGGAGTGTGGCGGTACACTATAGTAAATCTATCAAAATCGTGATTAGGGTAGCACCAGAAGCATCTACCCATTAAGTTTGTATGTCAGCAGAACTTTCTGCTAGCCACGTCAACTAAAAAATATTCCTGTCACAATTGTCAGCCATAGGGTAGAATTTTTTGTTGTTGCCCTGAGCATCATAATAATGATCTGTCAGCTTGTATACTTGTAGCATTGTCTGCACTTGCCATCATAATTGTTGGCACTTGCCATCATAATTGTAAGTGGTCCTAGGGGCATGGTCAGAAGGCACAAGAGGCACCCAATATATGCCATATTGAGTCGTGTGACTGGATTTAAATAAAATAAAAGATGGATGGAATGGAATAAAATCTCTCTCTCTCTCTGCATGCACGCAAACACACACACACACACACACACACACACACACACACACACACACAGAGAGAGAGAGAGAGAGAGAGAGAGAGAGAGAGAGAGAGAGAGAGTTTTCTAAAAATGGGAACTGGAAGTAGGACTATTAGGACCTTATGAGTTACAAACTGTCCCCTCCTTTGAAGCATGGGCTAAAAACATTTTTATTTAGATTAGCTGTTACGTAGGGTTGTGGTGTGAAAATTTGGTATGGTGTTTAGTTTTTAAATGTTTGCTTTTATTGCCACCTCTGATATATATCTTTTACTGAATGTATTGCTGGTTTTTTTTTTCATTTTGTGCTGCTACATTTTTTTTGTTCCTTATTTGTATATTTATTTGCTGCTTGATTCTTTTATGGCTTTTGTGCTGGTGCCTCTCCTTTCTGCTGCCTTATTGCTGCATCATTTTTATATTGTTATGTAATGTTTTATTGTGTATGCTTTTAACCTAAGCCACCTCGGGCTTAGGTGGGGTCAAAGTGTATTAAATAAACAAACTTATTTTTGTTGCTGTCAGCATCATAAACACACCAGTCAGCATTGAGTTGATAGTTGTTAGCGATACTTTGTTTTGCTCACTTTGTAAGTACATTAAAACATTTCTATATGTGAGATGTGAAAGCTTCATGCTTTTGTAGATGACTACAAAAACAGGTTTGACAGATTAATCGTGCTAGGCTGGCACAGTGGTTTGGGAGTTGGACTTCAAAACCCTGCTCAGCCATGAAGCTTCCTGGGTGACCTTGGGCCAGTCACTCTCTCTCAGCCTCACCCCCCTCACACGGTTGTTGTGGGGACAAAAGGAGGGGAGGAACTACGTACACCACCCAGAGCTCCTTGGAGGAAGTATAAAAATGTGATCACTAAGCTTGTGTATGCTTATTTTCACAGGTATTAGCCACATGAGTGAACACCTCTAAGTGTCAGACATACAATTATTTTAAGTATTTATATTTTTTAAGGTTTATATATTTTATTTAATCTATATATATAAAAATGGACGTGGGTGTGTGTGTGTGTGTGTATGTCTGTATGTTCTGAATAGGCTTCCCCACGCCTTGACCGAGTGCCACGAAACCTGGCACACACGTACCTTGCAGCCTGGAAAGAAACACTGCGGGGGTCAGACCCCCCTAGTGCCCCTGGGGGTGGGGGTACGCGGGGGTCTTTGCGTGAACATCGTCGGAAACGTCCGAAATCGGCGTCAAATCCACAGTTTTCAGGGTCGCCGAGATGAGTGGCAACCCTCCCGATGCCGTTGGAGTCCGGGTTCAGCCCCCCCCCCGGCGTGGGGGGCAAAAAGGGGTGCGAGACACAGTGTCCGCCATGCCCTGCTGGAACGCCTGGACCGATTGGCATGAAACTCGGCATGCGGAAGCCTAGCAGCCTGGCCGCAAATACTGCGGGGATCGGGCCCCCTACCGCCCCCAGGGGTGGGGGTATGGGGGGCGATGTGAGAACGGTCCAAACCGGCCAAGCTTGGAGTCAAATCCACAGTTTTTGGGGTCGCCGAGATGAGTGGCGACGCTCCTGATGCAGTTGAAGTCTGGGTGTGCCCCCCCACGTGGGGGGCAGGAAGGGGTGCGAGACACAGCGTCCGCCATGCCCTGCTGGAACGCCTGAACTGATTGGCACCAAACTTGGCATGCGGAAGACTAGCAGCCTGGCCACAAACACTGCGGGGGGCGGGCCCCCTAGGGCCCCCAGGGGTGGGGGTACGTGGGGTCCCCACATGAAAATGGTCAAAAATGGCCAAAATCGGTGTCGAATCCATAGTTTCCGGGGTCGCCGGGAGGAGTGGCGACGCTCCCGACGCTGTGCGAGTTCAGGTTCACCCCCCCTCGGCGTGGGGGGCAGGAAGGGGTGCGAGACACAACATCCGCCGTGCCCTGCTAGAACGCCTGGACCGAGCATCACAAAACTCGGCACGCATACACTGTGTGGCCTGATGACAAACACTGCAGGGGTTAGCCCCCCCTAGCGCCCCCAGGGGTGGGGTGCGCGAGGGGCCCAAGTGAAAATGGTCAAAAACGGCCAAAATCGGCGTAGAATCCACCGTCGGAGTCCGGGTTCACCCCCCCTCGGCATGGGGTGCAGGAATGGGTGCAAGACACAATATCTGCCATGCCCTCCTGGAACGCCTGGACCGATGTGCACCAGACTCGCCATGCGCGTGCCTTCCAGCCTGGCAACAGACACTCTGGGGGTCAGGCCTCCCTAGCGCCCCGGGGGGGCCAGGGCCCCCGCGTGGCAATGGCCGAAAATGGACGAAATCGTCCTCGGTTCTGTCGTTTCTGGGCTCACTGAGGCGAACAGTGACGCTGTGGGAGGTCGGGTCCGCACCCCCCAATGTGGGGGACGGGAAGGGGTGCAATACAAGATGTCCACCATGCCCCACTGTGACTCCTGGAGCAATTGGCACCAGACCCGGCATGCCTACGCCTTGCGGCCTGGCGACAAACACTGTGGGGGTCAGGCCTCCCCAGTGCCCCCGGGGCTGGGGGTGCGCAGGGGGCCCCAGGTGAGAATGGTCGAAAATGCCCAAAATTCGGAGATGGGTCAGGGATGCGTCAGGGATAGGAGATATAAACACCCGGGCAACGCCGGGTAACAAAAAGCTAGTAGTAAATACAATATTGAACACGATAAACTGTAATCATTACGCAGTAAAGAAAAGTAAAACTAATAACAAATGTGTGCTCTTTTCTTTACCAGGGGCATTGGTGTTCCCTTCCTGGTATTAGTTGGGAGGATGGATTTTTTTGTCTGCCAGTTCTTACCAGTGTGCATATTTCATCATATGAGTGACACTATTCACCACTCAGATAGGAACTGCAACCTGGAAAATGACATGTAGTGATACTTTCTCCAAAGCATGACCTCATACACACACTTTTATATTGTGTATTCAGGCATGCCCCAGGATCCACTGATTTGATATCCATGGCTTCAGTTATCTACAGAGACCATGGATCCTGGGGTTCTTATTAAAAAGATAGGGGAACATTAAACAACATTGTTGCATGTTTTTACCTTGTAGCAGCAAAACCATTGAAGTTCCCCTATATTTAAAAAGGTGCCCCCAGTAGCCACAGTTTCGGGTATCCATGGGGGGTGGGTTTCAGAACAGAACCCCAGCGGATACTGGGGCATGCCTATACATGACTTTCCTTGTTTGAAGTTGCAGACCCAGAGTGAGGCTGTGTAGAACAAGAACACACGCACTCCTCTTTAAGCAGATATTAGGTATCTTCTTAGTTACTAGTCAAAGTTGATTGCTCTGGCTTGAAATCTAGGAAGACGCCTGACAAAGAAGGAACCGGGATAGGATGTAGAAGAGTTAGGCTGCAGTATTATTCGTAGAGCAAGCCCCATTGAAGATAATGGGGCTTATCTCTGAGTAGAGGGACATTGGCTTGTGCTGTTAGAGAATGCAAATCATACGTGAAGAGCTGAGGTTTTCAATGCATGTGGGATACGATAACTGATGGACTGAGGCAGATGTCAGGGGAGAGGCCATCATAGCAATGCAGCAGTTAATAAACACCGTTCATTGTGTGGCTTCATGCTGTTAATACATCACTCACATGTTCTGCACTGCTGCACTGATTGGCCAGTGACATCTCAGTATACTCTCTGCCTAAACAGGTGGTGTGTGGCCATCTGTCGCATGAGGAACGCTGCACTGCACCTGTAAAATGGAAGGCACGAAGTTGCTGGTTTATGAACGTGAACATATGCGAGGCTATCAACTTCAGTTGCTTTTTAAAAAAATATATAATATTTTTAACTAAAACCAGAGTTGCTGCATTAGATGACAAGGAGCGAAAAGTCTGTGAAAGGAGGTGGAATAAAAGCAGCATAAATTATGTGCACTGATGTTTAAATGGGAAGACTTTGGATAGATACCAGCCCCTAAAACTTTGTGTTTAGTCAGGGCAATTGAAGAACTGTGCCAAAAAGTAACAGTTCTTAGCAATGATGCTGAAAATTATGCATCAGAGTACTTATGAGAAATTTTCTTGTAACTTTCCAGAGGAAGCTTCTGTACTGTAAATACAGTATCTTACTGGCATGCTTGACATATAATGTAGTTAGGTAAGCAAAATATATAAAGTACAGCATATTATTATGTACATATTTCAAAGGTATTCGTAACTGCCACAAGTATGCTCTCAGAGTTCTTCTTTAGGATCTGGAAATAATCCCTCCTGGCACATGTTAAATATGTGTGTGTGTGTGTGTGTGTGTGTGTGTGTGTGAGGGTTATTTTTTATGTGGAAAGCTTCATCAAGCCTGTAGGCCCCCCGCCCCTGAATTTTGCTCCTTGCACATGGTTGGAAAAGTGTGTACAGATAGATTATTCTTTTATTAGGAAATATGATTGACTCTACTAATATGTAATTGTTGTTGTTTTTATTTTTTTAGTTACATTGGCTAAGTTAGTCATGGAACCAAAAGATGGCAGTATTGGTGGTGGAACATGGATCACACTGGCTTTTGATGGTACATGTTGGAGAGATGTAACATCTTTGGGTATTTCTAGAAAAAAGAAGTATTCAAGGGATTCAAAATTAGAATTTCATTTTTTTAAAAACTGTTGAAATTACATTTTGGTGAATCAAAACTTTTAAAGTGGCTATATATGGTAAATAAGCAAATGATTATCAGAAAAAATATTACTGTTCTCTATAGCATTTTAAATACGTGTTCATGGAAATGTAAGGTCAGATGCAAGTTTGAAACATGAAATTGGCAGAGCATCTTAAAGCTGATCTTCCAGTTGTGAGTGACTTGGGCATCTGGGCATTCATTCATTGAAAAAAAATTAATAGACTACTACTCCAATATGTTCCTGCTTCCTTTTACCAGGCTTGAAGAGGCAGGTAGGAACATTTCAGAATTCACACTGATACTTGACTGATGAGCATACCTCTCATTTTACTTTGCTCTGAATTTCATCAGTAATTTAAAAATAAGGATTTCCACTTTTGATATCCATGTTTTTGCTATTGTACACCAGTGTAGACTCATGGAAAGTAATGGCAGGATCCAAAACAAGGGCAGGTGAGCATGGGGGAAAACTGTGTATGCCACGAGAGCTCTGCTTTCATTTTTGCTGCGGCAGGTTCCCTTTGGGAAAGAGGCTGTTTGCCATTCAGTTTGAGGAAGTGACTTGCATCTTTTAAGGCAGGAACAGCTGCAGAGAAAATAGAAAGCAAGGTTCCAGTGTTGTGCACAATTCTCTCCTGTCTGGATCTTGCCTCATTTGTCTTAGAAATGTGCCAGCTTTCCTTAATACCACAGTAACGGAATATTCTGGGTGAATGTGTAGTGTTACCTTTTTAAAAAATGTATTTTGAGGGATGCAAGACATGGTGAAACTGCTGTGGAGCGATGGGTTGCTTCAGTACTTTGCTCCCACCAGGGACAGACCTAGTCAAAATGGCGCCCATGGTGCCCAATAGAAGTGCACCCCCAAGGGGCACGTGACATCATGCAACCCCCCCCCCCGGGAGCCCAGGTCTACCCATTGGGACCAGCCGCGGGTAGACCAGTGCTCCGCAGGTCAGGAAGGCATCCATGGTGCAGACCTTCCCCCACCCATTCAAAGCATCTTTACAGTGCCAAGACATCTTTAATCTTCATAACTTTTAAGGTAACGGTGAGCTCAGCCCTAGTTTTTTTTGTAGTTGGTTCTTTACGTGTGCTGACTTCAGTTTGAAATCCCTGTGTCTCCACTTTCAAAAATCTGAGTCAGTGTCTGAAAAAGCCACATGTGAGCAGAGACCATCATGCAATGCTTCCAATTTGCATGGGAGATTAGCATGTGCCCGCCCCCCATTATATATATCTTCTGTACTTAAAAAAATATTGTGAAATGAGAGGAGGTTTGTTGGGTGGTTACTAAGGTCTGATTTCCTCACTGTTAGGTGTCTCCCACCCTGTCGACTGGTCTCAGCTGGAAGTGGCGCTGTTGAATCCAGTGCTGCCTGCAGTCCCTTGTGACATTGAGCCTGTCAGTTTTGATCCGTCCACCATGAAATGCCAGACAAGGTAAACATAATTATCTTCCTGAGATGATTCTTTGAGGCAGGCCATAATATGACAGGCATGGTGGCCGTATGGCTATGGTGCCTTATATTGGCTAACAGGGGTTGTGGGCTGGGTTCCAACTTGACTTGTCCAATTCAAGGAAGTACAAAAAAATACCAAAACCAAGAGGCTTGGAGAACATTCCTAGTTCTGGAAACATGCTTCATTCTGCAGTGTGCTGTTATAAGGCATGGAAACCCAATGATTTGACCATAACAATCCATGAGGTGGACGTGGATTTTGCAAGTGCAAAAATGGTTTGTGGTGCTGATGGTGCCAGGGAGATCCTTCCGTGGAGGCAGACACAATCAACATGAGTGCAGATGTGCATATGAGCTTGCATGTGTACACCTGTATCAGGATGCTTATCTGGGGCCCATTATGTTAGCTGGATTCTTCTTTTTCAAGCAGCTGGGGATTATGTGCTCCCCCTCTGAGCCCATTAGTGATTGTACTGGACTAACTGCATATCATTAGAGCCAGCATGTTTAGAGACCTGCTCCTTAAGACTTACTGCCTGTATCAGGTACCAGTTGTTATTTTAAATACTAGTTTAAGGTGCCGGTTACCACTCTGTTTTTCTAATTGTCCCTATTCATTGTCCCTATGTTTCATCTCTTTTTAAAAAGAAAATATATTAAATGTTGAAGCCATTTAGATCTTCAAAGTGGATAGTGCCAGTGGTGTCATCTAAATGATTTAAGAACAGGTACTCACTTTTGATTGACATGTATCGGGACCCGCCCACCGGAAGTGACGTCATAAGCTGGAAGTGATGTCGTGGCAGGAAGGGACATGAAAAAAGCCCTTTTTGAGGCCTCAGACAATTTTAAACTGACCCAACAGTTGCAACAGTATTCAACAGCACCCCCAGAACATGTTAAGGAGGGCTGGCATCATGTTAAAGTGTTCCAAAACCCCAGAGTAACAGTTCCAAACAGTTCCAAAACCCCAGAGCAGCTCATTTTTCAGTGGCAAGGCAAGGCAAGGCTCCGCTTGCGGCCTGCCTGGCTCTGAGAACAAGCAGGCAACTCAAACGTGCAGGAAATTCAAACGTTGCAGGGGGTGGAGTCGACGAGTGGGCGGGTGAATGGGCGGGGCCAGCCGTAATCCTAGGAACCGGTACTCACGTACCCCCGCGTACCCCCTGCATGACATCACTGGATAGTGCCTTAGGGTAGAGTCTCAACCAGCGGATCTGCTGTTTAGGAACTGCAGGAACTGCTCCTCCTCTTGGGAATGCTCACACAAGGGGTCCTCCTCATGGACTCTTCCATTCATGGAAGGAGCTCCTATTCCCAGAGGGAGTTCTCAACAATGGAAGAGATAGTCAAGATACTACTATGCATGGTATAAGGTACAAATCAGGAACAAGCCTAGGCATGTCTACTCAGAGGTAAACCCCCACTGTGTTCAATGGGGTTCACATCCAGGAAACTGTGTACAGGATTGCAGCCTTAGTATAGTAATAGTGACACAGAGAGGCATGCTGCTTTTTTTGCTCCTTTGTGACATTATTGTGCATTTAGTCATTTGTCCAGGACTTTAATGAGAAAAATAGATCTGGATGAAAAGAAGTTCTTAGAAATGAAACATTCATAGTGCTCCAGATGATTATCATGGTTGTTATCAAGTGCCAAGCAGGAAGTCAGTATGCAGAATGTTAGGAACAATGATTAACAAGTGTGACACTTATCTGTGTCCCTGAGAGAAAAATGTTTCAGCCTAAAGGCTTGGTTTCTGGATAATTATTACTAACTTAAACTTTGGTGTAGTGTACTTTGGTGGTAATTTTTAGCTATGTCTTTCTCAAGGTTTTTTCACCCCTTAGGTGAAAAATATCAGATTGCCTTTTTTTTTCCTGATAGGGCTCATATAGTTTTAAGGGTGTCAGAAGTTCTGCAGATGAAGATTTCTATGTAATGTCCATGCAAGATTTTTTTTTTTCATATTGTGCACCTGTTAAAGATACAGGATCCTTGCTAGCCAAAACTTGGCAATGCTATTCACTTATTTAATTTTTAAGGTGGTGATGGACTGGTGGGTCATTGGAAGTTGGCGCACATCTGTGTGCTGGCCTCTCTGACTCGGAGCGTGGTCCAAACGTGACTTACGGTGGCCCTTGTGCCAGCCAAACATTGCTGACCTAATTGTGCTGGCCTAACTCCAGGTTAGGATTGCGCTGTTAAAGAGGTTAAGGTTGCCAGGCTGCAGTCTGTGGATTATTCTATAACTTTAGCTCTCTGCTTAAGTAGGAGATGTTACCTCCACGCCAAAATGACTAAAATAGTGGTTTTAAAAGATAATACTATCATGCTATATACCATTTGGATGTGCAATTTCACCCGGAATTCAATGAAAAGACCGGAGTGTAATATCTTCATTTTATCAAAAGTTATGTCCAAAAACCTAAAAACTGAAAATTGTAAAATTGTAAAAATCACAATTTTTTTTAATAAAAAATCATTATTATGAGTCAGTTCTCATTTCCATGTATCAGAGCTAATAAAGGTAAAGGTTTCCCCATGACCGAACGGTCTAGTCGTGACCGACTGTAGGGGGCGGTGCTCCTCTCCGTTTCAGAGCTTGTAGAGCCGGCATTTTGTCCAAGGACAAGCTTCCTTGGTCATGTGGCCGGCATGACTCTACGCCATAGTGCACGGAATGCCGTTACCTTCCCACCGAAGTGGTCCCTATTTATCTACTTGCATTTAGGTGCTTTTGAACTGCTAGGTTGACAGGAGCTGGGACAAGCAACGGGAGCTCACTCTGTTGCGCAGTCTTGAACTCCCAACCTTCTGGTCAGAAAGCCCAGCAGCAGCGGTTTAACCCACTGCAGAACTATTATTTGTGTGTCTTCAAATTGGACACGGGTTTTTTGTTGGTTACTAATTTGTTGGGTGACCTGTATTATAGTCAAATAAATAAATAAATAAATAAATAAATAAAATTGATGATGGGGGTTAACACCAAGCCTGAGTTTATATAGTGCAAATAACACTGCATTTAGGTTGTGCATATGGTCATGTAATTTATTCTGTATGGTTTGGGAGGAGGGGTGACGTGCTGATCTCCCGCTCCGGGTGACGCAAACTCTAGTGACGCCACTGCCTCCGTGTCTTTCCTGGCCCATTTCTCTCCCTTTACATTTCTGTTACTCGTTCCCTCCTTTACCTGCTGTCCGCATCCTTGGAGTCTTTCCTGCTGCAGAAGCCTGAGAGGTGGGAATGGGAAAAACAAAAACAACTGAGTGGAAGGATCCATGTACCTTACTTCATATGGTTTCAATCTCAACATTACACCATGAAAAGCCTCTGTGATTGTTTGCTTGCTATCCTTTGCCCTTATTTCACTTCAAGGTCCTCACAGAGGGAAGGACTATATCATCTCCAGATCCTTTTGAATGGACAGACGATGGAAAACACAAGTGAGTTACGTTGTGACAACTGCACGTTTCAGGTGAGTGTTCAGAGAGACTGAGGAGTAACTGGTGATAATCCCATGACCATGGTTTAGGATAGTAGTCTCCAAACCGCAGACCGCATGTTGAAAAAGTCACCCAGGCGCAGCTCAGCGCTTTCTGTTCCACGCCACAGCCTCCTATCTTCCAGTTGATCTCAGAAACTCGTGTCAGGCAGCCATTTCCACTGCCCATAGCTTCAGCAGGCTCTGAATGTTTCCTTGTATGTTCTCTTTGTTACGTACTGTCAGTGGCGAAGCTGTGCATACTTCAGGTAAAACTGTGTGGAAGGATGTTTGGTTGAGTGGCCATGGGCTTGCCACACAGCACCAAAACAGAACTGCATCCAGGCCAATTAGATAAATGTGACTTGGGCATGTTTGGATTTAGAGCAGAGAAAAGGAGTACCCTTTGCTAATTGGTGCTATGAGAACAGCTGTATCGGCTTGTCAGTGAGCTAGATATGTTCACATGTTGTATATCAGGGCAAGCTGGGCTTTCTGCAGCATTGGGCAAGAGGAGTCCCAAGTTTCAGCAAATTGCACATTAAAAGTAAGATGTTGTTTGGTGATTCAGCTAGCATAGAGCGCTGGTGAAGAAGTGCCAGGGGATGCAGTTAATGAGACACATTCCAAGCAAAATAAAACACACACTGGCTCTTTGTTTTGGGGTCCTGCAAGCTGTGAGCCATGTGCATTAAACATTAATTTTCTCGCTCTGTAGTAGTCTGCAGAAATGCAGACAGCTGCCTGCTGTGACTGGTTTGCAGAAACCTGCAGAAGGTATTCCGACCAGCTGGCGGCCGCTGCCTTCCTCTCCTCATGCCTCCTCCTCGCAGCTCATGCCCAGGCGCATTTGACGAGGCTGGCCTCGCGTCTCCGGTGATCAGCATGAAAGGAAGAATGGGCATTAATTATTCAGAGTGCTTTGCCTCGCTCAGAATGGGAGAAGCACAAGAATGAGAGGAACGCAATGTGGTTGCTGGGTAGGGACTGGGAAAATCAACATGAAGATTTGAAAAATCGATGCTGGAAACACTCCTCTCTCTGTGCCTGCATGCACATGTTCATGCACATGGTGTCATTTTGTGCCTCGTCCTTTTAATGTTCTCTGGCCTTGAGAAGGGCATCTAGGTGACCGAGGGAAATTCAGCCAGTGGACCTCTTTCCATTCTTGTAGCACTGCAAGTACAGAATCTCTCTCTCTCTCTCTCTCTCTCTCTCTCTCTCTCTCTCTCTCTCT
>JAJKFI010000054.1:6869184-6946214 GCA_029204185.1 Lerista edwardsae | reverse complement strand
TCTCTCTCTCTCTCTCTCTCTCTCTCTCTCTCTCTCTCTCTCTCTCTGCCATATAGAGATATGAGTAGGCAGGACTACCCTGAGACCTCCTGGCACCTGTGCTGCCCCCCCTTACCTGGTGATGTGCCAGTTTCTGCTCCCCCAAGAGCCAAGTGGTTCCTAAACTGAGCACTAAGATGAAATCACAGGGGTGGGACAAGATGACTGTGGTAGCCTCTTCTTCCTGGCTCTCCCAGGCACTGCCATCGTGGAGCCGGTAAGAAGAGGCTGCCACAAAAGATGGGCACTATGATCACAGTACGTTTGGGAACTGCTGCTTTAGCCAACTTCTGTCCTGTGTGGTTCTGTTCTGATCCCCTCTTCCTTTTCTAATCTAGAGAGCTGAGTAGGATGACTGGAGGCAAGGTGGTGGATGGAAGGGGATGCCCCCCTCCGATCTGCTACCTGAAGCAACCACTTCAAGTGGCTTCATGGATGGACCACCTCTTGACCTTTAGGTCAAGGATAAATGTTTGAGGTTCTTCAAATCAGGACTGCTATGATCTCTATTCTTTCCAAGAGTAGTTTGTTCTTACATTTCATCGTTTCCTGGATGCCAGAATATAACAACTGCTGGCTTAATATGGCTGGATATTGAATGGAGAGTATGGAGGCCAATGTATCCACAGATGTCCTATACCATTAAAGTACAGACTGGAGCAGCCAAGCCAAAAACATGACAGAGGAGCTGTGCAACCAGCATTCAGCTCTACCCAAACAGATGCATGGCCCTTAGTTTAGGAGAAACTAAGCAAATGTTTGCACAAATTTGAAACTGGGCAACATTTCCAAATTTAACCTTTTGAATTTCTATCGTTTTCCAGTTGCGCTTTTGAGATTTGAGCTTAAAAGATACTTCAAAATATACACCGTGTGGATGAATTAAACTGTGAAAGCTCCTAGCACTATGGTCCAAAAACAAACCATACTGAATTTAGTAAACGTTCACCAAATTTAGTAAATGTTCACCAAATGTATAACATGACATTTACGCGACAATACTATTATTTAGCTAGCAGAATTATATGCCCCAAACACGGGGTTTAGGGTTAGGGTTATATTATGAAAATTTACTGTTTTGGGGAGACAAACACATTTTTTAACTGTCAAATACTTCACGAAAATGGCGAGAACTCAATATGTGGTTATCACTTTAGGATTTCTAGGTGGTCTTAAATTTGGTGAACATTTACTATTTTGGGGAAACAAAAGTATTTTTTTTAGCAACGTTTTCATTAAATTTGGTGATCACTTAAACATGAGCCAAAAAAAAAATGCACAAAGAGTATCGGTAATATAAAAGTTTTTTGGTTAATTTGACTCAGAAGAGCTTGCTTTCCCCCAAAATTTGTCCTGCTGTATTTTTTTTGCTGGAAAAAAATGGGAAAAGTTAAATTGGGAGATGGATAGGAAGCATTCAGATTTTCAGATATTTGTATTTTTAAATAATGTATTGTGTTTCTGTTAGTCACGGGGAGGGTAAAGGTACTGTCCTGTAGGACCTTCCAACCATATTTCCATTGGGAGTTTTTCTCCTGGGCCAAAAAGATCCCTCATCTGCTCTTTATGTTAAAAAACCAAAAAAAAAAAAAAAACCAACCCACCATGCTGGACCAGTGTTATGATTACTGACATATCTCGTTTGGCCCTGAGATGCCACGCACATTAATGACTTTCTTTGCAGCCCTAAAGATTAGAAAGTTGCTTTTAATAACAGAAACAGAGAAGGCATAAGTTCTCAGACTGGATTCTGTGTCTAAGAAAAACATTTGGAATTGTTCTGTTTTTGTGCAAAACTTTATAGAATATAAACACACTCTCAGCTTCAGTAAGGGCTCAATCTTGTCCCACTTTTCCAGCACTGATGCAGCCATGCCAATGGGGCTGTGCTGCATCTTGTGATAGGGAGGTCAGTCATGGAGGTCCTCTCAAGGTGATGGAACATTTGTCCCCTTACCTTGGAGCTGCTTTGTGGCTGTGTCGGCTGAAAAGTTGGCTAGGATTGAGCCCCATGATACTTATTATTCTCACGATAAATGAGAAGATACCAAGGTCCTTGTGCAACCTTGAATGAAGCCTGAGGTTTTCTGAACAATCATTTTATATGAAATATATTCCCTTTTTAAACAGTTCTCCACTGCACAGACACCTGTGGTCCGTCGTGTTACCCCATCGTCTGGGGTCCCAGGTAAGGAACTGGCTTTTGAACAGAGCCCATAGTGAACTCCCATTAGTTTAGCATTTTTAACCAAACAAGTTCACAAAGTGGTTTGCCTAGCAAAATAAATGGCGAACTATGGTTTGCTGCAAACCAGGGATGGAAGGAAGGAGGGGATCTCAGTCTGCCAAAGGAAGAGGAGGAGGAAGCACATGAACCCAAAGTCTATTTTAGGCTCAGTGATGACATTGGCATGCCATTTAAATCCAACCTTTTTTGACCATCTAAATCTGAGAAGAGTAACCCTTAAAGGTACCAGTAGCACGTTTCATCCTATATTTATAAGAACTCTTTTTTCTGTCTTGAAATTGAGCTGAAGAAGCCAACTTTCACGCAGAAACCTGTTTTCTCTTCCCCCCTCTATCTTTATCATCAGGAAATTTAATCCAAGTCTATGGTCTAATCCTGGCCCAAGAATATGGAATGTACAATTTTAATGTTGACTTTATTGATGGGTAAGTGTGTTTATTGTCTCCTAGAACTGATCTATTTTTTTCTTTGTTTAGAGCAGCTACTGTTTTGTTCCCTTTGCCTTCACTTTCTACTTGTGAACAACAGAGACAGCCCCTGTCGTGGGTGGCTTGTCTTTTGTTCTACCCTCCTTACTGGCAGAGGACAATGTCAAAATGCTACCCTGAACCATGTTGTTCGTCTTGGATGCTAGCTGTGGTCAAGGATAATTTTTTTTAATAGTTTATGAACATCTAGTTCATTTGCTGTATTTACCGATTAGCCGTTTATGCTTCAGTTCCAGCCAGATACTGCCTGGAAGGAAGGAGTCATGTTGACGGTACTAGGGCTTCAGTCCTACACATCCTTACCTAGGAGTAAGTCTCACTGAACTCAGTGGGGCTTACTTCTGAACAGACACGCATGGGAATGCACTATAAGTCTGGCCATACCACCTCCTTATAAGCGCTTGTTAGGCTGTACCCAAGGAAATGGGGAGTCAGAAAGAGGACAGAATATGAAGCAACAGGGAACCTGGATCAGTGGGAAAATTCTCTACTGCTTCTAACGCAGTAATAGCCCAAACGGAGGCTTTGGTTTCAGTGTCACTGAACATGTGATTTGAGGAGATCCATGATTAATCTCCTGACATGTTAGTTTGAGGGAAATGGGAGCTTGGGGGGCTGTGCATTTATTTCCCAACTGTGCTGCTGGGGGAATGAGTGCTTAACCCAATCCTTGCTAGCCTTTTTTTAAACTGAGCAAGTTCAATTCCCCATCTGCTTTCTCAGCTATTGGGGAAGAAGTGCAGGAACTGACAGTTGCCTGTATTTTCCCCTCCTTGGAAGCAGGAAAACAGTGGCAGAATGAACATTTTGATTTCAGAAATGTAGTGTGGGAAAAGGGTTAAGGGCCCAATCCTATGCACGCTAGCGCCAGTGGTAAGCCCTTACTGGTCCAATAATAATTATACTCGTACTTATATACCGCCTTTCTTAGGTCATTAGATTGCTCCTCTGACTTTAACTCAAGGCAGTTTACATAGGCAGGCTTTATTCATAAACACAAAGGTTTTTACAAATTACAAGGAAGTTCTATCTTTCAAGAACATACAACATACAGTTGGTACTTTCATGGTGTAGTCTTCTTTCTGGCCACACAATTTGCCTTCTTGCTGGCTGATAAGCAGCTTCTGCTCCCACCAAGGAGCTGCTGGCCCAGCACACTCCCCTCTCACAGGCAGCTGCAGCTCAGCTCTAATCAGTCACAGTTTACAAGGTCTACCGCTCACGGAGACTTCCGGTGATCCTGAACTGGCGACCTTCGGATGTTATCCTCAGGCAAACGGAGGCTTTAACCCTCTCGACTACAACCTCCTGTCACGTGTCAATGTCACGAAAGTGCCATAAAGCGCTTCCGCTGCTGGTGGCAAGAGCTTACTTCTGGTGCCGGCCCAGCCCCTGGAGGAGCTGCCGCAGAATCAGTGGAATTGTAGCTGAGATGATGTGAAACATGTTTATTGATTACGTGATGTGGAAATTACGGCAGAAACCTTAAGTTACAATTTTTGCAATCTTGGTGCATGAGTGAATTTGTAACTGTCCTATCGTAAATGAAAGATTTTGATCCTAGAATATAAATAGTACCTGCTGGAATTTAAGTTGAAGTGGTGAGAGAAATGAACTGTGGGATTGCATTGTCCTGACTTGCCCTCTCATTTTTTTGCCTTTAACCCCTCTCCCCACTCCAGGCCTGTCATTCTTGAGGCAGAAAGAGACGGGTGGATAACAGTTTGCTCTCTTGCTGATAGGCAGATGCACAGCATGTAAGTTCCTCTTTGTAGCTTTGATTGCTATGCATTTCATGTAGCTGGGAGTTAAGCAGACAAAGCTTATATTGGTGCAGCATATTTTGAGCCATTATCTGTTCAGTAGCATGGGAGCCATGTCAGTAGCTTTAATGTCAATGAATGATCAACTCCATTTGCCACCCCGAACTCAACAATATCAAGTTATTAATCTAGTCCCACAGCCTAATCCAGTGCCAGTGCAGCAACACCAGCACACATGTGCTGCATCCCACAAGGGAATTTAGCAGGTGGGAGGTCTTCTCTACTGTAAATAAAGGGACATTTGTCCCCTTGTTCCGGGGTACGCTCCAACTGCTACAGTGGGTAACTTGGACCTGCACTAGCTCAATCGTTGGCACAAGTCCACGTTGCCCTGGGTTGGCAAATCGGGCCTGGGAAGTGGGATAGTATGCGGTGAGTGCTGGCACTGCCAATCCCACTCCCTCCCAGGCCTGCCACTGCTCTGCCCTGTGGGAACTTAGCGCGTTTGGCATACACTTCTGGTGTGCATGGGCAGCCTCTGGCCTTCCTGCCAGTGTGCTGGACTGCTCTCTATGCCGTTGCAAAGTGCTTTATGGCACTTTTGCAACAGTTAGCACTGCTGCAGTGTGCGCTGTTCCAGCATGCACATAGGCTAGGATTGTGCCATCATTGTTTATTTGTACAGACAAATGGAGACCTGTGCAAACGCATATAATATTTTTGTATACTTGTCCTGCTGGCCACGGTATGGCAATTGGAAAGCATAGTTTGTTGGTTCACAGGAAATAGTAATGTTTGGTTTGCCCCGTACCAGGAAGCATGAGAGGGGAAAAGCAATGTCTGAGGAGAAGAGGAAGGAGAAGGAGGGAGCACCAGAGCATGAGGGTACAACCAGGCTCACTTAAATTGACAAGCCTTACAGGCTTTGCTTACTTGGAATTGCTTGCAGTGATTGCTCTTCAGAATTTGCTCC
The DNA here is from genome assembly GCA_029204185.1 of Lerista edwardsae. NCBI lineage: Eukaryota > Metazoa > Chordata > Lepidosauria > Squamata > Scincidae > Lerista > Lerista edwardsae. Next base: position 6,940,703 of record JAJKFI010000054.1, on the reverse strand, counting down.
ATCTCTAGAGATTGAGGCTGCAATCTTATGCACACTTTCCTGAGAGTAAGTCCCATTGAATTTAGTAGGGCTTACATTGGAGTAGACATGTAAAGGATTGTGCTGCCAAGAGCTGAGAGGACAGAAAATGAAAGCAAACAAGCAAGTCTAAGCATTGATTTGCCTTTGCATTTGGAAGTTAAACCATGATTTAAGTTCTAAACCATGGTTAGTATGAATTTTATGATTTGGTGTAATATAAGAAATGAATGTTTGGGGTAAATACGTAGTTGCTGGGTATCTGATCATGCAACAGTTCACATACAATGAGAGCTGTGCCCACTTTCTTATTAAGTCCAGTTTCTCACCAAATTTTCATTTGCTATTTAATGAAAATACTTCTGCTTTGTAATAGGAAACTGATCTGTTAAGTAAATAATTATTTAAAAGGTCCAAAGCTGGGCCATGACATTTTTGACTTTTAAAAAAAGAAAGTTAGCATAGTTGAGGGAATCAGTCGGTCCCATGAACAGCAGAGTTGAGTTCTGTAAATTCTTCGTTGCAACAACAAAACTGCAAGCAGTGTTACGTAGGCAGAGAAAGAAAATAGGAAGCTAAAGAGGAGTTTAATCAGATATAGAAAGAGAAGCAACCAACATGGTCTAACCAACTAACAAGATAAGTTTACAACCTGCTGTCAAAGGTACACACTGTTTGTGACTATACACTGATCTACATGTGGCCATGTGCTGTTCCTCTGCAACAAAAGGGAAGTTCAGTATTAGCTTTCAAGATCTATTTTGAATCATTTCTAGCCATGCTGTGCCTTGATTTCTAGCATGTCTTATAAGTGATTCAGTACTTGAAGCTTCCTTCCTTCCTTCCATGGTGATTTCCTCCCTCCTCTTCCTGAATGGAAAACTAATGTGGAAGTGCAGTAGGCAGAATGTTCTATTAGGGCTCCAGTGGCTGAGGCACTGCAAATTTGAGTGGCACTGCAAATGTATTTCTTTATTCAGTTTTTTTATTGAAGAAATTTTGGCACAATCCTATCCTTGGATTATGCTGGCGAAGCAGGTGAGCCATCACAAAGTGCCATAAAGCACAGGAAATAGCTGGAGAGTAAGCAGCGCTGGCAGGGAAGGCTTGTGCTGGTGCTAGATCCAGCCGGCATGCCAGACAGAGGAGGTAAGAATCCACTGGGCAGTGCAGGGGCCGAGGGAGGGTGGGGTATAATGGGAAAAGGGTAGATTGGGCTCAGGAGAGGGAAGGGTTGGCGACTTTGACAGACGTCAAATCCTATTCCCCCGTAGGGCCTGAAAGCCTGCCATGGGGCTTCTTTGATTTGTGCTGGACATTTGACAGGCGCAGATTCAAGGGGGGGGGGTTACCGGGGTTTGCAGGGGACAGGTGACCCTTGACTCTGTGGACAACTCCAACTGGCTCCTTCCCAGCACTGGACACAGTGTGGGCCTAGTGACTTCTGCTCTGGTGTTGATTAGGATTGGTCTGCCGAATTAATAAAATTCATAGATGTTATTCAATTTGCTATAGTTTGGGCTCAGCACATGGTAAGTTTGAAGAGAGACACTTACGATTGCTATTGTGAATCCACCAGTTTTGAATTTTGGGACTGTCATTATATCTACCTTGCCTAACTTTCTTGTTTGTACTCTAACCACTAGGCAGGTAATGAGGTGGAGTTGTGGGCAGTGGTGTCATCTAAATGATTTAAGAACAGGTACTCACTTTTGATTGGCACGTGTTGGGACCTGCCCACCGGAAGTGACGTCATAAGCCAGAAGTGATGTCGTGGCAGGAAGTGACATGAAAAAAGCCCTTTTTGAGGCCTCAGATGATTTTAAACTGACCCAACAGTTGCAACAGTATTCCACAGCACCCCCAGAACATGTTAAGGAGGCCTGGCATCATGTTAAAACCCCAGAGCAACTCATTATTCAGTGGCAAGGAAAGGAAAGGCTCCGCTCGCTGCCTGCCTGCCTGCCTGGCTCTGAGAACATGCAGGCAACTCAAACATGCAGGAAATTCAAACGTTGCAGAGGGCGGAGTCGACGAGTGGGCGAGCGAATGGGCGGGGCCAGCTGTAATCCTAGAAACCGGTACTCGCGTACCCCCGCATACCCCCTGCATGACATCACTGGTTGTGGGGAGATAAGAGGTTGGGTGAATTCCCATGTGCCTGTATGTTCATTTGCGTGCAAATAGGTGGTAGAGACTGCTCCCTTTTTCTCTCCCATCCCTTCCACATGTGTATCTTTGAATGTTAGGCACATATCTGTATGTAGGTGAATAGAAGGAGTAGAGCAAATGTGCCTTGCTTTCTTCATCTGTGAGGGGTGTCTATTAGTGTCTAATAATGTATAATGCTTATGTACTTCTGCTTGTAAAAACAAAAAAGGGGAGAATTCCATCATGAACTGTAACCCAAAATGTAAAAGATACCAGAGACAACAACCAATCCATTCAGTTTAGGTTTTATTGAATTTTGTGATCTCCCAATCCATTTGTTAATAGGCAGCATAGTCAATTAATCACTGATTCATTTGGTCATTTTTTGACTTGGTAATATAGTTAAGAATTTTTTTAAAAAACAATCTTGTGCATTGGGTCCTTGAACTCTACAAAAATTGATATTCCAATTTCATTCCTTACTTAGACAAGTAATTCTGTTTGTTGTTGCTTGTGTTTTTGGGCTACAATTCATATGTCCATGTGCATGTACTGCATATACTCGAGTATAAGTTCATCTCATGGATAAGTCGAGGGTACGTTTTAAGCCAAAAATCATGGAATTTGCCATGCCCTGTGAATAAGTCGAGGGGAAAACGTAGGGGTATTTGCAATTCTTTGAATTAGATCATTTTGTTTGATTCTACCCAACACCAGATTCTGACAAATGATCTACCAGTAATTGTTATCTAAAAACTGTACAGTCTACCTATTTATTAAATTGTAGGGAAAAAACAAAATAAAACAGCAACATAACAAGCAACTATTAAACCAGTTGTTCCCAAACTTTTTAGCAGTGTTCAAGGCTAGAACTGACTAAGCATATCTACCTGGAATAGAGGAATGCATGTCACCCTGTTGAGCTCAGTTTACCTGCTTTCAGAGCCCTTTACAGGCTTGAGCTGGCTTCTGCAGGGATAACTGTTGTGCCAGATTCTCTCTCTGCAATCTTATGTTCACAGTAGGCTAATTAGCTTTCCCCCTATCGTCCAAAACCGCCTTCTTTTTACACAAGGCACTACTAAACCCCACCATCCATGAGAAGGCAAAATGCAGTCAGCTTGCCTGCTCAGCCACAAAGGTCTTCCTTCCTCCTCCAGTTAGTGGCTCCAGGAGCACATCTGTCCACGCACAACCCTTTTCCACCTCTCTGCACCCACATCACTGTTCCTCCCAGGAACTCCTTTTATCCCTAGGGGTTTTGTTATCCCCAACTCGCTGCAGTTGTGAACTAGCTGCAGGCAAAGTGTCTGGAGTTAACCTGTAATTCCTGGCTGACAGACAAGGGGCCACTGCCGATACCATTCCCTATCTTCTGGGGTAATCTTCTGCAATTTCCGTAACAATTACCCCCTCCCCCTAAGTTGGTTTGTTATGTTCTTGCAAAGAAGAGGCAGGAAACAGTGTATGTGCGTTGCCTCCTCTCCCCTCAGATTCTCCTATATGCCTTGAGAGAAGAGCAGCATACCTGCCTGGGAGTACTACTTGGGAGTAATAAAAGAGCCCGTTTCTCTCCCCCCCCAATAGTTTGCACAGTACCTCAGCAGCACAGCCATCTGGAACATGCATGGTCTGAAAGCTCATCCTGAAATGACCTTGTTTTCCAAGCAGCCCGTTTACCTTTCATACGTGAATGCACAATCCTCACACATAGAGGTTGAAGAGCCCTGCTGAATTCAGCTCACGTGTTGCAGTAAACACTTGCATACTCACGGGTAAACACAACCCTGTAGCTCAGTTTCGCTTTCCATAAGGTACAATACTTTTCAGCTTAGAGGGAGGGACTTCCTTCTTGAGTGTTTTTGGGGCCTACATTCATCTGATCAAGACCATTCTGGTAGCATTGCATTCCTCTCAGCCTGCTCTTTCGAAAGCACCCTGGCATGGCTGCCTACTCGTGAGTAAACACACAGTGTGGCTCAGTTTCACTTTCCATAGGACTTCGTTCATTTTCCTCAGCTGCTTCTGAGCATGCTCAAGGCTGAGCATGCTCAGAAGGTTCTGCCACTCCCTGGCTTACAAATGTACTCAGAACAGCTCAGCCATCCACCCATTGTGTGACTTTAAGGTATTTACTGTGTTCCTCCAAATATAAGTCAGGGGCAGGTTTTTCTAGTCAATTTTTAGGCATAAATTTCTCGACTTATTCATGATTATATATGTTATGTGAGAGCGTAATCCTAACCTGGACTTAAGCTAGCACAGTTAGGCCAGCAAAGTTTGGCTGGCACTAGGGCCACTGTAAAGCACATTTGGACCATTTTGTGTGTCAGGGAGAATGGCACACGTCTGTGTGCTGGCCTCTCTGACTCCAAGAGTGGTCCAAACATACTTTATGGTGTCCCTTGTGCCAGCTAAACTTTGCTGGCCTAATTGTGCCAGCCTAACTCCAGGTTAGGATTGTGCCCTGAGAGCGTGCACACTGTGTTCTTTATGGTGGCTGCATTTTTCTATAATGGGGATGACTTGAACGCAGGATCAAACTTTGAACCAGGAGTAATGCAGCCCAACAGATTTTGTGTTGTCTGTTCTGGTCCTTTATTCTAATCCCCAACTCTTCTTTTTAATGTTCTTATTGCATAACTATGACTCTTTATTATCCTTCTGTTTTGTTTGCAGATATTCCATTCAAATAGATCATGGAGTGGGAACTGTGGAATGTCAGGTGAAAGGCAACTATATTGGTAAGTGGAAAAGGAAAATTAACATGCTTTATTATATTCATTAACGCAAAAGGCCCCAGGGCTAACAAAATAGTCCTCGATGGACTCCTGTGTGACATGTGACACCGCAGTGACATGCGGTGATGTCTTGTGCTAGTGAGGTACATGACGTCACAGTGACCCAAAAGTGACATCATTTCCTGGTCACCTGACTTGCCTTGTCTCACCTTCAAGGAAGGTTGCCAGCCTCCCTTGGAGCCGGAGAAAGCGAGCCGAAGCCCTGCTACAGTGTTCTCTCCAAAGATGGGACTCTGGCGGCTTTGCCGTGCCATGTCCCAGCTTCAGGGGAGGCTGGGAGTTTCCCTGAAGCCAAGGCAGGGCGCAGCAAAGCCACCAGAGCCCTTTTGGGCACAGCCAGGGTGTGCGTGCGGTCAGGGCAGGTGAGGCAGAGTCTCACTTGCCTCTAATGACTTCATGTCCCTGGTGCAGATGCATATGTGATGCAACTGTGGGCAGCATCCCCTGTTCCAGAGTGAAAAGCTATATGATAGCAATCCTTGTCTCAGTAGTTTCATCCTTGCTATCCCTGTGGACGATGTTTCTCTGAAAAGGAAAAGCCTGTCTCAGGAGACACATCGTCTCATCCTTGTGATGTGGAACCCTGGACACCCAGCATTCTAGATTACAGGGAGACTCTGTCTCTCCAGGGTCGGCATTTGTCTCTTCAGGGAAACACTGCTCTGGGGTGGGGGGTCAGGCTGGGGGGAGAGAGAAAGAGACTATGGAGGGCAGGGGCAGGGCTTGCTGGTTGCAGCCCCCCTGAATGTGGCTTTGATGTGTTTGCAAGAAGGAGTGAGCAACTTATTCTTTTTTCCTTGCTACTATTGGCTTTGTTTGCCACACGCAGCCACAATGATACATGTGCTATAAATGGTAGGTATGAAGGGCTTTAGGCAAGCTTGGCGCAAATTCAAAATGGTCTGGGAAGACAGATCTGGCCCGGGAAGGAGGGTCTAGATTGAATGTGCACTGCTGCTGATCCCACCCCTCTTCTGGGCCTGCCCCTGTCACCCCCCAATTCCACCCACCCTTGCCCCATTCAATCACATCTTCAAACCCCTGTGCCAGTTTACCTCCTCCTATGGGGCACAATCCTAACCTGTAGTTAGGCCGGCACAAGTCCCTTGTACTGGCCCAGGAATGTTGCAAACGCACCATAAAGTGCGTTTGGACCACTCTCAATCGGGTAAGACAGTGCCCATCCATGTGCTGGCCTTCCTGATTCCAAGGTGGTTGCAGACACATTTTGCAGTGCATTTGCGACACTCCTAGGCTGGCAGAAGGGGCGTGTGCCAGACTAACTCCAGATTAGGTTTGCAACGTGGGTCTCTGTAGATCTGCTGGTGCATCTGAGAAGGCTCAGGCCTTCCTGCTTGCATGCTGCTGGAGTGCACTTTATGGCTGCTTATAGCAACCAGTGCTGGCAGAACGCTCATTCCGCTGCTGTGGTAACCCAATTGGACTGGGCTGTTAGTTTATCAAAATTTGATTTGTACCTTCCTCCATATCTCCCATGTTTGTGATGATGTAATCTTTGAGAGGGATGACTTGGGGGGGGGAAGGACAGCATTTATACATTCTTTAACTTGAATGGATTCAAATTCTAGCACTGAATGTTGTTTTTTCTTCTGACAGGGTCACATAATGTTAGCTTTTCAGTGTCTAACAAAGGAAAGTAAGTAAGGAGTGCAGATTTGTGTTACTTTTGTAGCTTCATGTTTGTTTTTGAATACACTACCTTCTTTGTTATGAGTCCTTTATAAACACATTTTGTGCCTTGATTTGGTGTTAGACTCAGCAGGGTGATGCAGTTGTTAAGACTCCTCCAGCTTCTTGGCCGCTGTGCCTAATTCATCAAAGTTAGTGATCCCCCTTTTCAACCAGAGGTTTAGCAACATCTTTTCAATAAACTGGTTGGGAAAGTAGTACATATTTACTACATATGAAGGATATCTCTGTTATGTAAAGGTGTGTGCTGAAGGAGTCATATGGTTAGGCCATTGAATAACTGACCTAGCTGACAACTAGCTGATAACCTAGCTGACAACTCAGTCCAATTTTGTTCATAATGCCTTTCGATTTTCCCTAAATCCAAGAAACCTCTACCTTAATTTCCTGACATTGAAGTCTCTTTTCCTTCTCTCTTACTTTTGTGTTTGCTGCAGGTCCATCGTACACAAGGATGCTTGGCTTATCAGTGCTACACAGGACCTTTTCCTGTACCAAACATTCCCAGGTATTATGCTCCAAACTGGTCTAGTTGCTATGGTGCTTGATTAAAGAGGATCTTGAAAATCCTTCTACCAGTTTACTCCTCAACTCAGTTATGTTTGCATATAAACATACTATACATATAGTGATTAAATTTCTGAAGTGAGAGAAGAGAGCATGGTCATTATCTGGAAGACCTGCTCTCTTTTCTGCAGCCCTTCTGCCTGATCATAGATGTCTCTGCACGAACTGTAGTTGCTGGGGACCCCATTCATACATTGTACTGATGGAGTGAGTGCTGCAGTGAACTCAAATGGATGCAAGTTTGGTTAGGATGCCTACTGGCCAGAGGTGGCGAACTTTTTCACAGTACTTCAAAGCTTATAATTAGCAGGTCATTCTTCTCTCTCTTTCTCACATTTTCCCCCCAAGGTAGAGAATTCTACTTCTTCATGTGGAAAAGCGGTATATAAGCACTGTTTGATTGATTGATTGATTGATTGATCATTTGTCAATGGGGCAAATGCAGAGACACACTCTCTCTCTTTTTTATAAGGGGTTTCAGGTTCCTGCTGAGATTAAGAGCATTGTGGCTGTTGACCAGCTGTTCCACTGGGTGCATGTGGAATGATCACAGTGCCACCTAATGGATATCAAATCAGATGACAAAGCAATTGCAATTGGGAACAATTTTTCTGGGAATTAGGTTGGAGGAGTCAAAATTTTGAATTATTATTTACAAATATTGCCAGGCTGCCTGCTGTGGATGTTTAGAACAAGAGAATGCAGCACCGCGCACCTCCCTCGCATCGGCTGGCCGGCGCAAGGGAGGTGCCATCAGGGTTGGGGAAGGGTGTTGGTGGGTGTGCTGGCAGGCCTGCCAGCCTGCCTAGGAGGTGGGCCCAGGATTCAGCCATAAGGATTCGGCCGTGAGGCCACACGGCCCTGATTCGGGCCACGTGGTCTCCTCCGATCTGCGCCTGCTGTTTAGCAGGTGCAGAGACGAGGAGCACATAGGGGAGGTAAAGGGCATGAATGTGCCCTTGCTGTGGGGAGGCTGCAACCTCCCTGACGCAGCATCGGATATGGCGCTGGCCATTCCGGCGCTGCGTAGGATTGCACCTTCGACTAGTTTGAAGTTTGCAAAGACCCAGACGCTGCAGCTGAGAATGAAACTCCAGTCTGCACAATTTATTTGAGCAAAAGAAAGACATTGTTTTGGTGCACGGTAGATTCTGTGTGATATAAAGCCGTGATAGTACATTTTTTAAAGTTAACGTGCCTCTAAATCTGATCTGCAATATTTAATTTGCAGAAATATTTTCGGTGTCTCCAGTTTCAGGGAGTCTGGGCGGCGGAACTCATCTCACTATCACAGGAGACTTCTTTGAAATGCCTCTGCAGGTCAGAGTTGCAGGTAATAATCTTGAAACCAAGCTTCTTGGTATTGTTGCATTTGAAAATGTGCCTGCAGCTGGGAGTTATGGTGTACAAATTGCATGTTTCTTTTCAAACCTATACTGAATGTGTGCATTTTGGGTCCCTTCATGTTCTTGACTGATATTTGTCACATGCCTATTTTTCTTCCTATATGTCAGGCACCCCCTGCAAAATTAAGCATGTCTCTCCCCAAAAGATCATTTGTACAACTGGAGCAGTTGGTGAGAATAGAAGATCCAATGGACCTCACCCAGGTAGGTACCCATGTCCCTCAGGTAGCCTTCTCAGCTATTTAGCAGTAGGTGAGAAATGCGGGAACTGAGCATCCTGTCTTGAAGTGCGGTGAGCTTCTTCTCTCAGGGCCACATACTATGATGTCACTTCTGGCTCTCAGCAGACGCCATGAATACATGAAATGAGTTTCAGCCCAATACATGAAATGAGTTTGCCACCCTTGATGCATATTTATATACTGGGATTTCATATATCTCCTACACGTTGAGATATGTGATTGACAGCCCAGTCTTAACCTGCGCTGGAATAGCCAGGCCGTCGCAGCTGGGCTGCATCCTAAGCACATTAGGAGGCAGCAGCAGCTCAGTGCAGGGCAAGGGGATGTTTTCCCCAGCCAGCCCTATGGGGCTGCTCAGATCTGCGCCTCCAGACTTGCAGGCACAGGTCCATGTGGCTAGGAGCGGCCCAAATTGGGATCACCCAGCCGGGGGGCGGGGGTTAGGATATGGCCCAATGTCCGTGTCCCGTCTCCACCTCTGCTGCTGCCCACAGCGTCACCCCTTTAGGCCTCTGGCATGCCCTCGGCGCAGTCCTGCGCTGGCTGAACGACAACAGCACTCGACTGGCGCAGCTGATGGGTGCGGCAGCACCCGTGTGTCAGCACTGCTGCTTGTGCTGATTCAGTGACCGATTGAGCAGTGCAGACGCGTCTGACGGCATGTTTGCGACAACACCGGTCCAGTTCAGGAGTGCTACGCCAAAACAATGCCAGGTTAGGATTGCGCTCTGAATCTCCCAGCGGATAAAGATCAGACTCAAACTCAATTCATGTCGTGGGCTGCATTCAGGGCGCCTGCTAAGGACCGACAATGACATCATTAAGCAGGATGTGACCGACAATGACATCATTAAGCAGGAAGTGACAACATTGAGTTGATGGTGGCCAGAAATAAGCACTTTGTTCTCGCATAGAAACTCATTATCTTCAAATGACAAAAGAGAAAAATATGCAAATATTTTATGCAAAAAATATGCAAATTGTCCATAGTTTCAAGATATGAGAGAACCGAATTTTTACGGTGGGAGAGCACAATTATAATGGGGCCCAGGTAAATGGATTCTGGGGGCCGCATCTGTCCTGCTGGACTTCTGTTTGACCCCCCCTGATGTAGGGCACAATCAGCGGTGAAATTCAGCCAGTTCTCACCAGTTCTGCAGAACCGGTTGTTAACTTTAGGTTGGGAGAGGGAAGAAAGGCAGCGGCTGCCCTGAAGGCCGCCCTGAAGGACATAGAACCGGTTGTTAATTTATTTGAATCCCACCACTGGGCACAATCCTAACCTGGAGTTAGGCTGGCACAGTTAGGCTAGCAAAGTTTGACTGGCACAAGGGACACCGTAAAGTATGTTTGGAGTCAGAGAGGCCAGCACACTGATGTGCGCCATCCTCCCTGACTCCAAGAGTGGTCTAAATGCACTTTATGGTGGCCTTGGTGCTAGCCAAACTGTGCTGGCCTAACTGTGCTGGCCTAACTCCAGGTTAGGATTGCACCCATAGAGTTAAAAGCAATAGCTGAGGTGGGGAGCTGATTTAAATTAGGGAGTGCTGTGGGGAGGTTTCTTTTTAATCCTTCCTAATCCATTACAATGGAGTGGGAAATTATAGATCCCTTTATTGTACTTGTACTTACTTGTTTGTCTGTCCCATCACTCTAGTTTCCAAGGATGACTAAAGCCAAAGAAATGACATGAGGGGAAAAGGAGATTTATTATGTATATTTCTTGATTTAAGATATGTTTATTTCACTTTTCCGTCTCTGCAGAGACTACCAGCGTGGCTTGCAACATTTACCGTAAATAATCAGTTTAAAACAAAGAGCACATTACAATCATCCAACGTGATTAGGGCAACCGAGTGTTGTGGCCAGATGTTTTTCTTAACTGCCACCCCAGTGCCACAGCCCCAATCAAAATTGATCCTCTCCATGCCTCCTTTTAACAATAACAACAACAAAAGCTACAGGAGATCTGACCATAGATGTCCATGTCAGATCTAGTGCTTGAGATTGCAAAAATTGTTTCCTTAAGGCCACAAATTTCAGGTTTCACCTTTGATTTATTCAAACAGTTAAGCATGTTGAAACAGTGATTTTTACTGAAAAATTTCTACTACCCCATGATTCTCTGGTGGAGGCGGGTCATTCCTTACTATAGTGTATTTGCCCGTCATTCAAATCGATAGGCAGGCCAGCTGAAAAGGCGGGCTCTTCCTCCCACGCGCAGGAACCTGCTTTCTCCCAGATCATTCCTGCCTCGCATGAGGTCGGAAGCAGTGTCAGCTCCTCCTTCAACGCAGATTTAAAGCTTCTTTTACTGAGTGCCTTCCGTCCCTTTGCCCTAGTTTTTTTTTTACCCTCGGAGTGAAGAGCATGTTCGGTGCATATTCCACTTGCAGCAGTAGCAGTGCAGTTAAGTTTTTATTTCTTCAGCGATCGTTGCTTCCTTGAGATCAACGATCATGTTGGGGCTCTCGGGTCTTTTCAGCGCCTTGTTCTGGGCCGTGTCGGGTGAATTTGTTCTTCAGTGGTTGTTGCCACTTCAGAGTGTGCCGACGGCCGTGTGGGTGTTTTTTCTTTGGTGGCCTCATTGTGGGAGGTTGCATCGGGACGTTGAGTTTTGAGCACACTCTGCAGCTTACCGGCGGCTTGAATTTGCAGTCGCGTCTGACATTTGATTGATTTGCTGCACCTGGTCCGTGCCTCTGGTCTGAGGTGGTGGCAGGCGCCATTGGTCCATGTAGGCGCTATCGCAGCATTCAGAGGGCCTGGCATGGCAGATCTAGCTGAGGTGCCCTAGTCTGCCCGACGCCCTCTAGCTGCCATTTTACCCTCCTCTGAGGAGGCGGGCACCATTTTGTTTCAGGTGTCTGAGATGAGGTAAAAAAAAAAGAATAATAATAATATAAAGATGTCTTCAGACGCCTCTCCAGAATCTAACCCTGTTCAGCAGGGTTTCTCCGGTGCACTTGAGGGTGGCAATCAAGTAGCACGCGCTAACCCTGTAGCAAGTGTTTACCCTGTGTGTGTGTGTGTGTTAAAGTTTCTGGGACAAAGAAAGTGGCCTGTCCCCCTGCTTTGGTGCAATCTGTTTTGGCAGATTCAGATAGAGCTCAGGTGCTTGAGTGGCTGGAGAGTTTAGTGGATAATAAAATCGCATCCAGGCTTAGCACACAACCTAAGGAGCAGGGTTCTGTACCTGTTGCAACTGGGCATGGTGCTGCGAGTTTAAAGCGCAGGTTTCAAGGGGCTCACAAAGCACCGGAACAGGCCTCTTCCAGTTCTGAGGAGGCTTCCCTGTCTGAAATTCAGGTTCCACGTAAGAAAAAATGCAAGACCCACCACCTGGAGGTTGATGGGGGGTCTAGCCTGAAACACCATTATAAAGTCCCGGGCTCACAATTCTTTTGGGATGCAGTGCTTAGCTCTTCTGAGGGTGAGGATTCCAAGGAAGAGGGTGAGCTCTCGGCAGATGAAACAGCAACATCTGGGCCAATTGTCAATCGGTTGTTCCTTGGGGATTTATTTCAAAAATCGTTGGTGCAAGTGGTCAAATCATTAAGATTTCCCACTGATTCTGTTCAGGCCGCAGCTGATCAACCTTATAAGCTTCTGCTTCCTTAGGGTGTGCTGAAACCAGCTGAAATTCCATTTCCTCAGGAGTTTCAAGCATTGGTTGACAAAGAGTGGCAGGTGCCAGTACATGGTATGAAGGACTCAAAACTAGTCAGAAAATTGTATTCTTTTCCTCAGGAGACCCTAAATAAGTTCAAGGTACCTGTTGTTGATGCACCTGTGGCAGCTCTCTTCACGAAAACTAAACAACCTAGGGACTGGCACTGTTGGGATGTTAGAAGGGCCTTAAGGTTTTACACAGAGAGAACTAGACCTTTTTGCAAGATGGACTCACTGTTTGTCGCCTATCAAGGGCGGACTGTGGGCAGGAGACATTTTGGTCACATTGTCCAAGTGGTTAAGATCATGCATTGTAATGGCCTATGAGACGATGGGCAAATCGCCTCCTGCAGGGATTCTGGTGCACTCTGTCAGGAGTGCAGCCACATCCGTGGCTTTTGATGGGGTGGCATCATTGGCAGAAATTTGTAGGGCTGCTACCTGGTCGTCCCCACATGCATTCATAAAACATTATAAAATTGATGTGGCCTGCCCCTGAGGTGTCTGCACGAGCAACTTCCATTAACTGCTGATGACGATACCTTGTCATTTCTTGTTTGCAATTTCTCAGGAAACAGAGGGCTTCTCTTTGAGGCTTGGGATGGCACAGGCAGTCTTCGCACTGAAGCAGCTCCTGGATATAGGTGGCAGCTTGTTCCTAATGCCAGTTCTCCATTAGGTTTTCTGCCTGAGGGGCAACAACTGTTCAGGTGAGCAGTGATCTGTAGGGGGTATGATGTGTACCACAACAAGTAACTGCAGTCTTTCTAATGTAAATGGAGCATATGCAAACTACAAACTCATATCTGTTTCTACTAGCTTACTGTTCAACCCCCCCCCCCCAGGTGAGTGGGAATTGTAGCTTAGAGAGGGTGTTGAGAATTCTGCGTTTGAGATTCATACTCCCACCCACCCACTACAGTTGACAGATTTCCAGGGTGGTGGTGGTAATGACAACAGTGTGTGTGAAATGATTACTAAACCAGTTTGGGCCTGTGACTTAGATAGAAGCTTTTATTGTACAATGTTTCAACTGAACTGACCAAGTAGCTGAGAGAAACTGCAATTATTGTATTTCTGATAACTTATATACCTGCTGGCTGTACAAATGCTTAAGCAAGTTGAAACAGCATGATTCTACTGAAAAACTTGGCCTACCCCATGGCTCCATTGCATGTAGCAGAGGAATGCCGAAACTCTTCAAAAGGCACTTTTTCAAGTGGTATGCCCAGTGGTGTCATTCAAATGATTTAGGAACAGAACTCACTTTTGATTGGCACTTGTTGGGAACCTGGAACCAGCCATGGAGCCCGTTAGGATCCGGAACGCCTGTTCTGGTCCGTTCCCCGTGAATGACATCACTGGGTATGCCCCTTATATTTAGCAGGGGGAGAGTAGCCGTCCCTATTCATCCCAGCACAGTGTCTTTTCTAATGGCTGTTGCTAGTGGTGTTCTCCCTCCCTCCCTCCCTCCCTCTCTCTCTCTCTCTGTTTTACACTGTGAACTCTTTTGGGAAGGGAGCCATTTCATTATCATTTTATCTTTCCTGTAAACAATTTTTTGTTGAAAAGCAGTACAGAAATGCTGATTGATTGATTGATCTTTGCATTCGGCATTTGCATTGTCTCTTTAGGGAATGTGCTTGTCTCTCCAGAGAAGCATGAAGTGAGAGTGTGTGTGAGTTGGGGTGGGATGAGGGCAGTAGTGAAATTCAGGGGGTTCGCCCAGGTTCTATAGAACCAGTTGTTAATTCATTTGAATTGCACCACTGGATGAGGGGTGGGTGCGGGGAGAAGCTTCTTCTTCAGACTAGGAACCCTGCCTGTCCAGTTAATGCTGGTAGGGAACTTGTGAAAAGGGCTGCTGTGGGACAAAATTGCCTCATCTTTGGGCTCTTCCAGAGTTGACAGTATGTTGCATAGAAAACAGAGGTTTTCAAAATTATGAGGGAAAGTTACTTCAAGTGAAAAAAATATACAAAGCCTGACATATTTTTTTCTTTAAATGGTAGTTACATTTAAGTAGTTAACAATACTTTTTCATAGTAATCTATGTAATTTGCGTATGCAAACATGCTGAACATCTGTGGATATTATTGTGTTTTCATAATACTAGTTGTGCTAAAACGGTTGGCTTTCACAGCATGTGTCATGTGGATTCTTCTCAAAGCATACACTTTATTCTGGAGCAAGAAAGCAGAGCTTTTTCCTTTTTCATTAATATGACAGAAATCATTGAAAATTCAGAAAAGATTCAGGGCGCAACCCTAAGCAGCTCCGGAATTGCGAGGTAGACAGGCCTGTGCCATATCCAGTGCTGCTTAGACGAAGCTGGAGCTTCCTCGCAGCAAGGGCATGTTCAGCAGGCGCAGATCCAAGGAGACCGCGTGGCCTGAATTGGGGCTGTGCGGCCTACCAATTGGGATTAGGATTTGGTTTTATGGCCGATTCCCAAGCCCGCCCCACTCCCGGTCTGGCATGCTTGCCAGCCCACCCACATCCCACCCTTGTCCTGCCCAGAACCTCCCTCCCCCGCCCAGAACTTCCCCCATCACAATATGGTGCCTCCCTTGTGCCAGCCGGCTTCGGCCAATGCAAGGGAGGCACTGTGCGGGCACAACGGGACCAGCACTGCAGGAAACGCCAGTCCTGTTGCCTTAGCGCTGATGCGGGGTTGCCGCTCGTCGCCCCCATGTCGGCGCTAACGACATGGCGTCGCTGCAATTATGTTGCATTGGCGCCACACCTACTTTAGGATGGTGCTGCCCATTGTGTAACAATTAATTTTTGTCAGTTGTCTTTTTTCCCAGAAAGAAATTCTGTTGTTTGTTTGGAGGCATGACTCATTTCATATTTTTATTCTGCTACTCAGTGCTCAACTACGTGGGTTTTTTGTGGCACCTCAGACAAATAACTACACATTCTGGATCCAGGCAGATGGAAAAGCTTCTTTGTACTTCAGCCTGTCAGAAGATCCAAGAAATAAGGTACCATAAATTATACAAGCAAAAGTTGAAGGGGCAGAGCTGTGACCCTCCATTTGGCCAGCGCAGCACTTGGCTGAACTTGTCCCTAGATTTCGCATTCTAAAGCAGGAATTTTCCTGCTGTCATGAAATGACAATAATTGACTGTTTCCCTCAACTCTTTGAGTTCTTATAACTTGGTTGTATGTGTTTTATTTCGAAATGAATCTCACAGTGTTTAGTGGGGCTTACTCAAAAGTAAGTATGCATTGGCTTGGAGCTCCAGTTCTTTGAGAATGTCAATGTTCTTGTTCCTATTCTCAGTTACACACAAAATATTCTGCATATGCCAGTTGCCCACTGCTGTAAGGGTTGAGTGGAATGAATGAGAGGCAAACGCCATTTGCTTCCCCTCACCCTTATGTGTTCAATTTTCAGAAGACTCCATCTCTTGTGTCTGATCATCCTTTTGGCAGGATCCTATCCAGTAGTGAAATTCAGGGGGTTCACCCAGGTGCTATAGAACCGGTTGTTAAATGGCCAGGCCCCACCCACTTGCTTACCTCGGCTGGCTTCGGATTTTTTTTTGGCTCTGGCTATGATGTCATAGAACCGGTTGTCAATTCATTTGAATTGCACCACTGATCCTATCTTATTTCTTAACCCCAAGTAGGTTGAACTGTCACCTGCATGGTTCTTTCTGTGGTACTACTAAATTAATAATCCCTTCTTTAGGATCGTGTTTTTGAAAGGTGATGTCAGTTGTTATTCAGCACTGAGAATCATATTCTGAGTACTCATAAGAACATAAGAACATAAGAAGAGCCATGCTGGATCAGGCCAAGGGCCCATCTAGTCCAGCTTCCTGAATCTCACAGCGGCCCACCCCAGGTGCCCCAGGGAGGCAGGAGACAACAAGATGCTTGCATCCTGTTGCCACTCCCTTACACCCGGTACCTGTAGCCCACCACCTTTGTAAGGAGGTTGCACAATCCATCATTGCCTATAGCCCACAATGGATCTTTCCTCCAGAAATCGGTCTAATCCTCTCTTAAAGACATCAAGACCAGATGCCATCACCACCTCCTGTGGCAAGGATTACACAGATTACACAGATTAACTACCCGCTGGGTAAAAAAGTACTTCCTTTTATCTGTTTTAACTCTCCCAACCCTCAGTTTTAGCGGATGCCCCCTGGTTCTGGTGTTGTGAGAGAGGGAAAAGAACATCCCTCTATCAACTCTATCCCTTCCATGCATAATTTTATTTATTTATTTATTTATTTATTTATTTATTTATTTATTTATTATTAGATTTGTACCCCGCCTTATTGTGCCCGAAGGCACCCAAGGCGGCATTACAATATAGATATAAAAACAATATAACAATTCACAATTAAAAACAATTAAAACAGAATTAAACAATACAATCAAAAATTAAGTACACAATTAAAAACAAATTTAAAAACACATACATAATTTTGTATGTCTCAATCATGTCCCCCCTCAGGCGCCTTTTTTCTAGACTGAAGAGCCCCAAACGCTGTAGTCTTTCTTCATAAGGGAGGTGCCCCAGCCAGCCCCGTAATCATTTTTGTCGCTCTCTTCTGCACCTTTTCCAACTCCACTATGTCCTTTTTGAGATGCGGCGACCAGAACTGGACACAATATTCCAGGTGCGGCCTTACCATTGCTTTGTACAATGGCATGATAATATTGGCTGTTTTATTCTCAACCCCTTTTTTAATTACCCCGAGCATGGAATTGGCTTTCTTAATTGCTGCCGCACACTGGGTCGATACCTTCATGGAATTGTCCACCAGCACCCCAAGATCTCTCTCCTGAGCTGTCACAGACAGCTCAGAACCCATTAGCCTATAGGTGAAGTTTTGGTTTTTTGCCCCAATGTGCATCACTTTACATTTGTTTACGTTGAAACGCATCTGCCATTTGGCTGCCCATTCCCCCAACTTGGAGAGATCCTTCTGGAGCTCTTCACAATCCTCTCTGGTTTTCACCACCCGGAAAAGTTTTGTGTCATCTGCAAACTTGGCCACCTCGCTGCTTATCCCTGTCTCTAAGTCATTTATGAATAAGTTGAAAAGCACGGGCCCCAAGACAGATCCCTGGGGCACTCCACTTTTCACCTCTCTCCATTCTGAAAATTGCCCATTTACCCCCACTCTCTGTTTCCTGGCCCTCAACCAATTCTGGATCCATAAGAGGACCTGCCCTCTTATTCCCTGATTGTGAAGTTTCTTCAGCAGCCTTTGGTGGGGGACCGTGTCAAACGCCTTCTGAAAATCCAGGTATATGATATCCACAGGTTCACCCACATCCACGTGCCTGTTGACCTTTTCAAAGAATTCCAAAAGGTTTGTGAGGCAAGACTTACCCTTACAGAAGCCATGCTGACTTTCTTTTAGCAGTACTTGTTCCTCTATGTGTTTTAGGATTTTATCTTTGATAAGGCTTTCCACCATCTTACCCGGAACAGACGTTAGGCTGACCGGCCTGTAGTTTCCAGGGTCCCCCCTTCTCCCTTTTTTAAAGATTGGCGTGACATTGGCTATCCTCCAATCCTCTGGCACCGTGGCCGTTTGAAGGGACAAGTTGCATACTCTAGTTAAGAGGTCAGCAACTTCGTTCTTTAGTTCCTTAATAACTCTTGGATGTATACCATCTGGGCCTGGTGACTTATTTATATGTAGTTTATCAATTTGATCTAAAACATCTTCCTTATTCACCATTATCTGCTTTAATTCCTTAGTTAGGAAGGGCTGTTCGGGCTGTGGTATCTGCCCAAGTTCTTCTGCTGTGAAGACGGACGCAAAGAATTCATTTAATTTCTCTGCAATCTCCAAGTCCCCTTTTATCTCATCTTTCCCTCCCTCACCATCCAGCGGGCCAACCGCCTCTCTGGCAGGTTTCCTGCTTCTAACATATTTGAAGAAGCTTTTATTATTCCCCTTTATGTTGCTAGCCATGCGTTCCTCAAACGCTTTCTTGGCCTCCCGTATCACCTTCTTACTTGTCTTTTGCCAGAGTTTATGTTCCTTTTTATTCTCCTCACTGGGGCAAGACTTCCATTGACGGAAAGAAGCTTCCTTGCTCTTTACAGCTTCTCTAACTTCGTTTGTCAGCCATGCAGGTACCCTCCTGGACCTTGTTGAACCCTTCTTTCTTTGCGGTATACACTCCCGCTGGGCGTCTACTACTGTCACTTTAAACAGCCTCCACGCAGCCTGGAGGGATTGGACTCTTTTTACCTTCCCTTTCAATTTCTTCCTAACTAGCCTCCTCATCTGAGGGAAATCTGCCCTTCGAAAGTCCAGGGTTCTTGTGTCAGATTTGCTCTGCACTCTTTCCTGGACATGCATGGCAAAACCAATCGCAGCATGGTCACTGTTCCCCAATGGCTCAGTAACACTTACATCCCTCACTAAGTCCCGAGCGCCACACAATATTAAATCCAGAGTCGCCTGTCCTCTGGTCGGCTCCATGACTAGCTGCTCTAAGGCACAGTCATTCAACACATCAAGGAATCCGGTCTCTCTTTCTTGACCAGAGCAGCAGTTGACCCAGTCAATATGAGGATAATTGAAGTCCCCCATGATTACAATCCTGTCTCTCTTGGTCACTGCCCTGATTTGTTCCCTCATTTCAAGGTCACCTTCAAGTTTTTGGTCGGGAGGACGATAGCACACCCCCACTATTACATTGCTCTTACGGCCTGGTAGTTTAACCCACAGTGACTCCACGGAGGAGTCCGGCCCACCTTCAGTTTCTACTCTGCT
The DNA here is from genome assembly GCA_029204185.1 of Lerista edwardsae. NCBI lineage: Eukaryota > Metazoa > Chordata > Lepidosauria > Squamata > Scincidae > Lerista > Lerista edwardsae. Next base: position 6,921,375 of record JAJKFI010000054.1, on the reverse strand, counting down.
GGATTCTATCCCTTCTTTGATATAGATGGCCACCCCTCCGCCAACACGCCCTTCCCTGTCCCTCTTATAGAGTTTATAGCCTGGAATTGCAGTATCCCACTGATTCTCTGCATTCCACCAGGTTTCCGTTATACCTACTATATCAACGTCTTCCCTAGCCACCAAACATTCCAGTTCCCCCATCTTTGCTCGGACACTTCGGGCATTCGCATAATAACACCTATATATGGGGTTCTCTAACCAGGGACTGTTTTTTGATCCCTTTCCCCCTCCTCTCTTTGTACTGGACAAACTATCACTTACACTCAGGTTTGACGTTCTAATTCCTACTCCTCCATTGCTCTTTGGTACTCCTCCACCCTCCTCTTCCCGTAGGGATGAGGAGTTCCGAACCGGACGCCACTCGGCTCCTGTCGGCTTTCCCCCAGGGATCAGTTTAAAAGCTGCTCTGCCACCTTTTTAATATTAAGCGCCAGCAGCCTGGTTCCATTTTGGTTCAAGTGAAGCCCGTCCCTCTTGTACAGGCCTGGCTTGTCCCAGAATGTTCCCCAGTGCCTAACGAATCTAAACCCTTCCTCCCGACACCACCGTCTCATCCACGCATTGAGACTCCTGAGCTCCGCCTGCCTAGCTGGCCCTGCACGTGGAACTGGTAGCACTTCTGAGAACGCCACCTTGGGGGTCCTGGCCTTCAGCGTCCTGCCTAGCAACCTAAATTTGGCTTCCAGGACCTCCCGGCTACATTTCCCCACATCGTTGGTGCCAACATGCACCACGACCGCTACCTCCTCCCCAGCACTCCCTACCAGCCTATCTAGACGAGACGTGATGTCCGCAACCTTCGCACCAGGCAGGCAAGTCACTGTGCGGTCCTCACATCCGTCACAGACCCCTCTCTCTATATTCCTAACTATAGAATCGCCCACAACAAGGAGACCACGACCCCCCTCCCGCCGAGGAGCATCCTTAGTGCGACTGGATGCGGGCTCATCACCGGAAGAAGGGGCCCCCGCTGGGGGATCGATTCCCTCTGTTCCAAGCTGACGTCCTCCAGCCCTGAGACTCCTTTCCCCAGCAGCTGAGGAGCTGCCTGGCTGAGAATGGGACGAAGCCTGCAAGTCCCCGGAAGTCTCACCATGAACCCTCACTACCTGTCTATGCTTCTCCAGGTTGGCAACCAAGGCCTCTAGAGAGCAGACACGTTCCCTGAGTGCCTGGAGCTCCTTGCACCGAGGACACACCCACGACTTATGCCCCAGAGGCATATAGTCATACATGTGGCACTCTGTACAAAACACTGGATAGCCCCCACCCAACTGCTGGCTGTCTGGCTCCATCTCTGTATTTATTAAGGGATGACCTGCTCTGCTTCTCAGAGAAAGGGCAGGGTCTGGGGCCCTGGCTTCCTCGCCCTGCTGCTTCACTCGCACAGATGCGTAACGCGCTTTTACCTGGCACTTGGTCGCGGACGAGGCACTTCGTCGCAGGACAGCACTCGCTGCTCGTGTCCACTCGCTTGGAACTGCTCTGCTATATACAGGAGGTTCTGCCTTCCCTGCTAGAAAGCTCCTCCTCCTTCTCTGCTAGAAGCCCTTCCTTTCTGCCTGTCTGAAAAGGGGGTAGCCTCACCTGGACAATAGAGGTTGATTGCTGTCTAGGCAACCAGATAACACAATTGCCCTCAGAAGGTAATCCAATCAACCTCCTACAGTAGCTCAATTACCCTCTGAAAGGGTTAAATTACCCTCTGAAATTACCCTCTAAATTACCCTCTGAAAGAGTCACTCCCTGAGTACCTTAGTTCCCACCCTACTTAGAATTACTATATGTCCTAGTAATATATGCCTGACCTTTGTGGCACACTGTATTTTAGACCCCAAATAGTTTAAAACACTAAAACTTTAGTTTAATTTAGTGTAAGTAGTTTAAAATTAGTTGAGTGGTTTAATCTAGCTTAGTTTAGTGTTTAGTTTAAACACTAGGACTAAACACCAAAGTGTTCTAAACTCTAAGCCTGCTAACCCCTCCTGTGGTGAGTCTTCACCTCTGTCTTATTTCAGTTTCAGTTTCTACTCTTCCCTATTTGTTTTATTTGTTTACTCACAAGTAGACTCTGGTCTTGCTCAGAGTAGACCTGTGTAGGCGTGAGCTGTAATTCTCTACAGAAACAGCTCCTTTCAGCTGAACTTTACTCAATTTAACCTTTAAATTTAACCTTTCCTTAAACTACACTCAACCTTAAACCTAAACTTAGAGAAGATTTACAAGTGAGATGAACACTTACCTTATCTTTCCAAGGATCCCCTTCCTCGCACAGATGCGTAACGCGCTTTTACCTGGCACTTGGTCGCGGACGAGGCACTTCGTCGCAGGACAGCACTCGCTACTCAGGGTTGTGAAGTCCCAGCTTCCCAAATCCAGGACAGTTCCTATGACAGACATTATGATCTTACATTTGGCAGTGTAGATCCTGCTCTGGGATAGGTCAGGATAATATGCTTCTTCTGCCCTTGTTTAATTACATGAAATGTAGCAAAGAATTGGGAAGAATTTGGATTATTCTGCCTCTTGATTCTTTTTGAGCCCTTTTAAATATAACCATTATCTTCAGGGCTTGATGTGAAATGGGTTGTAATATTTGGGGGATTTATTCTGCTTAAGAACTGCTATATCTGTGTGTCTGCGCACTATATTTACTACTTCACATATAAATTTACATCTGTCACCATCTGTTAGCTCATTATTACACATGGTTAAATGAAACCTATGGTCATTAGCTGATAAATGTTCAGTCAATCAACAACCAACCATGTTTATATATTGCTTTTCACTTGGTTCACTTAGTGATTCGAGAAGAGAGCTTAGTGGTGGCCATTTTAGGATGACATATTTGTACCATGGCTCTTGACTTCATCCCCGATGCCGTATCTCTTCATTCTGAGAGGTTTTTCATGTGAAGTGTGATTTTTCTGTGTGGGACTGATCTCCCATGCAAAAACTGATGTCGTGCAAACTAATGTTGTGCATATCGTGATATGAAGACTAAGTTAAGCATGTGTACATGGCCCAAAAGGCATGGAGGAAGAAGAGACAAAATGTAACACCTGATTTGAGCTGCACAACATATACAGTATATGAACTACAAGTGGATGTGGGTCTATGACATGAACCCTGGATTACTCATTTAGATTACTGTCAGTTCTTCTGAAAGGGTATCAGCTTTCTGTGAGGGGAAAAAACAAACAGGTGACTGCTTGCGAAATGTCTAACGACTGCCTGGCTTGTGTTTTTAATCTCTGGAAACTGTGACATGGTGAAGGCTCTTGAAAATGCTTTTTCTTCATTACTTAAGTGTCAAGCACGAAGTAACATTGAATGCATCATTGTCTAGTCACCTTAAAACAGTAAAGTGGGGACTCATGGCTCAATCCTATACTGCGCTGGAATGGTGCGCTCCCTTACCATAGGGGAGGCTCCAGCCTCCCCTATGTCCTCCTCGGATCTGTGCCCGCTAAAGAGCAGGCACAGATCCAAGGAGACTGTGCAGCCCGAATTGGGGCCTCGCAACCTCGCGGATGGGCTTAGGACGTGGCTGTATGGCCACCTCCCAAGCCCGCCCATGTCCTGCCCAAGTCCCACCCCTCCTCCCTCCCTCCCTCCCTCCCTCTCTCCCTCCCTCCCTCCAATCCCCGTGCTGCCTTGACACAGAGCTTCCCTTGCGCCGACCAGCTTCAGTTGGCGTGAGAGAGGCTCAGCACAGGCGCAGCAGGTCTGGCGCTGCTTGCAACACCAGTCCTGGTGCTCAAGCACTGATGCAGGGATGCAGATTGGCGCCCCCGTGTCAGTTCTAAGTGCGCAGTGTCAGCGCAACCCTGTTGCGTCGATGCTGCGCCGTCTATAGGATTGCACTGTCAATCCACTTGACTGTGATATAGAAATATGGGGGTACTTTATCTCCCTGCTGTTGTCCACTGAAATCTACCCCAAAGCTATGGGCATCTACAGATGTAATAGTAGCAAATGGTAAGTTTGGGATCAATATCAGCTTCAAGGGCATTTTCATTGAAAAATGCTGGAAAGGTAGGAGGTTAAGCAATCTTACCTTTCTGCACCATAATTCCAATTTAGATTGGACTTCCATATGGCTGCTGTTTTAACACTGAACCAATGACATTTGAGCCCTTCATAATCCCTTATGGCTTTCACCACATCTCAAAAAGGATAATAGTGGACAGTGGCGTTTCTACAGGGATGGCAAAGCTCTAAGTTTTGCAAGAAGCCTTACCTTGCCGTGGAAATCACTCCTCTCCTGCACCGTTTTAGCCAATCTTGGCGTTGCTTACTGGCTACAGCAGCAAGGGAGAGGAGGGATTTACATGACAGGGTAAGGCTTCTTGCAAAACTTAGAGCTTTGCCATCCCTGTAGAAACGCCTCTGATAGTGGAACAGGAAAAGAGGCAGAAGAGAGTAATCATAATGATTACTGGGCTGGGGCACATCCCTTACGAGGAAAAGCTACAACGTTTGGGGCTCTTCAAGTCTCTAGAAAGAACGTGCCTGAGGGGGGACTTGATTGAGACACAAAATTATGCATAGGATGGATAGAGTGGATAAGGGGATGTTCTTTTCCTTCTTTCACAACAGCAGAGCCAGGGGACATCTACTGAGTGCCAGGTTAGAACAGATACTTTTTTACCCAGTGGTTAATTAATCTGTGTAAGTCCTTGCCACAGGATGTGGTGATGGTGCCTGGCCTGGATGACTGTAAAAGGGGATTGGACAGATTTCTAGAAGAAATCTTCATCACAGGTTACAAGCCGTGATGGGTATGTGCAACTTCCTGTTTTTTGAAGTAGTCTACCTCAGAATGCCAGATGCAAGGGAGTGGCAACAGGCCTCAAGGATCTTGTTGTCTTGTGTTCTCCTTGAGTTGTTTGGTGGGCCTCTGTGAAATACAAGAAGCTGGACTTCGGCTTATCCAGAAGGGCTCCTCTTATGTTCTTACAACAGCCGTGTAAGGTAGGCCAGTAATACCATTCTCCGTTACAGATTTGGGGGGGGGGCAAGGTTACAAGAACAGCAGTTTGTCTAATGTCACCAGTGAATTATTGGTTCAGTTCAGATTTAGGCCAGCGACTGCCTTTGTTTATATGATTTAACTGCTGCAGTGCACCAATGGCAAGTCTATCACCGCAAATTCATTCTTATTAGTCAGGTGTTTCTGAATCACCTATGGACTAAACGACACTCTGATAATAATTGATTTTTAAATTGTTTGGTTTAGTGGAGAAAAATATATTTCTACATCATCCCATGAAATAAAATTCTCCATTCTCAAAATTATTCTCAAAATCATTCCCACCCCCCCTAAATTATTTCTCAATGCCAAAAGGAATCCCACAACACAAGATTTCAGAAGATCCAGCTTTATTAGTGTTTTAAGATGAATTCCTTGGCAAAAGACACCTTCAATACGACCATCCTTCTTTACCAAATGATCTCTCCTCTAGTTTTATGGGTTTTTTTTTGTCAAGCGATGGACACTTCGTTTCTTGTTCATTTCTTGTTACCAAGGAAAGAAATTTTTTTTTCTCACTGACTAGGTTGAAGTCATTATGGCCCCTTACTTCCAGGCGATGATCTTGCCTGTTAAGCATGCAGTGGATCAAATATCTTTTTTCAGGCACTGATAAAACTAATTTCATTGGTTTGGCAAAATCGCTCCTGCTCAGGATTGGTGTGGGTGCAGATGGTCTCATCAAGGGTAATGTGCAAAATCTCTTGGATCTTTGAAGTAGGCTTGTGGGCTCTATTTTTCCTCTCTCTTCTTCCTTGTTTTCATGAAAGCCTTTAGGTTGTTGAAAGAAGAGTAAGGGGTGTTCCTCTAGCTTAACGGGTTTTGCAGATAGTGGTTGTTGAATGCCTGCCACGTTTCTTTGGTATCACTGCTTGCTGATTTTGTTGGTTATCACAAGACATCTCTTCCTGAGAGTGTGATTCTGCCCCCTGGTTCTTGATGTTGGAAGGGGTGTTAAAGCGGACAGAGTGTTTCTTTGACTGCCTGTCCTCTGTTATTGCTTTTGGGGTGGAAGAGTTAGCCATACTGTAGAAAATCTCATCATCAGAATGGCGTGGTTTCCTTCGGGCTTTCCTCTCAGTGGAAATAGCTGAGTCCTTCATGCGTTTCCGGCACACCCTTGCCTTTAGTTTGCGCTTCAGAAGACTTGGGCGACCACGAGTGGAATATTTCTTCTTCCTCGGTCTGCCCAGCCGTGCGGGCTTCCTATGGTATCCTTTCTTCCTATAGGAACTTAAGGTGGGCCTGCCCTTCTGGGATGAAAACATGTTGTCCCCAGTCCGCTTCTTCAGATGTCTCGAAATGGGAAGGCGCCTCCTTTGATACTTGCTCCTCGCAACCCGGATTATGTGTTTCATTCTCGTCCTCCTTCTCTTGGCATATAACTTCCTCCGTCTGCTCAGGAATTTCCGAGATCTTCTCTGCAACTTCTTCTTCCTCCCCTTCCTCCGGTAGTAGTTCCTCTTACTTCTTTGGATAGCAGTCATGGCTTTGTTGGTATTTTCCCTTCCATTCAGTTCAACTGCCTCACTGCAAATGATAGTGAATTCAGTCAAGCTGTACTCTTATATTGTAGTAGACATTCAAATGAGGGACTGTCTCTGCGGGCTGTGATTGGCTGGGAGGAACAATAGCCCAGGGAGGTACCTAATAATGCCTGTCTGTGAGGCATTCACTTCTGTATGAAATGATGGTGGTACTGAGGTCTCACAAGCTCAGTGTTACCAGAGAGGATCAGATTAATCTGTTACAGCTTCATTAGTGAAGCTGAGTTTCATTAGTGATTAATATTCTGGCTATCCTTTAGTGAGCCATTCTTTAGTCCATTCTTCATTCCATTGTAAAACACCTTGGTTGTAGAACAGTTGCCCTTCTGTCCAGATCAGAGGATGTGCCCTGATTACTGTTTTACGCAACATCCCAATAATCTTTTTGTTCATTCCATCTCATTTCGAATTGAGAAATGCATAATTGGGAGTGTCCTCTGCTTGTTTCAATGAATGAGGATGTGTGTGCCACTCATATTTTGCAGGGATTCTGATCTTTTAATGTACATGCTATATGAAAATGAATGCGTAGCACCTCCTTGAAGGTTCAAAAGTTCAGAAGAACGTAGTTCCTCCATGTAGTCCCAAGTCCACTGTATTTTGTATAGCAGGTATCAAGCATAAGGCCAATAGGCTGGACGTGGCCCATGGAAGCTCTTTATTTGACCCATGTCATAATTGGGCTCTGCCAACGCTGCTGTTTCATTTGCACCACTTCTGCTGCGGCTCTGGGAGGAAGAGATGGACGTAGGCCTCAGAGGGCAAAGAATGCTATGGGGGAAGGCGCAGACCAGGAGGAATGAGAGAGGGAAACAATGCGTAGATGCTGGGAGAGCCCAGTTATCACACAGACAGCCCTTTCAGCAGCACCACTTCTGCTGAGGCACCACTTCACAGAGAACCTTTCAACGGCTGAGCTGTAAAGTGATGCCTTGGCAGAAGCGGTGAGGCTGAAAATACGATCAAGACTTGTATATTTTTCTTTTCCGTCATTCCTATGTAAGAACAAAGCACTTGTTTTCTGGCCATAACATCCTTTCCTGCTCAATGATGTCATTTCTGGCCTTCAGCAGGCAGCATGAATACTATTTGGCCTGCTGTCTGAAAGGTGTTTGGCACCCCTGCTTTATAAAATGTGTAGAAAATGTTTTTATTTTCAAAAAAACACTCAAAGCATATCAAAATAAGAAATATTAAAGCAGGATGTGAAACAAATGAAGTAGCCAAAGGTCAAGCAAGAATAATCATAACAAATAAAAACTAGAAACCATTTTCTGCTGCTTTACCGATAATTTGCTGGAAGGCTTGGTGAACATGGATGGACTTTGAAACTTTATAAAATCTGTTAAAAATGGAGCCAGGGCGAGCCCTCCTAGACAATGCATTTCACTGTGCAACTGATGAATTGTGCATTTATGTCATAATTATACAGCTGTGATTCCCAAACTGGTGGGTTGTAACCCACCATCCTGGGAAGAAACTGCTTCTGCCCTTTAAGGGGTGGGAGGAGGGGAAAGCAGCTATACAATCCCCAGAATCCAGCCTCTGCAGGGTGGTGGTGGTGGTGGTAAGTCCAACTCACTGCTGCCAGGGTGGCCACCAGGGGGTGCAGGGAGCCCTGCAGAGGTATCTGAGGCTCCCCAAGCCCCAGAAAAGCTCAAAATTGTGATCAGAAACCACTTCTGGTTTTGCAGTGTCGATGCTTTTGAATTATGGTGTTGGAGAAGACTCTTGAGAGTCCCCTGGACTGCAAAGAGATCCAATCGGTCAATTCTCCAGGAAGTCAAGCCTGATTGCTCCCTGGAAGGACAAATGCTGAAGCTGAAGCTCCAATACTTTGGCCACCTGATGAGAAGAGAGGACTCTTTAGAAAAGACCCTCATGCTGGGAAAGATTGAAGGCAAATGGAGAAGGGGGCGACAGAGGATGAGATGGTTAGATAGTGTCACCGAAGCAATGAATATGAAATTGGGCGAACTCAGGAAGCTAGTGGAGGACAGGGAGGCCTGGCGTGCTGTGGTCCATGGGGTCGCGAAGAGTCGGACACGACTTAGCGACTGAACAACAACAACAAAACACTGCCTGCAGCCTTTTGCAGTGCAGTCAAAATATGTGAGGTGAGGTCAGCCAGGTGATTTTTTTGGGGTCAGGTTCATGACATTTTCCAAGAATAAAAGGTACTGACCAGAACAGAACTTCCATCTGGTATGCGTTGGCTTTACTTTCCAAAACAAGGTGAAAATAAAAACCACCACCGGCAGGTTGTGGAACAGAAAAGGCAGCAAGGACTTGGGTGTGAGGAGATAATAGAAGAACCTCTCACACCCCATCTAGTGGATCCCTGATTCAGTTCTTGTAGGACTTTACCTGCCATATGTACATACATGTTGGGATCTCCCCCAGGACCCCGCCTTGCGTGAGACCCTCCAGGGGGACCAGGAGTCCCACAGCTCGCTGGCAGGTGTACCCCTTGGCGGGGCAGCCAAGGAGACCCCAGCTGCCTCCCATGCCAAGGTCTCACGGCCTGACGCAATCTGCGGGGGCTCGGAGGAGAGTCTCTCACTCAACTGGGCAAAGAGCTCCAACAGCAAGGATGACACTGGGGGGGCCCTGCCCTTGGGGCTGGTGTCGGGTACATGTCCAGCACTGGCTGCACACACAGCTGCACCCAGCAGGGCCCGCACAGTGGGCAAGGCAGGTCCGCAAGTGCCACCCTAGCAGCAGGACAGCAGCCCTAGTCAGAAGAGGGATTACCTGGGAGGCAGGAAGGGTGGTTGGGGGAACAAGCCACAGCTGGCACAGTAGCTCTGGGAGGGAGGGAGGGAGGGAGGGAGGGAGGGAGAGAGAGAGAGAGAGAGGTGGAGCCACCACCCTTAAAAACGCCAGTGGCTTGTGATGAGGGGGGTCAGTGGGGCTTAGGCTGCTGGCTCAGCCAGATGCTGGCAAAACTCTGACTGACAAACCCCACGAGAGGAGCAGGAACCAGGGTGAGATAACCCCCTACCCTCTTTTCACTGACCAACTGAGGCCCTACCCAGGGTGGGTCAGGGCCTCGCCTTACTTGCTTCTGGGCTTGCCTGGCCTCTGCAGGCTGAACTTCTGCTGGGATGGCGTCTGCCTCCCTGGGGGTCCGGAAAATGCAAAAGAATTTAAATTGGAGCCATTCAGAGCTTATAGTGTAACTAAAGAGCAAGTCTGTTTTGTAACCCAAACACACACTTTGTCAACTCTGCCCATCTTACTGTTTTCACTTGTTTAACCACAGATGGAAGTTGCATCTATTTCTGCTGGCAGATCTGAATGGTCAGAACAATGGGAGGAGAACTGGAAGCAAAAATCAGAGAAATTTGAGTTAACTGGTGGTGAGATGTACTATTTGGAAGCAGTGCAACATGGGAGTCTCCCGAACAGAGGCATCAGAGTTGCGGTCCAAGTGCACAACACTTGGCTGAACCCCAGTGTGGTGAATACCTATCACAGAGAGAAACACAAAATACATGCCAGTGCGATTCAGCTTCCAGAGATACAGGTCAGTTTCATTTTTATGATCTGATACTCAGATTATGGGTTAAGGCTCCCTGTTTTCAACCTACGTCAAATTTTCAAATTGAAGCTCATTTCTCCGCATTGAAATCTGATCTTTTGCCAACTTCCTTTTCTCCTTCCTGTCTTCCCTCCTCTCTTAATGTCACTTCAGATAATGTAATTTCAGATAATGCAAGGTGTGTGTGTGTGTCCATATTCAGATTTGGATTTTGGCTCTCAAACCATGACATGTTGACAACTAGAACATTTGGGGGACCAAGGTCAATATGTTCTATCAGAGTATAGCCTTCTCTTCTACCAATGGATCAGAACGTTTGCTAGACTTTAGATTCTGAAGTCAGATTTTTATGGATATTCACTGCATGTATCAACTGACTGAAGCTGATAACCACAATAGTGTCAGGAAAGGTCAGGACAATGGTGGAGATTATTTTTAATTGAGGTGGTAGTTGGGATCCCAAGTGAGAAAACAAAGTACCATTTCCAGTAGTTTGCTCATTGATGCTGATGGGATAATTGTTTTCAGAGTTGACAAGTATCATTCTGCTTTACAGATGCTGACACTATCGGGTACAGGGTGGTTTAGTCTTTCCTGGTGCAATGCAACCAGCAACCTTATGTCAACAAATGCTACTGCTGTACAAGTAAGTTGAAACATTCTTATGAGCCAAAAGGTGCTTTTGTTTTTAGAGTCACTAAAAGTATGTACCCATGTGCTTTCCCAGGACCACATGTCAGAAAGTCCATAAACTCTAAATCAGCAGTTCCCAAAGTCCTACTTGGACTTTGGGGCTGCAAGTAGCTATGTGCAAAAACCTACTTTGGCTGGGGAGGTGCGCTCCAATTGTGAATTAGGGTGATTTCAAGTAGCAGGGAGGCCCACAGAGAGGCCAGTGCAACCTCCCTGGGAAGGAGAAAAGCCCCTGGGTGCCCTCAGCGCTGTGATTGCTGCTGCACCATCGGGACACCCCTTCCTAGGCCACTCCTCTTAAGGGGGAATGGCCCTGGTTTTGTTCCCTATGGTGGGTTGCAACCCACCACTTTGGGAAAGGTAGATCACTGCCACCACCCCAGGCACAAGGAGGCCACCTGGGGGAAAAATAAAACCTTCCAGTTGGGCCAACCCTTCCGCAAAACTATGCAATGTGACAGTCCAAGAGATGTGGCATCCTGCTTCCTCCTGAGTGAACCAAAATCATGCAGGTGAAATCATAATTAATTTAATTTTAATTAGTAATTAAAAAGCAGTTAAATTAATTAGAGATTAATTAGGGCGAGATTAATTAGAAAGCAGTAAAATATATCAAGGCAATTGAAGGGAAATTGCAAAGGTAAAAGAAGATTTGGGTGAACTTACAAAACGGGACCCCCCAAAAGGCAGCAAAGTTTGGCAAACCAAAAATAAAACAAACTTGTTGCATCGTACTTGTGCAAATCCTGGATCATGGTTCTGGCATCCCCATTTGAAGCAAGGTGAGTGGGAGAGCCCCCCCCCCTCCCGCTGCACCATGACGTGTCAATGCTTCTGATGTTGGATCTGGCAAATGCCTAAAGTGGGGTGCTTGACTCTGCTTATGGGCAATAACCATACTTTGCCTAAAAGAGTGGATACTTGGGGTCACCTGGACAGTGGTCCATGGCTGTTACCTGCAGATGACTCAGCATCCCCTTCAAGATGCTGAGGCATCACAGAAGCATCTGAGGTGCCAGAAGTACCAAAACATGTGAAAGATAGTCAAAAGAAGGAAAAATCAGGGATTTCCACTACTTGTGCTGATTTTTTGTCACTGACCAGTTTGGTTCACATTTGATCTTGAAAGCCTTCCAGTCTACTCAGCTGACTCCTGAACTATTTGTTCTCAAATGCAGATCCAGAGGGAGCTAGAGGAGCTTCTCTTAGTAAAATGTGACACTGAGCCATCATCTGCTGACATTCTTCTGCGGGCTGGATTTGAAAGTGGTAACTTTGTCCTTTTCAGTTTGATCTTTATTTCAGCAAAAGTCTTTAGCAGCTCCATTAGCAAGGAGCACAATAGCATCTGTGAAATATTTGCCTCCAAAAACTTTCTACACCGGCACCACAGGCAGGAGGAAAGTTCCAAGTAGGACATCTATTTTGAATATATAAGAGCCCCTGGGTCATCGGTGAATGGCTTTGCTCAGGTCTGTGCATGCTCAGGTCTAAGATTAAGGCTGAGACAAGGCTATCCAGTCTCCTTTTCTTTCCCTGTTCCTTTGTATTCTTGTGGGATCTGTTGTCCTTTATATGTTGTCAAGTCAGTGCATGTTGTTCTCATTGGGTGCCCACTCGTCCTGTGTAGGGTTATTTGGGCTTCCCAAACTGTGATCTGTGGCTCCTGGGGGAGCCGTGGAAACCAGTCAGGAAGACTGCAGAAACCTTGTGAAAAATCCACTGCCCTATACAATGCATACAATTGTAGCCCTAATGAGGAGTCATGGCCAATTGCCCAGTAGGTCAAGCGAGCCTCCAGTCGAAAAAGTTTGGGAACCACTGGGCTGTGGGAGGGGATGGAAGATCATAGTATGGTCATGCTTCTGTTCCTGGGGTCAGGATTACATTCAACATACCATGAAAATTGGTATGTACTATATTTGGTATGTACTACGCTTTGCAAAGTGCAGTAGCTCCATTGTGTGTTGCTGCACTGGGTGAATAGGTGCACTATGCTGGTATAATGGTATGGCTCAAGGTATTGTGTTATTGTAATGGTCTTTGCACTCAATCCTATCCTTGTATTGCCTTGCAAAGGAGGCCTGTTCTTTCTTACTTGCTTTTCCCCACTCCCAATAGGTGCTGAGAATTTGACTAGTGGAGGACATATTGTTAGTTGGACAGAGCCCTTTTGTGGAAGATTCAGCTCCCATGGGCTAAAAAGTCTTGTAAAAATACCTTCCCCAGCCTCTGCTTATGATGTCACTAAATATACACATGTGAGTAATGCTTCTTGAGTAGTTTAAAATCAAATACTGAATTACTTTTGGGCACAGACACACAGATGGTGACTGATGGAAAGGAAGTTTCTGTTAGTGCCAATGGGATCATTTTATCCAGGATAAATAGCAGCTGCTTGGATAGATATTCATTTTATTTTTTACATATGTATACTGTCCTTCCTCCAAGGAGCTTAAGGGGGTGTACATGGTTCCTTCCCTCCATTTTGTCCTCCAAATAACGCTGTGTGGTAGGTGAGACTGAGAGCGCAATCCTAAACTCCTTCACTGGAGACCTTCAAGCAGAGGCTCAACAAGCATTTGCTACTCTAGAATAGTGCTTCCCAACTTGGGGCTTGCAACCCCCCAGTGGGAAACTCCCCCTAAGGGGAGTAGCCCAGGAATGAGTGACTGGCAGCACCACCACGATCGAAGTGCTGCCAGACACCCTCCTCAGCCCTAGTCCCCACCCCAGCAAGCACCGAGTAGGATGTTGGGAACCACTGCTGTGGGAGGGCTTTCCTGCCAAAGACAGGGGGTTGAACTAGATGGCCTTGTTGTTCCCTTTCAACTCTATGATTTTATGATAATCATTGGAGTTTTTTTTTAATTATTTTACTGTATTCTTGTTATCCCCCAGGTGTGTGTGGAAAGGCAGACTATAACTTCCCAAAGAAATGGAGAAACAATTAAGGCCGCAATCCTAACCTGGAGTTAGGTCTGGCACAGTTAGGCCAGCAAAGTTTGGCCAGCACAACGGCCACCATAAAGCACGTTTGGACCACTCTCGGAGTCAGGGAGGATGGTGCACGTCTGTGTGCTGGCCTCTCTGACTGTGAGAGTGGTCCAAACATATTTTACAGTGTCCCTTACGCCAGCCAAACTGTGCCAGGTTAGGATTGCGCTCCAAATCTACTCAGATCAGAGTTGCGCAACACATTGAGCCAACTGGGAACTATATGAACTGATGAGAGGTTATGAATGTGTTTATTTTATTTTCTGCATATGCTACTCTTCTTTGTAATTGTTTTTTTTTCAACTCTCATGTCAAATATTATTTGAAAGACTGTCACATCTGTTCTGTGATTGAAATAAGCAGGGCAAAAGATGAGGTAGGTTGAAAGCTGCTGAAAGGTGACTTTTAGAGAAGTAAATGAGGAAAGGCCCTAGAAACGGGAAGGGGGAAGCAGCCTTTTGTGCAGTGTGGTAATTGACGATCTGCAACTTGATAAAATTCTTAATATTACTGTACTGAGGAAAAATATGGCCTTTATTACTGTAAGCCAGAATTACAGTAAGGCTGAGAAACAGTTAATAATTCCTTTCTTTCCCTCTCCTTCATGCCTTTCTTTCTTAGCTATGCTTTGCACATAAAGGATACATGAACAACACCCTCTATGTTTTGGTGTCTTATTCCAACACCTTTCTAGATACTGTGAAGAAGACGTTGACTTGCCAGTGGTGTCTTAATGGGAGCAGCCCAGAAAGGTACAAACCAATATAAATACACGCGTTTCTCATGAGTGGTACTGTTTCTCATTACAAGCATTATTTGAAACTAATGTATGCCTTTGTTTTGGAGGTGTAAGTGCAGCGGAGCAGGTTGTCTCAGCAGCTTGAAGTCGGGGTTACTACTTACGTAATCTATACTTAAAAACAGAGACTCAAGTATCAAACAAGTGCTTTGTGGTCATTATGAACATGACTAAGAGCCCAATCCTATCCTTCCCCCTGGTAGTATAGTTGCACTGAAAAGGAGTGTGCTGTATCCAGTAAAGGGGGGGGCGTTCAAGAGGTTTCGGTGGGGAAAGGGGAATTATTTCCCTTTACCACTTTATAAGTCTTCCTCTTTGCAGTGGGTTTCCTCAGACCCCTGCTCCTGCCCTACCTGCTCAGCAGGGTTCATCGGAGGACACTGCTATCACCTCTTGTGACAGTGCTCATAAAATGGCTGCCAATGGAGTGCTCCGGGAGCTGTCTGTAGCCAGTTTGCAACAGCAGAACTCTGTTCTACTATTGCAAATGCTTCCGTTAGACAGCCTAACCCTGTGCAGGATTGGGCTGTTTGAATGTGAAAAGGCAGATTTTTGATTAGACAACTCAGGGCACAGTTCTAAGCAACTTTCCTGCGCTGGCATAACTGTGCCAATGGGGCATGTGTGCTGCATCCTGCAGTTGGGTTGCAGTCACAGAGTCCTCCTTAAGGTAAGGGAATGTTTGTTCCCTTACTTCAGGGCTGCATTGCCCTTACCCTAGTGCTGGAAAGTTGGTTTGGATTGCGCCCTCAGAAATTTTGTTATGGTACGTGGTCAGGAATCATTGTAAAAACCAACCAATAATTTTACATTTTAATTTGTTATCTGTGCATAAGATGATATTTCAGCACACCGGGGCTCAACTCTTCTGCTAGAAAAATAATGGCTTATGGCCTTTTCTGAGTACCCTGCCCAATTTGATACTGACCATTTTCAAGAGCAATCACCAGTATTTTTAGAATAACCAATAATGTGAAGCACATAGTGATGTCTGTAGGCACATGCACAGTAGCACGTTTCTCTTCTCCAGGCAGTAAGGAGGCAGTTTGGACCACTCTTGGAGTCAGGGAGACCAGTGCATATCTGAGAGTGGTCCAAACATGTTTTACGGTGCATTTGCAACACTCCACTGCAACACTAACTCCAGGTTAGGATTGTGCCCTGGAGTAATGGCCCATATTCTTGAGAAAAAAGAACCACCTTTTTTTTTTATTATTTTGAAGAATTTATAATGCCGAATAAATAATATATAATGCCTTTTCCATGCCGAAGCAAATGCCCAAGCCGGCTTATGTGGGCAGGCTAGTTTAAACCACCATTTTTCAATATATTACATTTTCCAGGCTAGTCTAAACCACCATTTTCCAATATATATTACAAATACACAGTATTCTGCGATTCACCAAATCCTCAGTCCCAGATGTAGTCTTCACAGAGCACAATCCTACCCAATGCTGGATTGGCAAGGCCGGCCGGCCAGCACCAAATCCAACGCTGGGTTGGGGAGGCTGGAGCCACCCGCGGCTCAGCCACATTTGTTCCCTTACCATAGAAGGGGCTCCAGCCTCCCCTGTGCGCTCCTCGGATCTGCACCTGCTAAACAGTAGGTGCAGATCTGAGGAGACCATGCGGCCTGAATCGGGGCCGCACTGCCTCCTGAGTGGGCCTAGGATATGGCCTTGTGGTCGAATCTGACCTTGTTCCGCCCACATTCCGCCCTCCTGCAACCAATCCCAGGCCCACCCTGTCATGTTGCCTCCTTCGCACCAGCCAGCTTCAGCGGATGCGAGGGAGGCGCTGCGCGGGTACAATGGGACCGTCACTACCTTCGCGCCAACACGGGGTGCTGATTGGCGCTCCTGCATTGGCACTAAGTATAGTGCGGGGTATAGGATTGCGCTGACAGTGTGGTTCTCTCTTCTGGCCGTGTGACATCGAGCTTCAGCAGGTGAGCACAGAATGTATATTTTCTCCAGTAAAGATAATGTCAACCACCTTGGTTAGGCAAACTTTTGATGTGTTAACACCCTATGATTGTCTTTCAGTTGGAAGTTTACATGTACAGATCTTTGGAAGGATTGTTTAGACAAATCTGGATTTCTAAAAGATCTTCAAAAAAACTCTTCAGTGTTTTTGCATCAGGTTGATATTGAACCCTTTGCAAGTGAGGAAGAGACATCTGATTGGTTTTTCGTGGATGAGGTCATTGCTTCAGACAGAGAAATAGTTGGTAATTTAATTGACTCCTCTTAATGATGCTTATAGATAATATGCTGCAATATAATGTTTACTGTAAAATGTTTTGTTTTGGTAAAAAGAATCATCCTTAATAAAAAGGATGTACCATTTAAAGAAGGGACATGGTGGAGTAGCGAGCTAATCCGCTGTTGCTGGGCTTTCGACCGCAAGGTTGGGACTTCAAGACTGCGCAACGGAGTGCGCTCCTGTTGCTTGTCCCAGCTCCTGCCAACCTAGCAATTCGAAAGCACCTAAATGCAAGTAGATAAATAGGGACCACTTCGGTGGGAAGGTAACGGCGTTCTGTGCGCTATGGCGTAGAGTCATGCTGGCCACATGACCACGGAAGCTTGTCCTCGGACAAAAACACTTTGAAGCGGAGATGAGCACCGCCCCCTACAGTCCATCACGACTAGACCATTCAGTCGTGGGGAAACCTTTACCTTTTTTACCATTTAAAGAACACATTTCTAAAAAATTATTTGACATTTTAATAAGCTGATGGTCAGCAACTTTTAAAACTCAGTACTTGAATACTACTTAATGAAACATGGTAATGAAAAGAAAACGAACACATAGAGCATTTTCCAAACAAATGGGGTATGTTTCAGAAACTATGAATACCTAAAGCATTTTTATTGTTATGTATTTGTAATCTTTCATTCTGAATAGAGAGAGACATTTTTCTATGGTTAACTTTCTTATATTACCAAATCTATGGGTGTATTATATGATAGTACATAATAGTACTATGTAATGATAGTACATAATGTATTATACGAAGTACATAATGTTAAGTACAACTCCCACAGAGCAATGCTATAAAGGTTGTAGCGCCGATGCAACATTGTTGCATCAGTGCTGCATCATTAGCGTTGACATGGGGGCACCACGCAGCACCCTTGCATAGGCGCTAACGCTCTGAAGCTGATGCTACAAGTAGCATTGGCTTCAAAATGCCAACTGAAGGCGCGAGCCTTCCTCGCGCCGACTGAAGGATCGAGGGAGGAACTGTCCCTTTCTGGGACGGGGATTGGTGGGGGGGGGGAGGGAGGTTCGGGGGCGGGCTCGGGAGGCGGTCATACAGTCACATCCTAAGCCCATTTGAGAGGCTGCGCAGCCCCGATTCGGGCCACGCAGTCTCCTCTGATCTGCGCCTGCTGTTTAGTGGGCGCAGATCTGAGGAGTGCATAGGGGATGCTGGAGCCTCCCCTATGGTAAGGGAGTAAACGCTCCCTTGCCGCTGTGAGGCTCCAGCCTCTCCTATATTGCACTGGATATGGCGTTGGCCGGCCAGCATCGCCATTCCAGTGCGCAGTATAGGATTGCGCCCCTAGTTAAAACAGAAATAAAGGCCCTGTCTGGTTACCTCATGTTTACATCATATGGAGAAGTTCCATAATGAAAAATTTAAAGATTGGGAAGCTAGAGAACATCAACCCCATCTGAGCAGAGAAAAAGAGAAGTTTGCTATTACTAATCTGCTGGATCCATTTTAAAATGATAAGGGAAATAATTGTAAGGAAAATAACTTTAAAACTAGACGGAGAAACGTAATGGGATTCCCAGTCTCAGAATCTGTTTGGCAAGCTGTGTTTATGAGAGGCCTGGGATGTCAACTTGAAAGATAATATTTACAGGGGGCCTTGCTTTGTTTGCCACATCTTCTCTGTTAATCAGTTCCCTGCAGTTATGAGTCCAGTTTTATTGAGGAACAAAGCCTAAAAACTCCCTGCACTTTCAAGTATCCTTGGATGACAGCCAGGAGTTTCTTTGAATTTTCCAAGGTATTGTACGGTCCAATCTTGCTAGCTACAACCCACACCATGCAGATGCATCTCTCACTTTGCAGGCTTGCTGTGCGTTCAGTTCCCAATTTGCCATGCCAGGGTTTGAACCACCCTCTGTTCTGTCACTCCTTCCCCCTTCTCTTCTGCTTAAACCTCATCTAACCTCCACCAACATTGTTGGACATTGCCCTTATTATATTTTTAAGGTAGACATAGAAGTAATGTATTTATTACAATAATTTGTTAATTGAATCATTACAATAACACAGTTTTCTAATGTATAAATGCTTTAATATTTCAAAATAAACTTTTTGGGGGGTTGTTTCAAATCTTCTGGCCCTGATCAGAGTATACTTAGGGCGCAATCCTAAGCAATCCTCGCTGGACTGGCGGGGCCGACAGGCCAGCGTCATATCTGACACTGCTTAGGAGAGGCTGGACCTGCCCCGCATTTGCTCCCTTACCGTAGGGGAGGCTCCAGCCTCCCCTATGCGCTCCTCGGATCTGTGCCTGCTAAGCAGCAGGCGCAGATCCGCAGAGAGCACGCGAGCTGAATTGGGGTCGTGGGGCCCCCTGAGCGAGCTTAGGAGGCGGCCATATGGCCACCTCCCAAGCCCGCCTACATCCTGCCTCCAACCTCCCTCCCCCACACCAATCCCCGTGCCGTCTTGGCACGGAGCCTCCCTTGCACCGACTGGCTTCGGTTGGCGCTTCAGTCAGCGCAAGGGGGACTTCCCGTCGGCGCTCTCAAGCCGACGCTGCTCAGCGCCCCCACGTCAGCTCTAATGCCGTAGGTTAGGATTGTGCTCTGAGTGACTTGGGGGAAAAATTATGCTAATAACAGGTAGATGATCCCCCTTATCTGGACATCTGAAATCCAGACTATTATGAAATCCAGACATTTTTGTCCATTAAAAAAAAACTTCCTGTGGGGGGAACACTTTTGAAGGACTTGGGCTCATTCCCATATACAGGCTGTAAGTGTGGTGTGTGGTATGTGCCATGGCTGAAAAATGTCAAAGAGGCCAGCAGACATCCCACTGGATAACAGTGAAAAGAGCAAGAGGAGGCATTATATTTATGCAATTATTCCAAAATCCAGACAAATCCCTAATTCAGACATCTTCCCATCTGAAGCAGTCCTGATAAGGGATGCTCATCCTGTATGATTCTGTTTTCTTACTGGGTTTTATACAAAATGTGATCTGTCCTGAGCATTTTGAGCAGCATGTTGTGACCTTGTTTGAGTAATCATAAAATAGATATTAATAGATTTTTTGCGACCGTTATAACAATATCAATTTTAGTGTTTATAGTTGATACTTGTTTGTGTACTATGTAGCTAAAGCACAATAATAAAAAAGAAAAATCACACTTTAAATGCACACATACAGAATACGCACATTTGAAAATCTAGATTTGTTGTGAACTTTGTAAAGAGAAAATTTCTTATATTTTCTGATTGCTATCCAAACATTTCCTCCTTAGTTTTTCAACGAGAATCAAGATCAGCTTGTCTTCATGGGAGTTTTATAGAATCAGTATCTGTGGTTGGTGCTCCACCTCTATACAATATATCCTTTTTAATGTCAGACTATCGCAAGAATCTCCCTCTTGTCTCTCTGAGGTAGGAATTTGGGTTCAAGTTGCCGGTGTTCTTTGCCCTCTTAAATGTTTGAATCCCTGTCCTCATTCTGAGTTGCTGAAGGCCCTGTATAATTTTGGTTTTGTTCTCTAATGCAGAGAAGCTGAGCCCTTGGAGAATTCAGAAAGACAACTTAACTGGCATATGGCTATGGGTGAAGAAAGGATGAGCTTCACAGTTCAGAGGGTGCAGGCTGCAAGCCCACCTCTTGGAGGGACCTTTCAGATTCATCTACCCAATGTAGTGATACCAGGTAAATTGAGATGATGGAGCCTCTGTCTTTGAAGAGCAAAGAATGAAGGCATGCCAGGATAGATAATCCCTAATGATGCTTTCGAAGGGATGTGGTGGCGCAGCGAGTTAATCCGCTGTTGCTGGGCTTTCGACCACAAGGTTGGGAGTTCAAGACTGTGCAACGGAGTGAGCTCCCGTTGCTTGTCCTAGCTCCTGCCAACCTAGCAGTTCGAAAGCACCTAAGCGCAAGTAGATAAATAGGGACCACTTCGGTGGGAAGGTAATGGTGTTCCGTGCGCTACGGTGTATAGTCATGCCAGCCACATGACCATGGAAGCTTGTCCTCGGACAAAAACGCTGGCTCTACAGGCTTTGAAATGGAGATGAGCACCGCCCCCTACAGTCGGTCACGACTAGACCATTTGGTCGTGGGGAAACCTTTACCTTTACCTTTAATGATGCTTTTATGTCTAATTAAGGCTGCAGTTCTACACAAATTTTGCTGAAAGCCTCACTGAACACAGGAGGACTTACTTCTGAGTAGACATGCATAGACTTGCACTGTAAGACTCCACTATATTCTGAGGAAAATTTCTGTGAATAAGATCATGAACATTAACATTATTGCCACAATAGTTGTCTATGACAACATGGAAAATGAGTGGTATAAAACCAATTGTAGATACGAAATATGTGAAAAGTGTTGAGAATTGAAAAATAAAATGCAGTAATCTACTATAAATTGGAAATTTTAGGGATTTTTTTATAGGCATTGTTTAAATGTGTTTGGGTAAATCCATATAAGTGTGTGTATACAGAATGAGGAACTGAAAGCTGCTTCACATTCTGTGTGTGACAATAGTAGTCAATGACAGCTGGCAACTGCTGTGATGACAGCTACACCAATATTTCACCACTTCCTGCTGGAACGAATGAATGAATGGTGAAAGGAAGCTTTATGTATTCAATGCCAAGAAATCACAATTGGCCGTAATACCCTGGTGCACCTGTTCTGTATTTGATGGTAGTCACATGGCCAGCTGCCGGGTGCTTTGGCTGCTGCCTGGGTTGCCTGAAAGACTGATGGCCAAGCATGATGTGATGGCAGCATTACTATTTGTTTATACTTGCAACTCCTAGAACACCACATAAAAAAGAGGGAGTTGTAGAATCTGATTTAAAAACAACAACACAGTATTGTGGGTGAGGGTCCCTGAACTTCACCCATCCAAAGGCTGACCTCTTTGCAGCCACTCTGTCCAGTACTACTTCTGGTATTGGAGTCCCAGCTGGGTGCTTGGAGATGGGGGCTGAGGGGAAGCAAGCAATGGGGCTTGGGAGGGTTCTGTGCCCTTTTCTAGCATACTCTTTTCATTTTTAAAACCAGACATCGTTTTGCCTCCTGGCTCACCCACAAGCACCCCTCTCTGCCCTAGAACGCCCTCCCACTGCCCTCTCCAATCCCCTGTGCCAGCCAGCCCCACTGCTGAACACTGCTCATTGCATGTTCTTGCACTGGCTCAGCTTTCTTCCAAGCAGCTGCAAACTTGCTTCATGGCACATTTGCGGGACTTGTGCCAGCTTTGGGCGGGGTAGGTTTGTGCTGTCAGTTGCGTTTTCTTATTTGGCTCTTGAAGGTTTACATTTTCTTGGCTGTTTACCTCTGTTGCTTATTCCCTTCCTAGGTATTCCGGTGTCCATCTCTTCCCATCATCTCCGCAAACTCCTGCAAACTTATACCAATAATTTCACAGCCCGATACTTGAATGCGAGTGACTTTTTAATAACTAAGGATTCAAAAAGTTGTTATCAAAGTACATGGACATTGTTATGGACCTCAATGATTGGTGACTTGCCCAATATAATCTGTGTAAGTGAATCTGCTGTTTATACATATTTCACCTTTCAGCATATATTTTCATTTACAGTGTATTAACTCATAGTTTCTGCATTTAGGCATGCATTTTTCTCTTTGCTATGCTTCTTCCAGTAGTGTGGATGGGAGGGTGTGTGTCAAAATGTTATGTACTGCAGGCGCCTCAATATACAGCAGGCACAGACTCAAGGAGCACATAGGGGAGGCTCCTGAGCACTCCCAAACTGCACTGGATACAGTGATCCACTGGCCTCAGTGATCCAGCACAGTTTAGGATTGCGCTCTCAGCATGGAGGGAAGAAAGGTTCCCTTTGTTTAACTCAGGGCGCAATTCTAACCTGGAGTTAGGCCAGCACAGTTAGGCCACAAGCATAAGAGCCACCAAACTTTGCTGGTCTAATTGTGCTGGCCCAACTCCAGGTTAGGATTGCACATGTTCCTTTAATTAACAGTCAGCATGTTTTAAAAAGCTTCTCTACAGCAACCCAGTGGCAGGCATTCTCCAGGAGCTTAGAGCATATTAGTATCCATTAGCTCTGAGGTAAGACCTCCTCCCTTAACCCTGGGAAGTGTGATAAATCACTTCCATTTTGCATTTTTTCTCCTTGCTCCAGGGCCAAATGAAGAGGCCTTATCTCAGAGCAAATTGATGAATTGCTACTAATCTGTTCTAAGCCTCCCCTCTGGGGGATTGCTTATTAAAGGGACTTATTTGCTTATTTGTTTTTTAAACAGATTGTTAAAAACACGGTTTTTGGCATCTGTGCAGGTTTTTAGAATGGAACACTTGTTGCAGTTTCACATCTCACAGTCCAGAACTGGGTGAAACTGGCATTCCGTCTCTCCGTCTCAGAATCAGATAGAGCACCTGTGCGTCCTTCAGCAGGCAGCTTCCCAGCTTGTTAGGGCAACTAGCTTGGACAGTAGTTGTACTCCCTTTCTGATAGTGTAACATAAGCAGGCAGTTTCACACGGGAAGCCCTGGCTGCAAACACTGCACATTCCCATGAGATCATAGTGTTCTAAGGGTCACCCCATTGGGTAAGATGGGGCACAAGGGGTCTTCAGGTATCCACCTACCAGATATACTCTGGCTGCATCCCTTTGTTCTTGTGTAGAAGGAGTTTTTCACTGTGTGTGCATAAGATGTAAAAGCTGCACTGAAACGCCGCCTGCGAGCGGCAAAGACTTCACCGGCTTTCCTAGCCGGCAGACTGAAACTTTTCACCTATCTCACTTTCGCTACAATAAAGAGGCTTTGTTATGGAAATGTGGCGATCGCTTCGTTCCTTCGCTTCGGAGCGCTAAAGCAAGCGCTGGGATGGGTCTCCAAGCCCCCAACTCTGCTATTATTCACACAAATTCACAACAACACTCACAGATAAAAAGGCTTGACCTGTATATTAAGTGTTTCAATATTGCAAAGTGCTGCATAATGGCTATGTAATACTGCAAAATGCTACATAGTAGTATAGAATCAGTAGCAGTAGTAATAGAAGTAGTAGTAATCCTGAAGTATGCAGAAAAATCATGTTTTAAAAACATGAGTCCTGCATTTGCCCCCACCTGTACTTTGACCTCTTATGCCAGGGGTGTCAAATATAGGAGCATCGGCTGTATGCGGCCCCCAGAAGATTTTTAGCTGGCCCTTGTAATAATTGGACTCTCCCAGCATGCTAATTAGGCTCTGCCAATTCTTGAAAATATGATCAGTATTTGCATATTTTCTCTTCTGTCATTCTGTCAGCTAATGGGTTTCTGTGTGAGAACAAAGTGTTTATTTCTGGCCATCATCTGCTTGACGACACCATTTCCTTCTTGTCACTTGCAGCCCTTAGCGGGCTCCCTGTGTGTTATTCCTCAGTGAGCTCCTCCATGTATGATATTGGGCCCACTATATGAAATGGGTTTGACACTCCTGTCTTATGTTGGCATCAGACCTTAGAACCAGAGAGCAGTGCAGAGCTCAAGCCCTTGACTGGCAGTGAGTACCCTCTTGCTTGCTTCACTGCTGCCTGGGTCTCAGAAAGCGGATGCAGTGGCCTTGGGGACTTGTGTGCACGCTCCAGTAGAATTCTTTCAGTTGTGAGGGGGATCGGCCTGCAAAGTTGTGTCTGAGTGGCCTGCGGAGGTAGGAATCCCAAGAGTCCCGTCTCTCAATGGCTGCCATTTCAGAGGAGCTGTGAAGATGGAAGAGTCAGGATGGAGGCAGGTTTGTGAGAGGGGAGGGACAAGGGTGAGTAACTTCCCTCACTGAGCCAGGCACTTCCCAGATCAAGCAGTGGCTGGACGGCACTAGTTGGCACCAAGGAGCCTCGAAGCAGGGGTGGGTGAGGGAGAAGAAATGTAAAGGAGAAAAAAAGTGGTTTCGATCTGTCCAATTCTCCTCCTCCCGCTTCATGAAAACTTTTGCATACACCCACATGTATCTGATTTTAGAGACTAAGGGTCCAATCCTATCCAATTTTCCAGTGCGGATGCAGCTGCAGTGCAGCCCTGTTGGTACAGCTACATTGGTGCTGGAAAATTGGCTAGGGTTGGGCCCATAGTAGCAATTATCTACTATGTGAGCATTCGGGGATTTCCCACCCACCCCACCGCCCAGATTTGGAGTTACTCCTCAATCTCCATCTCTGGATCCAGAAGACACGCTTGTAGGTTGCAAACCTTATAAATTCCAGTCATATGCACAATCCATTGTCTAAAGAGCAGTGGAAATAACACAAAAGAGTCTTCCTGTGTTTGGAAAATACCATGCAGATGTTCTACAGAAAAGATAAATGTGACTTTACACTTCTTAAAGAAGACAATGAAAATGAAATCTGACATTTCTTCTGCTTTTTCTCATTAAGGTTTCTGGTGAAAACCTCACTGGTCTGAACCCAACAATAATAACCCAAGTAGTATTTGATGGTGGTGTTTTCATTGATCCAATATTTGGGGACATGCTTGCTACCCCCAATAATTTCACACAGGTATGAAGTTACCAGATTGCATTGGTAACCTTTTCATTATTTTCACAGATCACAACATTGACTATGGAACCGTCTACTGTGTTTTTGTATGATATGTTTTTATTGTTTTTGTAGATGTTTTTGTAATATAATTATTATGTTTTGAAATACATTACATAAATTTTGTAAAAATTTTTTGTAAAATGAGTTAAGATAGGGACTTGTTGGTATGTCTGTCAAGGGCTGGATATTGCTTAAACCAGGTATCTTTAGACTCACAACACAATCCTATGCTGCCCATTGTGTTGACGCTACATCATAGTGTCGACGTGACAGATGCAGCGCCGACACAGGGGCACCAATTGGCACCTCTGTGTCAACGCTTGGGCAATGGTCCCGTTGCGCCCGCTCCCTCACATCAGCTGAAGCCGGCCGGCACGAGGGAGGTTCCGTGTCCAGACGGACATGGGATTGGCAGGGAGGAGGGAGGTTGTGGGCGGTACGTGGGTGGGATTGGGAATCGGCAGTAAGGCCGAATCCTAAGCCCAATTGGGAAACCACGTGGCCCCGATTTGGGCCTCGCAGTCTCCTCGGAACGTGCCGTTGCCGTGCCCTTGGGGGGGCCAGCCTCCCCAAGCAGTGCTAGGATTTGACACAGGCTGGCCAGCCTTGCCAATCCAGCGCTGCCTAAGATTGCGCCCTCAAGTTCATTGTGAATGCTCTGCAAGCATTAAATAAAAGATGCTAGCCAGGTTAGGCTCTGAACACCAGGGCTTCCTGAAAAGGCCAACACTATGATCACTTTCTGACATGTACAGAGCCAAGGATTTGCTATTTGCTTTCCCGCTATTCCTGATAAACATGATTCTGTATAGCCCTGAAGGCATGCCACATTGTCAATACTAAGCAGCCATAAGCATAATCCCAAAGTAGTTTCCGACTGATTGTAGTTACCATGGTTACCCTACAAGCAGAACATAGAGTCCACCAAATATCCAAGCCCAGTGTGCGTGCGTGCGTGCGTGCGTGTGTGTGTGTGTGTGTGTGTGTGTGTGTGTGAGAGAGAGAGAGAGAGAGAGAGAGAGAGAGAGAGAGCAATCCTAACCTGGAGTTACGCCGGCACAGTTAGGCCAGCGAAGTTTGGCCAGCACCAGGGCCACCATAAAACACTATTGGACCACTCTCGTAGTCAGGGAGAATGACACACGTCTGTGTGCTGGCATCTCTGGTTTCAAGAGTGGCCCAAACATACTTTACGGTGGCCCTTGTGCTGGCCAAACTTTGCTGGCCTAACTGTGCCGGCCTAACTCCAGGCTAGGATTCCGCTCTGAAGCATTTTATCTTTGCACTCCGTCAGATTCTGTTTAAAGAGCTGTTCAACAACAAACAAAAGAGCGGTTACCTTTTTAATAACAAATGCAACAAATCAGCAAGAACGATCTAATTGCCTAACAATTTCTCTTGTCTTTTCAGGTTGTGGTTTCAGTGAATGACATCCCAGCAAACTGTTCTGGTTTTTGTACCTTTCAGTATCTTTGGGAATTGACACCTTTAGTCAGTCATATTGAATATTTGACAGGTAAAGCCTCATGTGGTTTTGTTTCATCAGAGCTGGACCATTTGAATGTAAAACGTTCTCCATTTATTGTGATGTGAATGAAAATCCACAGTGAAGCCCCAAGACCTGAATATCCTGGATCTGTGGAGGAGTTGTAACCTGAGCCTAGTTCAGCATTTAATCTCTTTAATCTGATCTTCTTTTGTCTAGAACCTCCCTGAGAAAATTCACTTGTTGAAATTGTTTGGCCTTGCTTAAAACGTCTTCAGAAGAAGTTTCAAACTTCTTCTTTGTTCTTCAAAGAACAAACTTCAGAAGAATCAAACTTCTTCTGATTTAGCCTCATGTTTCTCCATGGGAAGAACCTTGATATTCATTTTGAATGTCACTTTTTAAAAATTTCTGTGCCAACCCTTTTATGGAATTAAATAAAATACTTGATGCAAGTATGTGCAGGGAAGAATTCCTCTCAAGCGTCTAAGTAGGACAAACATGGGTGATTTTTCATTGTCCTTCTAAATTAGAATAGCCTGGACCCAAATGTTATAGGCTACCTTCTGTCAGGCCCAGCAGTGGAGGCTTCCTCTGAACATGTATTGGGTGGCTGTTAAATCTGACATTAAATACATGCATTTGTCAGCCTATGAGTGAAATAAATATCATGGTGTGAGCTTCACTTACCCGATTCCCATGGAGCAACAAGAGTGGGGTCACTGCAGGTCTTAAAGGGGGAGCTGGCTTGTCAGAAGCAGCCTGTTTGCCCATGATAGAGATCAGCTGTAAAGATCTCTGGGAGGCTGGCGTCAACCTTCAACAGGGACAGATTCAGCCTGAAAAGGAGAAACTTAACAACTTCCCTAATTCATTTCTGAATCCAAACTTTCAGCAACACCTTTCAGCAACACCCTTAGTACTAGATAATGTTTGTATGCCAACTGCTATACTTGTTCTATACGTTTAATTGTATAGATGTTGATGCATGTGTGGATCAGCCCTTAACATCAAGGTTTCTTGATTTATTCCTTCAGATGATAATGCTTGCATATTAATTCATATAGTGGGGTCTGGCCTCGCTGCAGACAGTAAATCATTGCTCATAGAGGTGAACCAAACTGTCTGTGAAGTCTTGACTTCAAACCATACGGATGCTGTTTGCTGGATGAGCTTGTTACCAGTTGGGTTGTACAGAGTTATGTTACTGGTGAGACCCTATGGATTTGCAATCAATGCCAGCGGAGAAAGTGGTGTCTTCCTGAGGGTTACACCTAGACTGACTTCTGTTGAACCTTCGGTAGCTTCAGAGATAGGTACAATACATGTGAATCACTGTTTATGATAACTATTTATAACTATTATGTATCCTCCCAAGAGTTTAGGGAAGTATACATGGTCCTCCTTCTGTCCTCACAACAGCCCTGTGAGGTAGCTTAGATACCTAAAAGTGGCAGTGGCTAGTGATCTGCAGGACGCAGCTGTGGCAGCCCCAAGACGTTATCAACCAGCTGTGACAGGGTGCACCAGCCAATGTCCTGAACCATTGTTCATTTCCAACAAGGTGAGACAATTGGCTGATTGTGACAACGGGCCGGCAGAGAGCACAGCTGAAAGCAGTCTTAAAACTGGGCTTTCATGGTGTTGGGAGAGTGTTTGAATGCATGCTTGGAAATTTCTGGAGGAACCTGGGCTTAGTATCTAATTTTACCAATACAGTATCTCATTTTTTTTCTGATTTAAATCCTCTTTTGTTTTTACAATGCCAAATTTCAACAATCAAAAAGTTTTTGAAGAAAGGCTTTTAAAGGAAACTAAAAGTGCAATCCAACCCCCCTTTGGCCAGAGGCAGACCTAAGGGAGGGGAAAGCTCTAGGTTTTGCAAGAAGCCTTACCTTGCAGTGGAAATCACTCCTCTCCTGCACCATTTTAGCCAATCCTCACAGGGAAAAGCAACATCTTGGCGTTGCTTACTGGCTACAGCAGCAAGGGAGAGGAGGGATTTACATGATAGGGTAAGGCTCCTTGCAAAACTTAAGAGCTTTGCCCTCCCTGTAGATCTGCCTCTGCCTTTGGCTGACCCAACCCACTTGTGTCAGCGCTGTAAAGCATGTCCACAGCAGCACCTCTGGCACAGGGTTGATGCAAGCAGTTGCGTTGGCCCTGCAACACTGGAACACACCTGCAGTAAGCTGCTCCTGCACCATCTGAGTTCAGCTGGTGCAGGGGCTATTCTGGGATGGCGGGAGGGAGGACAGAACGGGGCTGGAGCAGGGGGAAGGTATTCTGGAGGGTGGGTTGGCCCAGGGAGGGGGATGGAGGTTGGATGCGGCTGTTAGGCTTCATCCAAATCTGTCCCCGGGCCATGTAGTGTGCTTGGACTTGCACCAGCTATATAGCAGGTGCAGATCCAAGCAGCTTCCTAGGGGTGGCTGGCACCTATCCTAGGGTAAAGGGACAAATGTGCCCTTGCTCTGTGAAGGCTCCAACCTGCCCCCAACCTGCACTAGATACAGTGCAGGCCAGCCAGTGCAGGCCACTCCCCCCCCCAAAAAATCTGGATCAGGACCTTTGTGTGGGGAAGGGATCATTGATCCTTTTCTGTCTTTGAGTCCCAAGTTGGATTATGTTCCCCCTGCACTTGCTGTTTGTGTACACACATGTACACATACAAAGAACGTTGAAAGGCAAACAATGTGATTAAAGTTGCATCTAGCTTGGCGCTTGGTTTCATTCAAAACCCTTCCTTCAAAAGGTTTTTGATTATTCCAGTAGAGTAGGGGATGTCAAACAGGTTCAGGACCATGGACAACTGCAGGCCACTGGGATAATAGACTTGCCAGGTGTCCCGTATTATAAGGGATGTCCCTTATTTGAGATGAAAAAATTGTGTCCCGTATCAATGTTAAACGGGATGTTAAAGATCCCATTTTCAAATTCTGCTGCTGCTGCCTCACCATGGCTGGGCTGGACAAGGATTGGTTGGCAGCAGTCGCAGCTGTTCTCTTCCAAGCTGAGCCCTGTCTAACCTCGAACTCTTCCACCCCCTCTTGTCCTTCTTACTTCTTACTTACCATTGGCTCCTGCAATGCAAGGTCCCGCCCACCAGCCTCTCATTTGCGTTAGCTGGCAGCCGCAGCAGCACGTCAGCCAGAAGAGGCAGGGAGAGTTTGGACACGCAGGCGCCCTAAGGTGCCCGCGCGTAGCCACTTTGTGCAGCCTCGTGGTGGGCTGCAACAGAGAGCACACATCTCCGGCTGCATCGAGAGCTTCCGTCGCCGAAGGGGAGCAGTCGGCGCTCTGAGGTTTGCCAGTTGTGTGCTCTGTGCCTTCTATCTCCAACTGCAATGGAGAGAGGCACTTCTAGAGGGGGCAGTAGCTGCGAGCTTTTCTTAAAGGGGCGGTGGCGGTGGCAGGGCTTGCAAGCTGGCTCTTTCCCTTTCCTGCAATATCCTTTTGAGTTCTGTTTGGTTTCTGTTTGAGTTCAAGCTTGGTTTCTTGCCTCCTCTCCTTAATATCTCCCCTCTCCTTAATGTCTCCCCCAGAGTTGGAAAGTTGCCCCCCCCGTTTCAGTTGTTGTCTCAATTGTGGTCTTTGCTTCCCCTGAAATAAGCAGAAGCGCTCTCTCTCTCTCTCTCATGCACATGCATGCTCGCGCGCGCGCGCGCGCGCACACACAGAGGTGCAAAAATGAGAGCGTTCAATTTCAAAGTATGCGTGTTTCATTACAAAGCCAAAAACTTCCATTCTCAGTGCGGTCAGCCGTTCTAGGTACGTTCTTTGTGTTACCACTCAGTTCTAGTGGCTGAGCCTTGAAAAAGGATGGGATTGTTCCAACTGTTTTGCATGAGCAGAACGTTTTTCATCTTGAGAAAATTGCTTATTTGATTTTTTTAGCTGAAATATTTTTGGAAATAAGATTAAGGTTTGATTTTCTGTGGCATTTATGAATGCTGTTTCTACCTATTGACATGTGAATAGCTAGCTTTTATCAGTTGTTTTCCAGCTACAGTAATTAATAACTGCATATTTTTATATCATTTCTGGTAATCATTGAATGGTTTGATAGAAAGCGATATCTCGATACCTTTGTGTCCCTTATTGTCATTTTGAAAACCTGGCAAGTCTATGGGACAATAAGGAAAAGAATGTGGCTATTATGCTCTGCCTGTTTTAATATTTTCGATCTCTAGAACATACTGAAAAAGGACTGTACTGTAGTACTGTAGACTCATGTATAAATGATTTGGTATTTCAAATGTCTTTCCTTGCATACACAGTGTAATGAGATCTTGATTTTTACAGGAGGATTTCCAGTAATTATCACAGGTTCAGGTTTCAATGGGGTAAACTTGGTGCTAGTTGGTCTTCAGCCTTGTCCAATTAATGTCAGTGCAAGTACTGCAGTGAAAATTGAATGCATGCTTCCTCCTCGGGTAAGTCACATCTTTTTTTTTCATGGGCAGGAAAATCCATCTACTTGTCCTCCAAGTATATTGCCTTGTTGCATAGTACATTGCATGCAATGTAAATGATGGCTTGTTCTGTTCTTATGACTTAATCAGCCACTTTTCCTCATCTCTATTGTGTCACAGTAACTCTGTGTGGGTAGTGGTGTGGCTGGAGAGAGGGTCACAATGCTAAATATTGACGGTGCCACAATGTGCCATGTAAGCAGCCCCCCCCCCTCGCTGCTAGAGTTATACCGGGTGGTGAGAGCAATGCAATACTTAGCATTGTGCACCCCCTCCAGCTACGCCACAGTGTGGGAGAGGTCAAATTTTCATTATATGTATATTATTATTAATGTAATAATTTGTAACTGTAATATGTAATAATTTGTTTCATCATCAAATACAAAGGAACAGAAAATAATTTTTTGAATAATAAAACGTTATCCTTGGGTATAACAAGAGGAGGGTGGAGTAAAGCTGTGGATGGAGAAATGTGAAAGGCTGGCTGAGGTGTAGAGACACAACTGCAGCTTCGTTGCTCTAACAGAGAGAAGGAGCTGTGTTGGCTATCAGGCACGCAAACTAATACCATAAACTTGTGGTTGGGAAACTAACTCCTGGCCGGCCCCTGCTCTTGACCAGTATTTCGAGTCAGGTTGTGGAATCAAGTGGACCTTGGAGTCCTTGCTGGATCAGTCAAGAGGACTGACTCTAAGGGAGCTTGGAAGCCGATATTAGTTAACAATAGAGTTCAGGAAGTGGAAAAGATGGAGAAAAAGTGACAGGGTCTCACTGCATATTTGACTGCATGCAAAGTGAGGGGGGATAGTAAGAGAGGCCAACGTTTACATGCTCTAGTGTGCTGAGTAGGCCTCCAGGCAAAGGGGTTCAAATTTGAGCAGAGCCAGTGGACTTCAGGCACAAGGTGGAATTATCAGGGAGTGGTGGATAGATCCAAAACTGCCACCTGGGCCCCTGTTCAAATGGGCACATGAGATACTTCTGAATAAGGAGAGTCTTGGGGGAAAGTTGATGCAGAATTACAAGGTTCTTAAGGCAAGAGGGAGGAATATGAGAATGTGGTTGCTTGAATGCCAGCAAGCAAGGATGGGGTCCCATGCAAAAGTCTGTTGTTTATTTGGAGTGTTTATAGCAGAGTTGGGGGCTTGTGGACCCATTCAGCGCTTGCCTAGCGCGATCGGAGCGGAGGAACGAAGCGATCGCTACATTTCAATAACAAAGTCTTTTATTGGTTACAGTAGCGATAGTTAGAAAGTGAGAAGTTCTATTTGCCGGTCAGCGAAAGCCGGCGAAGGCTTGCCGCGTACAAGCGGCTTTTCAACGCATGTTGTTACATTCTCAGTTACAGTCTCAGTCTCAGTGCGCACACAGTAAAAATATAAGTTATATAGGAACAAAGGGGTGTAGCCAGAGCATATCTGGTAGGTGGATACCTGAAGACCCTTGTGCCCCATGTTAACCAATGGGGTGACCCTTTGAACATCATGATCTCATGAGAAAGTGGATGTTTGCTAGCCAGCGCTTCCCGTGAGAAACATTGCCTGCTTATGTTACACTATCTAAAGGGAGTTCAGCTACTGTGTAGCAGGTTGCACTAACAAGCTGGGAAGCTGACCACCTCAAGGACACGCAGGTGCTCTATCTGATCTGGAGACGGAGAGACGGAATGCCAGTTTCCACCAGTTCTGGAGTGTGTGGTGTGAAACTGCAACAAAGTCTTGGGGTATGAAGTTGTCAGTTGTGTCAGCCAAAACAACAGATAACAAAATAAATTTGGGGTTGAGTAGCTGCGGTTGTTTGACAGGCAGCAACAAATTTGCTCAATTAAAGTAGAAACAAGCTTCCAGAGTCTGACAAGAGGTCTGCCATGCAGGGCTGTGCTGAGGACACAAAAGAACAGTGGCTCTTCAGTTGCAGCAGAGCACTCTGATGGGGTTAAGACCCTCTAGGCACTAGTCCAGGTGCAAAACCATTGAGGCAGTTCAAGGGAAGGTGTGTCCTTCATTAGGTTTCAGGCAAAGGTTCAAGCAGGTTATTTGAATGTGAAGTGAGAAGGCTTTGTGAACTTTTTATAGACCGCTTTTTGAACTTTTTGTTGAAAGGCAGTATATAAATACTACTGACGGATGGAAGGCTTCTGTCTTCCCCATGATTCCCATCAGGCACTGTCAGAGCCAGGACTTGGCTCTGCTGTGGCCCACCTTCCATGGTGGTGCATGCCAGGGGAGCAATAAAGAGGTATGGTGGCAACTTGGCAACATTTATATCAATATTATCATTCAAGTTCCAAAATTCAGTAAGTGGATACCATGGATTGGATTCAAAGGTGTTCTTTGACATGCTGAAGGTGTCTTCAGGAATTTGTCTATGCTTTGTGGACATCTCTCTAATTCTAAGTTATGTTTAGCATAAACCTACATAACAGCCTTTTAGTTTTCCCTTGACTGCTGATAATGCAGGAGTTGACTTAGTAGCATACAAGCACACGTTTTGCTTTTGTTTTGTTTCTAGTCAGGAGAAGACTATACTGTCCCTCTAACATTGATCAATGAACATGAGCCTGCTGTCTTTGCCAATGCATTTACATACGATCCTTCACTAAATCCGTTCATTGTGTCATTGAGCAGAAACAGAAGCAGTACAGCAGGTAAGAAAGGTGGGGGAAGTGTTCCTCTACATATTAAAAGGTATATAATTTTTTTCCTTTTTTATAATTTGCCAAAATTTAGGTTTTTGAAAACGTATTTCATATTGTAGAAGTACACAGTAAATGGACAGCAGCTCTGGTCCATGTGGATGATAATGAATATAGTATAATCAGTGTACGTAGTGTGTTACATAATCACAAAACAAATAATATAAATGTCCAGGTTGCGCTTCTATTAATAGCTTTTCTGCAGTAGTAAGTCTTGGAATAATATTTTCACTCCCGTAGTGCAATGACTGGTATAAACATCTCATAATCATGCTGAGAGCTGGCAGCTTTTCTTAATCATCCCATGAAATAATACATGCCTAGATCATGGATACCAGTCTTCTGTTTCCTGTCCCTAATTCTGTCACATAGTTCAATTGGTATGTTCTCAAGTAGCTGATATCAGGAAGGAAATCCCACATGTTCCTTGAGTGCGCTTTGAGTGTAGCATAACATGGAACTTCTGTTTGTAAAAGATGGTTGTATTCAGTGGTGTTATTCTACTGGAACGCTGGGCGGGACATCCGGGTGATCGACAGCCCGCCTGTCGCGTTCCGCAGCATTACACCGTTTGCGTAACCAATTACGCCGCTTGCGTACATTACGCAAATGGCGTAATGCTGCGTAACGCGACGGGCGGGCTGTCGATCACCTGGATATCCCGCCCAGCGTTCCAGTAGAATAACACCATTAGTTGTATTGACATGCATTGGGGGCAGGGGGCATGCCTTTCATCGTTACTGTTATAGTAATGGCCATAACAAAGCCTGCACATGGTTTTATTTCCTTCATTGCAGGAGGTCACATACTCCATTTAGGAATATCGTCACTCCCGAATTATACTGGACTGAATGTGAAGGTCAAAATTCAGGAGACTGTGGTACAAATCAAATCTCAAACAGATCATGGAATCAGCGTGGTGCTGCCTTCCATGGCAAATGGACTGTACAATCTTTCTGTTTCTCTCAATAGCATCCCACTACACACTTATCGGTAAGGGAATATAACTCCTAGTTCTTTCTATTGTGATTTCTAAATGAATTTAGGAGATATGCTTACACAAATATAATTGTAGTAGGAAGTTCCTACTAGTGAATATTTGGCTACAGGAGAGAATATTTGGCTACAGGAGAGAGAGAGAATATTTGGCTACAGTAGCATATATTGAACAAAGTTTTAAAATATTCCTGTTGATCAAACTATTGCAAAATGCTTAATGCTAGGTTTGATGAGCTTTTTTTGTTTGTATGTGGATCTCAACGCTACCTGCAATAGAGAAACATATGGAAGTTCCAAAATATTTAAGAATATTTTGAAGAAAAACATGTGTACAGGCATACTCCAATATCCACTGGGGCTCTGTTCCAGACCCAACAATGGATACTTGGGACACCTTTTTAAAGACAGGGTTTGCTGCATGCAACAAGGTTTTAAAAAAAGAGATTTGTTTAATGTTCCCCTATCTGTTCAATAGGCATCCCAGTATCCAAGGTATTAGTGGATAACTGAAACCATGGATACCAAATTAGTGGATACTGGGGCACGCCTGTGTTGTGCTAGAAACAGAAAAGCCTGGTTCAGATACTTGCAGGGGGGTTCAGAGATTGTGGTGGGTTTGCAGCCTGGTGATGAGTACATGGAAATACTAACAGAATGAATTAGTGCACCCCCATGGGATCTATACATATGACATTGTATCCACTGAAAAGAGGAGGATTAAAGATCATGGAAATATGCTTGCTATGTTCACTGGTTCCACAAAGCAGTGGAACTGGCATTGGAACAGATTGCTGAGGGAGGTGGTGGATTCTCTCTCACTGGAGACCTTCAAGCAGAGGCTCGACAGACACCTGTTGGAGATGCTGTAGGAGGATTTCCTGTTACAGGCAGGGGGTTGGGCTAGATGACCTTGTAGCAGCAATTCCCTGATTCCCTGAAAGCTGCAATTGTTCATACAGTCAGCACCTGTATGTGATCCTGATGGGTTGTAAGTCTGTTTTGGCAGCCCTGCATGCTTTTGCAGGCAGCTGTTTGGGGGGGGGGGAGCCACCATAGTCCGAAGGCTCAAATCTGGAGATCTACATAGTGTATTCCAGTGAAATTTGATCTAAACAAGTGCTGAAATTCGTCTCTTTTCGTATGATGAATATTTTCTAGAGTGGAGCCAGTCATGCAATATCTCACAGAAATCTTCAGTATGGAACCGTGTTCTGGTTCTTTGTTAGGTGAGTAATATTGATGCATCAGTACATGCTTATGAAAGAGACTCAAGTCTCACAGATGAATTTATATGCATGGCCCATCCCTTTCTTTGACAGAGGGAAGTATGTAGATAGGGTGAGCAGGCTACGTTTTTCCCATTTGAGAGAGAAGACAGTCTTTGATGCCAGTGTTCCTCGAGTGCCCTGTCACTCCCTAACTGTTCCTCCTATTCTGTCTAGTCATAATCTTAAGGAAATTAACTATCCAGAGCCTTTATCGTTTGTGCTGCTAATTAAGCCCTAAAACTTAAACCTTTAATTAAAAATGTAAGTCGTGCTTGGCTCAAGGTATGTTTTGTGATTAATAAAGTTACGTATGAATGTCATTGTTTAAGAAATCAGAAGCGTAGTTAGCTATCTCTTCAATGGGAAGTAAGGCAAGGAATTTCATTCTGATTTTTTTCACTGTAAATCACGAATGACACCACAGAATTTAATGGGCAGCCCAATTCTGACTAGTGCTGGTACATCAGGGCCACATGGCCTTCACTGTACCCAACACTCATCAGGAGCAGACTGGAGGTCTCTTTGGGGTAACACCTCAGCCTGTCCAATGGGTTTCTCGGATCTGCACCTGCTAAATAGCAGAATCTTGAACATTGACGTTTCTCCTATGAAAACACATTGCGGCACATTCCTTTGTTAGCCAGCTTTGTTCAAGAAGAGAGGAAGTTTAAGTCTAAATAATGTGTCGCTATAGCAGCAGTTCCCAAACTGTGGGTCCGTGGGACATGACCCAGTTTTTGGTGGGTCACAAAACTAACATGGCAGATTAGGCTAGGGGCATCGAACAATTTTGGGAGGAGCACTGCTGCCCAATCACTATTATAGCCAGAGAGGGTTGAGTGGCTGGTAAAATGAAGCTTTTTTTAGGTGGGTCCCAATTCTAAAACGTTTGGGAACTACTCTATGGTATGGTATGCTCTATGGTATTTGGTTTTTCTGCTCTGACATTTATTATTTCTTAGGTGGGACGCTGATCACAATCTCTGGAACAGGCTTAAGCAGCAACCCAGGCATGGTCTCCATCTTGATAGGCTCACAGCCTTGTGCTATTACTTACTTGAGTGAAGAGAAGGTTTTGTGCCGAACTCCATCAGCTACTCAGCTATCCAGCTCCGTGTCATATGACTTTTCAGCCCAGGTGGAGGTGTTCATTGGCAACAGGTCATCTGTAGACACCTGTGCCATGAGTACCTCAAAGAGGAATTTTACCTTTCTTTACAAAATGTCTTTGACTCCCAGCATTATAGGCATTGGGGTTGAAATGATGAATGGTAGCTTGTGGCTGGGCATAGAAGGCGTCAATGTGACAGATTCAGTGGCTATGCTGGGAGATGTTGCATGTCCGCTTGAGACAAAGAACACCAATCAGTCTGTGATCAGCGCTCAGTGCTCATTACCCTTGAGCACCCTAGAACCAGGACAGTTTCTTATTAGAATTCTCCAGAAGCAGATGGGCCAGGCCAGGATACCAGGCAGGATGCAGCACTTTACAGTTGCTCCACTGATAAAGACAATCTTTCCATCTCGTGGCTCAGCATGCGGTGGCCAGCTGATCACCATATCTGGCCTTGCTTTGAAATCTCAGACCAATTCAGCTTGGGTGAATGTGACAGACAACTTCACCTGTGAGATCCAGAGCTCCAGCGAGGACATGATCAAATGTGCTCTTTTCCCAAGCAGTCCTTTTGTGGGTGAGTGGCCATTCCATGACACATCACAAGCCCTGAACGTCACAGTGACTGTGAATGGAATTGGTAGCCATTGCCTTGGAGACTGTTCATACCATCTGCATGAAAACCTGACCCCTTTTCTCAATGCTGTAACTGTGAAGCTGAGTGGGATCTTAACTCACTTGTTTATCAGAGGTCTGAGATTAGCTTGGGCAGTGGATGAAGCTCTGGTAGAGGTGGATGCCCACTTTCCTTGCATTGTCACTTTTTGGAATGAAACCAGCATTGAATGTCAGACAGGCAGCCTTGATGCAGGAGAACATAGCCTCTCTGTATTGAGCAGAAAGTTGGGGCAAGCCTGCCTCGGACGAAAAGGCTCCAACACCTTCAGAGTTGCTCCCCGTGTGCTCCAGTTTTACCCCCAAAATTTCAGCATCAATGGCAAAGGCCTTCTCACAGTAGAGGGCATGGCGTTAAAAGGTAGGAACAAGACTTCCATTATCATAGGAAGCCATCACTGCCTCCTGATCAGTGTTGCATATTGTGCTCTAAAGTGCCTTGTCCCTCCAGGCAGTGGGATTGCTGCAGTGAGACTTGATGTCGATGATATATCATATTATATTGGGGAAATAAACTACAGTGAAGATTTCACTCCTGTTTTCCTCTCCCTTCCACCTCCTGCAAACCAACTTCTAACAATAAGGGTGTCGCGTATCAGGCAAGCAGAAGACATGTATGTTTTTCTTGGAGGCGCTCCCTGCACCAATGTCAAGGGCAACTGCACAACTTTGCACTGTGTGCTTCCTCAACTTCCTGCTGGGCAGTACAACGTGACTGGTGGGGACGTAGTCCGAGGCTGGGCTTCCTCTAGTTTGGTGTTCACCTCAGTCCTGGCCGTGGTTTCTGTGAACAACAGCATTGGTATGTATTTCCACAGCTCTGGCTGGCAGAATTTGATTCTGGTCTTAATAGAATGACATCGGAAGGACCTGCAGGGAATAGGAACTACACCCCTCCTGTCATGTAAGAATCAGCCCTATGAAACTTGTACATAAGTCAGAAGTTGGAGCAATGACACCAGTGACATAGCTCCAGTACTGTGGAAATCCTTGACTGCAGTTGCATTTACGGCCTAAGCCTATCACGCAGCTCCAGCAATGGAACGTCTATTCTGCTGTCATAAATGGCATGCTGCTGCTGAGTGCTAGGGAGCCTCCAATGGAAACAGCCAGCGGCTCCCTTTGCATGCCAACAGCCCTCTTAGGCTGCAATGAAGCAGGTGAGGCAGGGGGTCATGAGTGGGGAGGGGGATGACAGGGGGCAGTGAGCAGGCTAGAAGGGGTGGGTCTCAGCAGCTAAAGCACTTGAAAGACTCCCTTTTTCCAATTTTCCCTGCCCCCTTTCTCTCCTTGGACCTATATGGGAAAATAGCTGGTGTGGATCTGAGGACTCATAAGGCGCTTGGAGGTCTGCTGGGAGGTAAAAAAAGGGTTACTGACTTTCACTGGTCATTTGATTCCCTAATCCCATAGCATTCAGCCCGCACCCCATTGGCCCGGTTATATGCTATGGAGTGGCAGGGGACAGGACCGGGCTGTTAGTGGCCTGTATCTCTGTTGTAATTTGTGGACTCCTTGTTCCCTAATCTTTTCTCCTAGCAGAAGGAACAGAACATAAAATATATGCCAGAAATATGCCTTTGTCATACATCCCAACACCTATAGTTTAATACAAAACAAATACAAATACAAAAACCTTTCTAGTGAAAGTCTACTCTCCTGCAGGAAGCAAACAACATCTTTTGTGTGCTGGCTCAGGAAGTAGTGTGGAACAGATCCTGATCAAACAGTTTCATGCCACAAAGATATTGTACATTTCCAGCTTCAGAATCCTGTTTATTGGCTTTGAGAATGGTGCCCAAGCCTTGGTACCTGACCTTCACCATCTTTCTCTGTCTTGCTTCAGCTGCAGTGCAGCCAATTACGCAGTTGCAATCCAGAAGTGACTTCCACGTCGTGCCCCATATTGCCTTGCAGTTTCCTGGTTGTGGCAGGACTGGGACAAGCACTGACACTGGTGTGGGTCACAAAGGTCGGAGGTTTGGGAAGCACTAGTGTAGCTCATTAATAGAGGTACAGTGTAGAAAAACACAGCACTGTAGTGGCTGAACTAAAAATCCCATTGAATACGAATGGCATTCAGTATTTAATCACTGCCTTTACACTCAAAGGCTATGATGAATCTTGTAACCCATTCAATAATTCATCTACTGTATTATTTGGAGTAACTATTTGTGTTTTTGTGCCTTAAAATATAATTTTTCCAAGGCAATGTACATACATAAATATAATCATGTACAGTTATGGATCAACAAATTAAAACAAATTGGCATTAAAAAGCTAAGGGCAGATTCCTAAGCTGCACTGGAACAGGCAGGCCACTGGGCCTGTGCTGTATCCGGTGCAGCTTGGGAGCAGGCTGGAGCCTCCACGGGGCAAGCACATGTTCGCGCCCTTATTCTTGGGTAGGCGCCAGCTGCCCCAATGGGCTCCTTGGATCTGTACTTGCTGTTTAAGAGGTGCAGAGCTGAGGACACTGCGTGACCCAGGAACGGGAGCTGGGATGCTCATCCCAGTGCCAACCCCCTCCTTGGGCCAGCCATTGCTGGGCTGACACTGCTGATGGCATGGTGTGGTGGTGCCCTTACACCAGTGCTGAGTGCTGTGCTGCATGCACAGGGCTGTTGCAAGC
The DNA here is from genome assembly GCA_029204185.1 of Lerista edwardsae. NCBI lineage: Eukaryota > Metazoa > Chordata > Lepidosauria > Squamata > Scincidae > Lerista > Lerista edwardsae. The sequence goes on along the minus strand of JAJKFI010000054.1, from coordinate 6,880,574 downwards.
GGCTTGCATTGCCCAAGGGCACTTCTAGGATTGAGCCAGGCTTGGTCCTCAGGGGTTCGTGACAGTGCCCTTAATCTGTTTTTGACTGTAAGAGCCAGTGATAAAAAGAAATCAGTCATAAAATGCCTTGTGGAACAGAAGAATTTTCAGTTTGCCTAAAAATGGGAAGATTGGGGGCTTGGCAGGGGCTGCTACTATCTTTATTATTATGGACCGCCTTGAATGGTTATCGTTATCAGCCAACAATGTCCTGGAAAGCTGAGTGTTCCAAACGTCTGGGTAGACTGATGTCAGTAGGGAGATCCTGCGGCAGATGATCATGCAGCTCGGTGCCAATTATCTGTGCTGTTCTTTTCAGGCTGCCTAGGAGGAGGAGGAGAAGTGCATATCCATGGGACTGGATTTTTGCCAGGAAACATCTCGGTTACCATCTGTGGTACTCCTTGTGAATTGCTGGATGATGTCTCCCCAAATTATTTGAAGTGCCAAGCCCAACCCTTGAATGGTCAGTTCATTTGTATACCTCAGAGATACACTTATGGGGAAAAGAATAGTAAAGGAGGACCTCCCCCCCCCCCAAAAAAAACCCCTTTTGAATGTCATATTGTTCTTTGTTTGTTCCTCACTGCTGTAGAATCCTGGTTATTAACCTGAAACTCTTTGGTGGGACTAAAAGTATAGTGCACAATGATAAAGATGGAATGGAAGGAAATAAGGACTTTTTTATGACTCATCAGCAAAACTGCCTAATTCTGATTCAGACTATTGGGCCATGTAGTTTAATGCTCCTACTCTGACTGGTAGTACTTCTCTGAAGCCTTAGGCAGTGGTCTTTCCCAACTTTTGATTTTTGTTTCAGTGGAGAAGCCAGTGATTAAGACTGAACCATCTGAACATAGAACATATGCTTTATAATTGAACTATAACTAGAAGTGTTTGATTCTGGTGAGTAAGATACAGCAGTGGTTCCCAAATATTTTCAACTGGTGGCTCCCTTGACCTACTGGGCCATTGGCCGTGGTTCCCCATTTGGTCTGCAATCCTGTACATCAGTTAAATTCTCAAACAGTTTAGCACAGGACCCAATTTTTAGATTCACTATCTGTCCGAACCCACTGAAAGTGATGTAATAGGAAGTGCCGTCAATGTGATGCCAGAGCCTGCTGCTTTAAGTTGGGTTATTTCTCAGCCATTTTCTGATAGCAGAGTGAATCAGAAAGGAAAAAAAGGCCTATTTATAATCTTGACACAAGCAAAATAACCACAGCCCTTCCCCTTTCTCTCTTCCCATATTTTCAATGATAGCTGCACTAGATTCTACATGACCCACCTGAAATTGGCTCGTGACCCACCTAGTTTGAGAAACACTGCTATACATTATATAGGGCAGTGGGTTTTTTTTTTTGCAAGGATCAGCAGCTCCCCTGGCTGGTTTCCACAGCTCCCCAGGGAGCCACAGCTCACAGTTTGGGAACCACTGGATTACAGCCTAAGTGGTATGGCTTATTTCTAAGTAAAAGAAATAACGCCGTTTTCAAACACCTCTAGCTATAACCCCTTCACCGTAATCCACCACACTGAAGGATTGAAGCATAGTGAAGGCAAATGAATCCCTTCATTGGGATTTTTGGAGCTCAGGTCATGGGGCAAAGGAAATCAATTTAGTTTTGTTTTTTTTTAACAGCAGGAACTGGCCACACTGAAGACGTACAGTATGAAGCTCCAGCTAACTTGCACACTTGTACTTTGTAAGCTGGCACCCCAACTCATGCTTCCATTGTGGCAAGCTTCCTGCATGAGCAGAAGGAGTGCCCCATCATTTTGTTTATTGGACTCTAATTGGCTACCTATTATGGAGCTAAGCTGAAACCCGGCTCCCAGACTGTGATGTTTTCGTGACTGTTTCCTAAGCTTTCCCTGCCAGGAGAGGAGTGCCTGTTAAGGAACGCCTTCCCTCAGAGAGGAGAATGTATTTGCAAGCAATGATTAAGGTGTGGGACATGGATTTTATCTTGTAGTGGGCCAGCTTTGGAAGATCACAATCTAACCAGCCACCCAATGTGCAATGACGAGTTAGTGTGTGCACATCTCCCCACCATTCTTTCCCCCTTGCATTGTCACTTGATGAGGTTTGGATATCTTTCTCCCTGTACCACAATGCTGGGGTGGGGTTAGGTTGGGGGAGAGATGTGGTACAGTTACTGCTCATTGTGCATTGGCTGTCTGGGCGATGATCATCCAAGCTGTCCCAGAAGAAGCCCACACCCCAGCACGGAGCAAGCAGTGTGGCATATGAGACAGAATATTGGGCTGTGGAAGTTCGAATGCAGGATTCAGTAGTGTCTGTCTGTCTGTGCAACTATAGTCTTCTATAATCTGTGGATAGAATATACTGTATGTCCCATCCTATGCAGCACTACTGCTGGCACAACTAGTGTTCCAGCAGCAGTATGTGCTTTACGGCATTGTAAAACATATTCCAGAAGTGTCCAGAGCTGCACACTGTTGGAGGTGCTGCAGAGACCCCCACACATGCTAGCAGGGTGAAGAAAGCCTGCTGACTTCGATGCATCAGAGGGGTGAGCAGAATGGGGCAGGAGGGAGAGTAGAACAGGGCGGAATAGGGGAAGGGTTGGGGCCATATGGAGGTGGGAGGGGGTTTCACCACGCCTGGGTGAATTGTGTCATATCCTGAGCATTCTGGAGTGAGCTGCCATGCCCTCTTTGTCTCCTCCAACCTCTGCCAACTAGAGAGCTTGTGCACCTCTAAGAAGACCCATTGGCAATTGGGAAGCTTACAGAAGGGGAAGGGAAAATATTTCCATTTCCCTTCCCAAACTCCCCGATGGACCTGCCCCACCATAGCATGCAGTGCAGCCCTTTTTTGTGTGGTTGCGTGCCATGGCAGGAAAACCACAGGGCTGTTTGTGGTATTGCTGAAAATTATTTTTCTTATTTTTCTTATTTTTCTTTATATTGGAAATTAAATTAGATAGGAAATACGTTCCTATTCTATACCTGCAACTTTGATTATTTTTGCCTAAGCCTCATGCATTATTTTTGCCTAAGCCTCATGCATTTGCATTATGACCCCCTAATTCTTCACCAGCTTGGAGATGAATTCAACTGGCGATGAATTCAAGTGGAGTTAGAAAAAGAAGCTATTTCCTGAAGTTTGGGGAGAATAGTTTATTTTCCCAAACTAAATAACAAGCTTATTGTGCGTGCATGCGTGTGCATATATTATACCTTCCGGGTGCAATTCTGAGTGCCCTGTAGTGTCGACGCAATGTCATTTTGTAGGTGCCTCGTCATTAGTACTGATGTGGGGGCACCAAGCGGCACCCCTGTGTCGGTGCTAACACTCCCAGACCGGTTGGCACAGGTATAGTATAGGTAAAATATAAATGTTCTGGGAGGGTGGGAGGGCATACCTGGGGGAGGTGGAACTGGGCTGGCTGGCAGGCGGGCTTGGGATGCGGCCGCATTCAAGCCCTCGTCCCCAGGCCATGTGGCCCTGATTCAGGCCGCACAGCCTCCTTGGTTCTACACCTGTGATTTCACAGTTCACAGATCCGAGGAGGCCATCGGGGAGGCAGAAGCCTCCCATGATGTGACGTGCCCTTGCACCTGGGAGGCTCCTGTGCGCTCCAAAGCTGCACTGGATACAGTGCAGCCCCATTGACCTGCCTGTTCCAGCGCAGCATAGGATTGCGCTGTTAATCATTGTGAGTAGGGGTGGGCATTTGACTCTTTATTTGATTCGAGTTGTGGTTGTTGCTGACCTCGACTCGAGGCCAGTGACTCTAAAAATGGCTCAGAACTCAAAATGACTCAAGTCCCCATCTTGAGTCCCTATCTTACGTATGTGTTCTTGCTTACATTTTTTTCGCCACTTCCGCGGTGCCCAAAAACACCTTGTGGACGATCTGAAAGCTGGCATTCAGAAGGATAGCAGCAGCAGGGTCGGTTGGTTCCAGGAGGTGCGGGCTGTGAGGATTGCAGGGAGGAGAAAGGCTAAAGTGGTTTATGGGGGGCTGCATGAGACTCATTATTTAAAATGCCTCATGACTCAACTTGAAAGACTAGAAACTCTTCACGAGTTGAGTTGCAATGGCTGCATGTTAAGACTTGTATGTTGAGTTGCGAAGTCGCTGACTCGGGACTGGACTCACTACTCAAACTCACGGACACCTCTGATTCTGAATGTGATCATTTAATCTTTTGTGTGTGCATGTGTATGTGTATATATATTCTCCACTCCTTGCATTTCTTGAAATTACCATTAGATGTCAGCAAATGAATGTTGTATTGTATAATACTCTTTGGTCCTATAGTCGAGAAGACTAAGTTGAATTAACTTATATGACTAAGTGGGTATGAAAAGGGAATGTTCACTTTCTCTCTAAAATGTTATTGCTTCAAACAAGGAAACTCTTAACTCTTACAGCTGGGGAAAAAAAGACAGCATATGACGAATATCCTGCTTGAAAAATATTAAGTAATAGAAAACATTAAAAGTTGAGGTTTTTGTGTAACCATTTTCTGTTGTACAACAAGGCGGTTGAGCCAGTTTGGAAAGAGGAGTTGGCAGGAACAGTGAATGACTCTATTACAAGGGTAGGTGTGAAGGAGAGGTAACGCTTGATGTACAACAGAAAGTATGGGAAGGGTTTCTAGATGGTTTTTTGGGTATTGGTTCCAAAAGACTTGAACTATTTTTTAAAAAATGTTTTGTGACTAATTGCAGCAAAGTCCTTCAGGGCAATTCTTGTAAGTTTGCATTATGCTTAGCTTAAAACAGACAGGTCTGGGACAATAAAGCTTCCTCTGCCATTGGGAATGGCATGCAGGTAGAGAAAACAGCTGGACGAATGTCTGCAATAACCACTTTGCAGCTGGCCAGCAGATGTGTTCCAGGTCACCTTCCAACCAGCCGGGTCAGGCTTGCAGAAGAGCCAGTCAGGCCACGTTTAATGCTGCCTAACAGGCTTGGCTTATAAGCTCAGAAAGCAACTCATGGCCCTATCCAGGGCTATCCCAGAGCATGCAGCTGCACAGCTGCAGCCTCTACTACATGCTATGGGTTTCTTGGGAACCAGCCAGCAATGGAGAAAGTAATGTCCCCAATAGGCCTACCCAGATTGCTGGCAGTAATCTGAGTGGCTCCATGGGGGCGAGTTTAAGGCCAGGCTAGAGGCATAGGATATTGTTGCCGTGAAATCTGTCCCACCCTCAACATGCCCCCACCTGGCCCCATTAGACCGTTCCCTTGCAGCCACCCTTGGAGCGGTTGCATGCCACTCTGAGTGGCCACTCACTTCTACTTCTTTGGAAAAAAAGAACAAATGGCCCACTACTAAGACTGGCATGCAATCGTCTGCTTTCTTCAGTTGCTGCCTGCTTTCTTCCACTCTTTTTCGGAAGAAGCGGGTGGCCTGTCAGCATAAGTGGCCACTCAGACAACGTGTTGATTGCTATGGGTTGCCACCGGGGAGCACAGTTCCCTTTACCACCACCCCTGCTTAGCTACACTACTGAGCACAGGACACAGAAAACAGATTCTGTTACAAAGACCTTATAAGCTCTGGCTCAAATAAGGGCGCAGTCCTAACCTGGAGTTAGGCCAGCAAAGTTTGGCCAGCATAAGGGCCACCATAAAGCATGTTTGGACTACTCTCAAGAGTCAGGGAGGAAGGTGCACGTCTGTGTGCTGGCACAAGGGGCACCACATACTTTATGGTGTCCCTTGTGCCAGCCAAACTGTTCTGGCATCAGGATAGGATTGTGCCCTAAATCCCTGCATATAGGTGAAGAAGACAAAAAAGATCAGAAGCCTTTGGGCTGTGTTACAAATAGGCCAGTGATGGAAAGGAAAGTTTACTGTTCTTTTTGGAGTTTTAGATAGCTAGAGTTGCTGGTCCTGAACCAGTGGTGTCATTCTATAATGAAGTGCCGGAACGGTGGGCGGGACTTACCGCGTGATTGGCTGCGCGGTTCTGACGCGTCGCCACTGTTCCGAGCCCCGCGCGGGCACTCCTGGCTTCGGAGGGGGTGCCCGCTTGCCTGGGTGGCGCGCTGGGTGCTGCGGAGAGCCGCGGAGGGGCGCGCCACCCGGAAGAAGCCCTCCGCGGCGGAACAGCAGGCGGCGACGCGTCGCGGGGCCCCTGTCAATCAAGGGGTAAGTCCCGCCTGCGTTCTGGCACTTCATTATAGAATGACGCCACTGTCCTGAACCCTGAGCTGGCAGTGGCACTTTTGTAAGAGGAGATGGTATGGATTGTTCTCTCCTTCCTGTGTAGTCAGGGGCATTGCCAGGATCTGCACATGGCAACCTAGACTTGGATACTCTTTGCTCAGTGAAAACTGTCAGTCACACAGAGATTTGGTGGTCGAACAAAAGTAGGACTGGAACTTATTCCCAAAGCACAAACTAGTAGATCTTTCCTGCATTACTCATACAGACTGTTTGGATATCACCACCACCACCAAGAAGCTCAGTGCAATCCTAACCAAACTGCCTGTGTTGTGATGCAGCAGTGCCAAAACAGCTACTGCTGTATCCAGCGCCAGAAATGAGACTGCTGGAGGTCTCCCTGAGGTAAGAAAATATTTGTCCCTTTGTCCTGGGGAAAGCTCCAGCCACCGCTATGGGGCTACTCAGGACTGCAGAAGCAAAATTGCTTGAGCAAGCCCAAAAGACACTTGTGTTAGCAGCTGAGGCCCAAGGAGGGTGGATAGGATCCAGCTGGAGCCTCTGCCACCCAGTCAATTCATCTCTGCCCTTGTTGCCCCTTCCTCAACCTTCCTGCCCCGTTCTCCTTCATGTCCTTGGCACCCGGTGTGTCTCATGCCGGTGTGAGAGGCCACCATGCTCCCACAAAGGCCTTGCGTTGGTGCCTGCAACCTGGCGTCAGCCATCATGTAGTGCACTTTTGTGGCAGCTGTAGCCACAGCAGTGTGCATTTGACTAGCACTTTGGCCATGGAGGATTGGGCCAGTGATGTCATTCAGGGGGGACGGACCAGAACGGGTGTTCCGGATCCTAACGGGCTCAGTGGCTGGTTCCGGCTCCTGACAAGTGCCAATCAAAAGTGAGTTCCTAAATCATTTGAATGACACCAATGGATTGGGCCATATGTATATCCTGCTTTTTGACAAAAGTTCTTAAAGAGTTTACATAGCAAAAGAAATACAGAAATGATTTCTTGTATTGAAGGAGCTTATAATAATTAATGCTATCAGTGCTCAACTTTTTGGAGGAAAGGTAAGTGGCTTTTCGCAAGCTCCCCTCAATTTTAGTGAAATCCTGCCTCCTATAGCCTTCTGCAACCAGTAGCTAAGGGGACTGGTTGCAGGGGATAAGGGGGTTGGGCCACCTCTGGCTCAGCTCAATCATTGATGGAAATTCTTTCCAAACTGAAGGGAACATTTTAAATGCCCATTTAGTTTTAGTCTTTCTTTTTTAAGTTTCATCAACCCAAAGACCTGTAAACTTCCTCCTCCTCCTCCTCCTCCTCCTCCTCATTTCTTTCACCCTGCCTCATATGCTCAGGTTGAAAATGAATCAACACTTGAATAAAAATGTAGCTGCCTTGTGCAAGTAGGCAATGCAGTTACTTGCTGTCTTGCAAAAAGTTGCACTTCTTGTGTTTTTTAAAGTAAGCTGTGTGTCTAACTCATTCACATGCCTACGTGCATGTGTCTTCATAATAAAGGTAACATGTGGGTTTCTCATCAGCTAGTGATGCTCTTTTTTGCCCACACAGTGCCACTTTACAGTGCCTGCTAAAGGACCATTTGTCTAGATATGATGAAATGATTATTTCTATTATTATTATGTATACACTTGGGCAGTGATTTTCAACCAGTGTGCCACAGCACATTGGTGTGCTGCAAATCATCTGCAGGTACACTACAAGCATTTGGGGAAGAACTATACATTAGCAGGGCCATTGGAGGATGTGAGCCTCCCATCAGCAGCATGGTGTGCCTTGTCAATTGTCAAAAAGCTGAGACAATTTTAGCACCTTGTCAGTGTGTCATGAGATGAAAATCATTGCACTAATCATTGCACTAGGGAGTCAAAATAGCTAACATTGAGGCCTGTAACAGTATACAACTGAGAACAAAGCTATGCGTTATTTGTTGATTCAGGGCGCAATCCTAAACTGGAGTTAGGCCAGCATAAGCTAAGCCAGCAATGTTTGGCCAGCACAAGGGACACCGTAGAGTATGTTTGGAACACTCTTGGAGTCAGAGAGGCCAGCTCACGGGCATGAGCCATCCTTCTTGACTCTGAGAGTAGTCCAAACATGCTTTACGGTGGCCCTTGTGCTGGCCAAACATTGCTGGCTTAGCTTATGCTGGCCTAACTCCAGTTTAGGATTGCGCTCTTAATACAATGTATGTGCCGCTTTTCTGCTGTTCAGTGTGCCTGATGAAAAACTTTAAAATAAAGGTAACAATACAACATAAAAAGGCACAGAGAAGCAGATTAGAGTTCCAGCATACATCATGTGTTCTTCTGTTCTTTATTACCACTAAAGTCAACCACTAAAGCTGCAGTTTGAAGGAGGAAATGGTCATGGGCTGGGGAAGGGGCTGCTTAATCTTTCTCCCTTGCGGTGTTTTCCTATGAATTTCCCCCCCTCTCTGTTGCTCTTCCCCTCTGCTGGGGAAAATATAAGAGTTTTCCTGTGCAGGGATAAAAGGGGTGGGGTAGCTGTGATCAAAAACAGCTATTCAAGATATAGGACCAGGGTTGCCCTTAAATGATAGCAATCTCCTTTACTTATGTGGTTCCATGGTGTCCTGCCCCCTTTTCTTTTTTCTCTAACAGCATCTTTAGCAGTTCTCTGCAGCCTGACATGTTCTTCGGAGGAAGAGAGAGACTGCAGTGTGCCCAGGGCAGCGTTGATCCAGTGCGATATCCAAATCAGCACCAATGCCGAGGTCATAAAAGTAGCCACACCTTACCAGTACCTTTGTGATGATTCTTTAATGCCTAACAGGCCAACTATCAACCCATCATGGATCCATTTTACTGGACTGTTTATCAGGTTAGACATGATTCTTTTCCATGAGCGTGGTTAAAACCTACAATCCTGCAATATTTTAAGGAGCACTTCAATTTAGTAGAAACAGAACTTATGATGGGAAATAGGCATGGCACACAATGTCTGTTTTCTAAGCTGATGATAGCAAAGTGTATTTTGGCCTGCAGAGAGATCTGCTTGATTGAATGTGAAATCCATTCATTGTGGATATCAAAGCATCTCTCCCCCTGTCTTTCTGAAGTATTATTTGAATCTGAGAGACATCAGAAGATCCATCTAGTAAATAGCCTACTTTGCTCCTTCTTAGATTTTTTTTTTAAAATTTATCTTCTGATCCATAGCAACATCTGGTGAATGCCATTGGGGAGAAAAGATTAGGGATTATGAAAAACAGAAAGATGTGCTTTCCCCCTCTTCACATTGTTGATTCACAAGCTTCCAAAGCAAGATCCGGCACATCTATGCAGTATTTGTCCAACAAGGACTGACAATCAGTCCTTGCAGTTGGTTTACGTCCTAATGTCACTGACCCATGTGAACCATTGGGAACCAATTCCTCACTGTAGTATGCTAGCCAGGTGTTTGGGATAGCTTACAAAATTCATGAAAGTTATAGGCATTAGGTTTGCCATCTAGTTTATTGGCTCCATTCTAGGGTTCTGAATATCACCTAGACATACAATAATTAAGCAAATAGCTTTTCCTAGTAACTACTCAGGGTTTCTAGTCTGCAACAAACCAGACAAGTCCTTTTTTACTTTTGATTCTACTGCTGAATTGAGAAGCTCAGCAGCTATGGCTTTCCCCTCTTAGCCCTTCCATTCCCTTCTTTGAAACCCACCTACTGGAATCTGGAATTCTGTCTTACTAGATAGAGAAAAGTAGGCGGGAAAAGTCATGACCATTGAGCTTCCTATACTACTACTACAACAGATTTTGTGGCGCTGCTGTTATAGATGTAAGAGTAGGACCAGTAAAAAAAGTTGACAACTGTAGTGAGCGTGTGAGATTGGTCCTGGAATTGAATGGGCAGACCCAGTAACTGTGCTACCTCTTGGTATTTTAGGGAACAACCTGGGCCTTCAATTGAAGATCCAGCAATCCTAATCAGGGAAGAAAAATCCATGTTTCCCCTTTTTTGGCCTTGGAAGACTGGCCAGACACATTGTACAGGTTTAAATAATTGTGTAACACAGGGAATTCGGCAGGTGTCCTGTAGGGCTGCAAACAGAGCACCTGCTGATTTTTCGTCTAATACTTGATTCTTAAAGATACAAGATCACTCTCTGCTTTGTATCAGGACACTCTATATTGGAGTTTCCCATATATGTGATATGATCGCTTCTCATCAGGGTGTATGAGAAGCAGCAAAAGCTATTTTAAAATGATTTCTTTTTTCCTAGCAGAGTTGTTTGTGCCTTTGACGCTATACCATACAGCCATTTGGTGGTGAGTCTTCTCATCACTGTATCTGTAAAGGCAAATGTTTTTACCTGCTGATTATTTGCTTGTCATGCAAATGTGAAAAGTGCAGGTGCCCTGGCAGAAAACAGAAGTGACAGTCCTAACTGGGAACTATGATAGTACCAAGTAAAACCACAGAGCTTTAGAAAATTCCATTCATTCCTGCCCAGTCATATAGTCTTAAATATGAGAACATCTCGGGTTGGTAAGGCCTTTGAAAGGAATGCAAATTGGTGTTCCAGTAAGCAGAAACGGAGATTATAATTTTAGAAGTTCCCCACCCAAGAGAGCAGCTGTCAGGGGGCAGGCTAATTAAGAGCACCCCTTTGCTATTACCATTCCTATTACTTCTTCCCACCCCATCTCCCACTTCCCAATGTGAGGAGAGATTTCAAGGGAAAAAAAGGTGGGCTGTTAAACAAACTGGCACATATATCGAATCTGCTTAGCCTGGGCTGTTAAGTAAGTTTAATTAATTTACTAAGTTAATGTTCCAGTGCTAGCAAGAAAGCATCATTGCTATCAGCTGGGTAGCAAGAATTGGAACCCTAAATGAGCTCATTTTTTCACAGTGGGAATTAGGGACCAGTTAGCCAGTTGTGTGGTTTTCCAATTTCTGCGCCTGCCCTAAGGGAGTTGCAAGTTATTCATTCCCCAGGATTAAGTGTGAGTAAGAGAGGGAAAAGAAACAAGCGCTGCCTGGGGTTTGCTTCCATCTTTGACTCAAGCAGTGTCTATTTTCTCTAGTTGTCTGCCCAGTTCTGGAACTGCATGCCTCTGTTTGTGTGTTTGTGTGCGTGCATTTGTGTGTGTGTGTGTGTGTGTGTGTGTGTGTGTGTGTGTGTGTGTGTGTGTGTGTGTGTGTGT
>JAJKFI010000054.1:6838118-6869174 GCA_029204185.1 Lerista edwardsae | reverse complement strand
TGTGTGTGTGTGTGTGTGTGTGTGTGTGTGTGTGTGTGTGTGTGTGTATAGAAAGGCAGAACAGAATAACTGAGAAATATTTCCTATGTGTATTTTTGGTTGGGAGGGTTTGCAGATAAAGTGGGGGAAGGAGGCAAAACAAATAAACAATAAAAGAATGGAAACAAAATTACAGAAATTTGCAAAGTTTGACAAATGGTGGCCTGGAGTTGCCACAAGCTAATGGCTTGCGATGATTAATAAGAGTAAAAATAATTGCATTTCATTAAGATTGATGACACCCCATTTAACCTCCCTTCTCGTTTCAGCCCTAAAGTGGAAAGAGATGAAGTTCTCATCTATAATAGCTCCTGTAACATTACCATGGAAACTGAGGCAGAGATGGAGTGTGAGGGACCTAATCAGCCAATTACCGCCAAGATTACTGAGATATGGAAAAACCGGGGCCAGAACACTCAGGTATAATCAAATCTTTTTTATAGACTGATTCAAACAGCTTAAAATTTAATTTGTAATATTGTGTACATTTAAGGAAAAAAAAACAATTTCGACTGGGCAGAGGCAATATATAATATTAAATGCTCTCAAACTTTGAATAGCAGTTTTAATGCACAGCAGTGCGTCTTGTGGCTAACTAGGGTTAATCATATGGTTTATCAAATATGAATGAGACCTGCCCTATTTCTCTTAACTTGCCATTATAGCTTCTTGTTATCTCTTTGGTTTTTTTGCAAACTCGTTTCATAGAATGCAAACCCTCTTCCTCACTGAAGTTTCCTTTGGTCCCTGGTGCTTTCATTGGAGATCCTGATCATGGATTTTTTTTTCCCATTTGTGGTAAATTTTATCCAAAATGTAGGATTGTGGACCAATTGAATCTGGAAGATGGCAAACCTCCTCTTTGTTACCACATGGAGTAGCAACAGTTCTTGTGCATTGGGAAAATTTTTTTAAAAAAAATTCCATGTTTAAACTATGAAATACAATAAAGTGAGATAATAGATGGCCTAACTGAAATCAAATTGTATTTACCGTACTACTTTTTCCAGTCTACTTGCCCTCAGCTTTAATTAATTAACATCTTGTCTAAAATAGCAGGTGCAAATTAGAATTGGGATGGGGAAGGGAACAATTCTAGTTGTTTCCTTTTCCTCTGCTCTTCCAGGGCTGACTTTTAGGTGTAGGGCTGTTTGGGATGCATTGATTCTACCACCATGGACTGCATTAAGCACTTGTTATAATATTATTATTATTATTATTATTATTAATAATAATAATAATAATAATAATAATAATAATAATAATAATCATATTATTATACCATCTTTCTCATCAACTCTCACAGTGAGTGAGAGTTTAACAAACCCAAGATGGTCCACATAGACAGGCTGTCACCAAGCTCCATTTTTTACAAATGGAACATTTGCAATTAATGTTCTTTAGAACTCTTCACTTCCAGATGTTTTCCTTCCTATGTGGTCATCATTCTTTTTCTGACAAATGCTGTCGGAGCTTCGAGGAGCAGCCACATCCAACCAGGTGATATTCATTCTTGGCAGGTGACCTCCACATTATCACAGTTGACTCCTATGCATCTCATGCCCGGTGATCGACAGCAACTCCTTGTGGCTCTGCCTCTCAAGACAGCTTATCAGCTGTTGCAGTCTCCCATCCAATTTATGGCTAGGGTTACTCCCGCTAAGCTTCTTCAGGCAAGGCAGAGCTTCAGGCCAGACCAAACTTCCTGCCCCATTCACATTCAGATGAATGTGAATGAACTATCACAGATTTAATAATCACAGATATACTCATTTCTCTCCATGTAATCTCAGATGCATCCCCCCCCCCCAAAAAACAGCATAGCAGGCGCAGATCCAAGGAAGCTGCGCAGCCTGAATTGGGACCATGTGGCCTGTGGACGGAGCCTTGGATGCGGCCTAATGGCTGCATCCCAACCAAACACACCTCCCCAGGCCTTCCCACGCCCTGCCCAGCTCCTCCCACCCGTCCGCTCTCCCTCCTCCCAGAACTGCCCTTGTGCCAGCCGAGTTTGGCTGGTGCAAAGACGGCTCGGCCCCAGCACTCTTGGGCCAGTTCTACTGCTAGCATCTACTGTATGTATTTCTCCATGTAATCTCAGACGCACCCCCCCCCCGAAAGCAGTTCATTTGCCCAACTGAGTGTGCTATCTTAAGTTGCACTGGAATGGCGAGGCCAGCACCATATCCAGCGCACTTTAGGTGAACTGGGGAGCCTCCCCGGGCAAGGGCACATTTGCGCCCTTGTCCCTGAGGAGGCTCCATCCTCTCCATAGGGTTCCTTGGATCTGCGCCTGTTGTATAGCAGGCATAGATCCAAGGAAGCTGTGCGGCCAAAGGATGCAGTCTAATGGCCGAGTCCTGGCCCCACCCCCTTCCCCGGGCCAGCACACCCCCTGGCTCACCCACCCCCACCCAGTTCCTCCTGCCTCCCAGAACCGCCCTTGAGCCTGCCGACTTCAGCTGGCGCAAAGGCTGCTCAGTGCCAGCGCTCTTGGGCCGACGCTACTGCTGGCATCAGTCCAAGAGCTCTAGCCCTGACGTGGGGGTGTCAGCTGGAGCTCCTGCCTCAGTGCTAGTGACATTGCCCCAACACTAGCACATAGTGTCGGTTCAACGTCAGTCCTTGGATTGCGTCCTGAGAGTTATCCTGTGATGAAATAAGAGATTAGGTAATCGGGATTCGCTTCTGAATCAGCCATGCATAAAAGAAAGCCTGTTGTTGGTGAGGAAAATACCGTGGAGCCCTTTCTTGCAGTTTGGCTACAATGCACTAATTTTCTGTCTTGAACAAATGGGATATCCTTTCATCACTTTACATGAATCGCGAAGGCACGGTGACTTAAAACATCCTAAACTGAAATTTCTTCAACGTTTATTTTCAAAATTGCAATTCAAACTATAAATGGTTTTGGAAAATTCAGCACTTCTATACTGAAATCAGGGCCTGACCATAACCTAATGAATGACTATTTATATGCGAGCTGGTCTTTCTGCAGGTGTAAATATTTGTGGGATTGTCAAGTGCCAACCACCCAGCAGTTGTTGTGGGTCAGACACTATTGTGCTGTATTTGAAAACTTTTCCTCATTTTGGGAGAGTGAGTAGAGTCCAGTGACCTTTCTTCCATTCCCAGTAATACTGTGTTCAGCACTAGCAAATTTATGTATTTATTTGAAGAATTTATACTCCGCCTTTCCCATGCCGAAGCAAATGCCCAAGGCGGCTTACATGGGCAGGCTAGTCTAAACCACCATATTTTCAATGGTTTTTTTTACAAATCTACAGTATTTTTGTGATCCGCCAAATCCTCAGTCCTAGATGTAGCCTTCACAGTGTGGTTCTCTCCTTTGGCTGCCTGCCATCAAGCCTCAGCAGGCAATCGCACATCAAGCCTGGACAATCGCACATCAAGCCTCAAGGTCGTATACCGTTCTTTTGCCGGCTGGGAGAATAAGACGCACAGGGTTTCCCAAGTTCTGTAGCTTTATATTGTTGATGATCTGGCAAATATTTGTTAAGGAACACAATTCAATCAGTTTGGTTAGCTATCCTCATAAAAGGCTATCCTGAGCCTTTCAGCTACAAAGGTTAGAAATGTAACTTTTTTAAAAAAGAAGCTTGGATTTTCAAGTGTCTGGTTGCCAAGTTTAAAAAAAATTCACTCGCCTTTGGGCAGTCAAGCAACTCTTGCTGACTATCTAAACTGAGGCTGTAGGAATGGTGAGGTGGTAGAATGGACTGTATTACTAAAAATACTCCCAATTTTAAATATCTGCAAGTCAAATAATACACTAGGAGCCCAATCCTATCCAACTTTCCAGTGCTGATTTTATTTAGTCGCAATGCAGCCCCAAGGTGAGGAAGCAAACATTTCCTTATCTTGAGGGGGCCTCTGTGACTGCACCCCCCCCCCTGCAGGACGCAGATCACATCCCATTGGTATGGCTGCATCAGTGCTGGAAAGTTGGGTAGGATTTGGCCCTAGAGCAGTGATCGCGAACCCTGTGACCTGTCAAAGCTGACACACCACAACACTTGGGGTGACACACCAGCATTCACCAATGCCCGACAAAAACTGAGTTTTACTCATTTTTCATTTTTATAATTATTAGATGCTTCTTTATATAATACATAGCACCACACGTGATTAGACTGTATTTTTTGATTAAATAAATGAATATAAAGAATTGTTTCTCTTTTGTTTGAGAGGGGAGTTGACACACCAGCAGAGGCAAGTTAAACATTTTCCTGATGCGCTGAACCCAAAAGGTTTGCCTAGAGCTTCCCAAATGTTTTAGCACCAGGACCCACTTTTAAAAACAGTCTATCGTGGCCAGCTAAACAAAAAAAGATATCCATCCATTAATTAATTGACATTCTGACCTCCCGAGCCTGCTAGGAACTTTGCATACAGTATTTGCTAGAGCAGTGATTTTCAATGTGCTCACAAACGGGGCACCACCACCAAGAAGGCCCTATTTCCTTCTGCCATCCCCCTCACTTCACCTGGTGGCAGCTCAGGTAGAGAGGCCCTCTCTGATTAACTAAGAGGACAGGAAATATTGTACGGAAGGAGGCGGTTCCTCAAAAATCCTGGATCCAAGCCATAAAGGGCTTTAAAAGTGCAGTAATCTAAACTGGATGTCACTAGCATGGGTCACCATGGCTAGGTCAATCAATCAATCAATCAATCAATATTTATATACTTATTTTCAATAAAAATTCACAAAGCGATTTGCAGGCAAAATAAAATAAAATAAAGTTAAATGGCTCCCCGGGAAGAAGAGGGATAATTACTCTCCCCCTGCTAAATATAAGAGGAATACCACTTGAAAAAGTGCCTCTTGCCCAGTTAGCAGCATACGAATCAGCTGAAGCTGAGCAAAGACTCCTCTGGCCACTGCTGCCACCTGGGAGCCCAGCAGCAGCTGCAGCTGCAGGTAAACCCCCGAGCTGTGGACTTGCTCCTTCAGAGGGAATGCTGGAATGCCATTCAGAGCAGGATGATAGTCCAGTACCCAAGTTGTGGACTTCTGGACCAGGAGAACCTCGTGTCTTATTAGGATCTCATTTCGGCGTGTTTGACCAAATCCATACAACCCAATCCAGACAACTTTCTAAAAAACAAGTAGTATAATTAGATGCCATTACTGCAACCCCTTCCACCATTGGCCACATAATGTATAGGCGTCTGTTCCTCATCCTGCATGCATGGCACTTGTGCTGCCTTCTGCTTGTGAGAAGGATACTGTCTCTTCTCCTCTTCCTGAAACCTCTCTCGCCCCGCCTGCCTGCTCGCAGCCGCACCAAGCCCCCACCTCACCCTAAGTGCACCGTCGCAGTATTCGCAGATAATAAGAACAGAGTGGCAGATAATGAAAAGTAGGTGGCAATTCTGCCACTCATGGATACGCTAATTTGTGGATAAGGGAATTCATGTATAAAGAAATCTGACTGTAATCTTAGTTGATTATATGAGCTGTTTAATCATTGAATAAAGTTGGATAAAGATTGGATAAAATCATTGGATAAAGTTGTATGTGTGAAAACAATCCAACAAGAAAAAATTTCACTTTGTTTTAGGTGATGCTCATATCAGAGTGGTGTGTGAGAGAAGGGAGAATGTTTCTTTCAAGATCATCTGTAGATATTTAAAGTACTTGCATCTATTTTTGATCCGTTAATGTAGCCCTTAATCAATTACGTTGAAGCCCTAAGGGTGTTAGAAGGCTGATGGCCCAATCCTATCCATGGGTTGCGCCAGTGGAGCATGTGCTCTGCTGTTGCAAAAGCACCGTAAAGTGCTTTGAGGAAGGTTTTAATTTTGATCACTTCTATGTGTGTGTAGACAACATGACTATAGAAGGTGGGCTTGCAATATCTGGATTTCAGGACCCATGGATTTCAGAATACACAAGTCCCAAACCTGTAGATTGGGGCCCACCCAGGACCCTCTGAATATGAGCAGAGCTGCCCTCTGGTCATGCCCAGAGGTTGTTCTGAAGGCCAAAACCATTTTGGCTGAAAGGTGGAAGTTGAGGTTTTGGCCCACACAACGTATTCTGAGGGCAGTGTGCTGCAGTGTGCCACTTCCCCAAACCTCTGGAACTCTGAATACCCTCTAGCATGCGCTCTAGTCATGTTCGGAGCCAAATAGGCTGCTTGACTTGTGGATTTGATTATCCGCTGGTTTAGATATCCGTAGGGGTTCCGGGATAATGGCAGACCTGTATGAGTAACCCATAGGACCCCGACTGTCAGTTGCCTGGACCAATTTTCTGTCCTGCTTTTATGGTGGACTAGAGCAGATCTATTACAGAAAAGAATATAGACCAGAAATGGCAGCTTGTGAGCTGTATGGTGTCTTTGATATATAATGGCAGCTCTTGGAAGTCTGTTGGCTGAGCTCCTTTTTGCATCACAATCAGGGTTAGCAGATGTCATAACCGCAAAGGAGGACACAACACCCCCAAAAATAGGACATTCAAGAAAAATGTAGAACGTAACAAAATAAAAGCTAAAAACACCCATATATATTGATTTTGGGATGCCTTATCCTCCTTTAATGCAACCCAACGAATGAAGGAAAAAAGACAAACACACAAGCAAATGATGCGGACAGCCTCTCTTGACTCTGGCACCGCCTGTCTCGCTTCAAATGTAGGACATTTTGAAATTTATCCTGGACAGAAGGCTGAAAGGTAGGACGTGTCCTGGAAAAAGAGGATGTCTGGTCACCCTGATCACAATTAATAGAAAATGTAAATAAGAAATTTTCAAGCTTTATAATTATTTATTAGGTATAAACTGAGTATAGGTATAAACTAATCCATTGGATTAAAACGTAAGTATAATGTTCATGGTGAGTAAATGTATATAGGAATTTAAATGCTTCTTAAGGTGCAATCCTAACCTGGAGTTTGACCAGCAAAGTTTGACTGCCACAAGGGACCCCATAAAGTATGTTTGGACCACTCTCACAACGCAATCCTAGCATGCCCCTTGCATCGACGTGACGTCATCACAGTGTCGGCTTCAGAGCGCCGACAGAGCGCCTCCCTTGTGCCGACCGAAGATGATTGGCGTGAGGGATTCTCCATCCCGTTTTGGGATGGGGATTGGTGGGAGGGGGGAGGCGGGATGTGGGCGGGACGTGGGCAGGCTTGGGAGGTGGCTCTTTAGTGGGTGCAGATCCAAGGAGCACATAGGGGAGGCTGGAGCCTCCCCTACGGTAACGGAGCGCATGCTCCCTTGCCGCGGGGAGACTCCAGCCCGTCCTGAACAGTGTTGGATTTGGCATTGGCCGGCCAGCCTTGCTAATCCAGTGCTGTTCAGGATTGCGCCCTCAGAGTCAGAGTTGCCAGCCCACAAAAATGCGCCATCTTCCCGGACTCTGAGAATGATTCAAATGTGCTTTATGATGGCCCTTGTGCTGGCCAACTTTGCTGTCCTAATTGTGCCGGCCTAACTCCAGGTTAAGACTGCACCCTAAAATACGGTGGCTCTCAAACACCTGAAGTTTATTGTATGTGGCTCTGATGTTAAGCAAGTTTGGACACCCCTGGTATAGACATTTTGAACATCTCTGAGAATGTTCACAAGAGAAGAAAAATATTTGCATGTGTAGGGCTGCCTGCTTTCTCTCTCTCAGCTGGTCTCTTGGAGTGACTCAGCCCAGCAGTTTTTTTCATTCAGCAGGAGGAAGAAGACAGAAGTGGGTGGGAGGAGGCAGGGCCAGACCCAATGCAGGGCATTCCAATGGAGCTCCCACCCTCCCCTTGTGGCCCCTCACTCACCATACAGCCATGGTGAGAAGAGTGCTTGTGGTGCTGCGCATGGTGTGTGGCACCCATAAATAGTTGGTGGTGATATCATGTCAATGCCAACTGCTTCTGGGAGACCCATTTCGGGCAGTTTGGAGGCAGGACCAGGTGGGATGGCCCAATGGGTAGTTGGTCCACTCACCCCTCTGGCTTATAGCCCACAGAGATCTTGGGTGCCGTAGCAAGTGATCTACTTGCTTTGCCAGCATGCCCCCCCCCCAGCAAGAGGCCCAGTGTGACAACACAGGCCACATTGGCTTAAGACTGGTGCTGGAAGGAGACGAGGAAGACATGGTGGGTGTCTGCATATAATTATATAATATCGCTGGGCTCTGTGGGCTGTTCAAAATGTGTTGGTGAGCTGGATGTGATCTGTGGTGTAGTTTGGGGAGCCCTTTTATAACCTAACATTTTTAGAGGACTTATGTTCCAGTGACAAAGATGTTGGGTGCTTTTCCATCTTTCAGGCCACCAATGGAGATGAAACAAAAGTGTGGTCATGAGCCCAGGGCTGCTGCACTCTCCCTTAGTTTGCATTGTATCATCCCAATGGAGAATAGCCAAGAGACATTAACGCTTTTCTATGTGGTGCAGAGGTTGCTCCTCAAAGGTTCAGCTTGACAAGACAAGGTTCAGATCAAGACAGAAAGCAAATTTGGTTCTCATACAGTGTGGAAGATGACTGCAGGTTGTGCATATGTGACTTAAATTACCTTGCCTCCAGCAGTGTGATGCCAGAACTAGCAGTCACAGTAAGCCATCTTGGGCTGAAAACACCTGGGACTTTAAAAGATAACCACCATTCAGCTGGGAAATGACTCAAGAGCCAGTGAAAGTCAACAATCAGAAAGTATCATGGTCCCTCTACTGAACGTTCTTTGTTTTGGACCAGCTGCCATTTTATGGGGCAATGAATTCCATAGAATACTTATATGTATTGAGAAGATGCCATCATTTGTTTCACTTACGCCTTCTGCCTTTCGGCTTCACTGGCTGAGCACAATTTCTTTTGTTTGCGGAAGAATACGCGTATTTCATATTCTCTCTTTTCTGTGCCTCCCATACTTTGATAAACTTCTGTTTATCCTTATCCTTATCCTTCTCTCCTGATAGTCACGTGTAGTTTGGAGACAGTTTTAGAGTTCTGAATTTTGCAGGTTGCTGCTGAGTCGGATTCCTGGGTTAACATAAGGGCCCGTACAGTCTGTGCAAGCCACTTGTGCCTGCCGAGCGCTGTCGCAAATGTTCCGTAAAGCATGTTTGCTCCAGTGCAAGGCGCACACAGCACTGATGCAGGCACCTGCGTCAACCCTGCAGCACTGGAGCGGGCACCCGGTAAAGCCGCTCCTGCGCCACCCACAGCAAGTACGGACCTGCGCATCTCCATCCAGGCGGCTGGCACCTACCCTGGGTTAAAGGGATGAACATCCTCTTGCCCCATGGATTCTCTAGCCTGCTTCCAACCTGTACTGGATTCAGCGCAGGCCAACTGGCCTGCCTGTTCCAGCACAGGTTAGGATTGCTCTTTAATTTGCGCAGCAAGCTTACATATGTGTACTGTACAAACAGGAAGCTCATGCCAGGACAGTCTCACTTGGCCCTCGGAGAGATCATGTCCCCAGTACACACTAGGATATGGCTGCTGTTCCCATACTAGGCTGCCCTGCATCAAGCTCCGGTCGCCTTCCATCACATCTCTTTTAATTTGAATAACTGAACCGCCGAACGCTCTGTGTTCTGCCCATGGTTCTATCTAGTGGCTAGGCCATAAGTAACTATCTTGTTCCAGGATAGGAAGCATACAAAAAATATGTATATTTGTAGCTTGCAGAATTTTGTGTTTGCTAAATGAAGCTGTGAATGTGGGTGGGTGGGGGATGGGGGCGAGGAGGAGGTCAGATAAGTGGTTTCAATTTTAGTTGACAGCCCCCTGCTAAGATTTATGACACTGTGCTGTATATGCATGCTTCTTTGTAGAGGCTTAAATCATGTCATGCAAACTGGCCTTACCTTTCCACTGGAAATAATGGTACCAGTCAGAGAAATGCATTAATAGCATCTTGTACATTGGGTTATAATAATGGTGCTATTAGCAAGAGGTGCGCAATGTCAGAGAAGTAATGGGACATCACCTTTTTCCCCTACACACTGGACTCCAAGGATTTAATGCATTGGACATGAAGATCTATAATCAATTGACACGTCAGCTGAAAATATGACTCTTGCAAATTCTGTGGTTCTGGGAACTCCAAGAGTTGAACGACTGTCCTCCAGATGTGACTTTTCACTTTTTAAAAAGCACATGAACACCTTTAGGACAATTTAGGGATTCACTCTTGGTCCCTGCTTAGTATACCTTTCTTCTCTTTCCTCCCTCTGTAAAAAAGCATTGTTGATTTTCATATTTTTGTTGTTTATTTTGTAAGCACCATGTTCCAGCATGGTTCATGTGCACACATACCTATTGTCGTCGAAGCAAAACAGGACCTTGTTTATTCATCTGAACTGGCTTCTGGGCTGGAGCAAAGGTGTTACTTAGAATTGAAATCCTGTTCTCAGATTAAGCTTTAGCGGCTTCTTCTTTTCCTGGTTCTGATGGCTGGCGACTAAGATCTTTCCAAACAACACGAGTGCTGCCTGAGAACCAAATAAGAGGTTAAAATGTAAGCATCAGTGTTAACATTCACCTGGGAGGGAGGTTCATATTTCTTTTAGGCTGTGGTGGGTGCACCAGAACAAATGGACAGGCTGGCAGCATATTGAATAACCAACTTGTACCGTCTGCACCGCTTATGGGTATGATTGCACTTAGCTCCTCCAAGCGTAATTTTATCAAGGTGTACAACATTTCTTTGGGATCCCGTCCCAAAGAGGGAGGGGAGAGGTGAAACAAATCAGGGGGAGGGTTAATATGGGGCCAGACAGAATGGGGGAAGGGGCAAAACAGGATCAACAATCAATCAATCAACAGGTACTTATATACCGCTTTTCAACACAAAGTTCACAAAGCGGTTTACAGGCAATAGTAATAATAAAGTTAAATGGCTGGGGGGACAGTGGCAACAGCTGGAATAGTCTTTGGAGAGCAGGTCTACCTGCTCCTGCGGCGTCAACAGCTAGATGCAGTAGTAAGGAAAACCAAACACACCCCTCTCTGAAATCTTTTGCAGAAAATTAGCACCATTGTATTTAAGCTCACACTAGAGTGGAAAGCGTCCGGTGTGTATCAAAAGTTACTTCTCCAGCAGCTGTAGTCCCTCAGCTGTGTCCCTGAGCTCCTGTACGCTCCTTCACACAATAAATGGATCCACAAGCCAAAGAGCTCCTGTAGCAGCCAGGTTCCTCCCAGATTCGACAAGGTATTCCGGAGTGTCATGTATACATCCCTTGGCTCAGAGCTTGGGGTTTGCTGTGGTAGTGTCTCCAGCATCCCATGCAGTACAGGCAGTGAGTCGAGATGAGTTTGGAAAATGGAAGATCCCAGGAAATTTCCTCCTTTGGATCCTGGGCCCACTTTTGACCATGTACAATCTACCCCTGCACGGCTCCTCATAGACCTTAATTGCAGAGCATGATTTGAAATGTCCCCATTAACTGTTGGAAGTTGTGTAAACTGATAGAAAAGGCCTTCCTATTTCCAGCATCTGTTTCTTGGGCTTTCTCATCCTTTTGACGGGAGTTGCCTTCTTGGGGTCAGTTTAGCATGTCCTCCAAAAGATCAAATTGTGGTTTGTGAAAAATTGTGTGAAAATTTTTTACTATCCACTTCCATGGAACAGCTTCCTTCAGTACCAACATGGAACAACACCCTTTTGCTTTCTTGGTAGTTGTGTTCATGCTTGTTTGAAATGTTTCAAGCTAAACATTCATCTTGCATGGGTTTATGAACAGCTTTTTATATTAGCTGATTAGCTTTTTTGTATTAGCTACCTTGTGTAATCTGCTCTTGAAATTCTTTGAAAACAAGGAAGATTCTGTTAATTACACAGGAGATCAACAGATTTTTTGCCGAGATGTGGGTGGATGCTCAAGTTTCTTTTAATCCTGTTCCAGGATTTGGCACCCAAAAGAGGTAATCTGTGCCCCCTTCATTGTTTCTATGGGTATCATACTATCAGCTAACTACCAGACTGGACAAAGAAAATCTGGTTTTATTCAGGTTGTTCTGAAACTGTGTCTAATGAAGAACACAAGAATCAGAATCGTGTTGGTGTGTTTTTAAATTAACAAAAAAAAACCCTACTGCTGCTGTTGGTGAGGGTTCAGCATGTTGGCCTGGCCAGGTGGGCCCTCAGCTGGGGGTTGACCTGGTCACACCTGGTCACCAATCTAATATTTGTATCTCCTGACAAATATTAGATTGAATGCTCCCTGAACGAGGGATTGCCTTCTTATACTTAAAGCATCATGCAGCCTGATGCTCTATAAAGAAAGAATAACTGCAGAGTCTCCAAGATTTGTCTGAGGGCACAATCCTAGCATGAAGTTTGGCTGGCATAGTTAGGCCTGCACAAGGGCCACCATAAAGCACATTTGAACCACTCTCGGAGTCAGGGAGGATCGTGCACATTTGTATGCCGACCTCTCTGACTCCGAGAGTGGTCCAAGCACACTTTATGGAGTTCCTTGTGCCAGCCAAACCTTGCTGGACTAACTGTGCCAACCTAACTCCAGGTTAGGATTGCACCCTGCGAGTGTTTCTTACTGCTGCTTAGAACCGTCCCCCACTTCTGCAAAGACAAGTGTGTCAGAGTTTCTGTTCCTAGCTATTAGAGAACCAAATGAGAAGATGTGGCCTTCTTTGTTACATTGCAGGCATAAATTCAAGGATAGTTGCTTTCTTTTTTTATTCTGATTCTGAACCTTTATTGGCATATTAAAATTAACTTACAGTAAAGCAACATACAAACAACATGATAATACACTCATATTAAGAACAGACAGTATGACTATCTCCTGTGCATAGCTTGAGAAATATGGCCACCTGTCTGAACAGGTGGATAGTTGCTTTCCACAGGGGGGAATATGGACTATTCTGTTGCCACCAGTTGGCTCTAGAATTCTATTGTGGATATACTAAGATTGCTTCTTAGAACAGTGGCTTCCAAGCACTTTTAGACTGTGGCCCTCGTTGGCCTTCAAACATCTTGGGCCCATCACCTGATGTTTCCAGTGTTGACTATAATAAAAGGCCTTGATTCATATTGGCATGTATACAACTTTAGGGCTGAAGGTTAAGCAGAGAAAGGTGGTGGGGAACCACGGATTTTTTTCAGCCATCTCTGATCATTTGTGCTTGAAATACATGAATGAATGAGTTCATGCATGTAAAAACACAGGCCTCTGAGGATTCCTTTTGGAATTCTTCACACTTGCAACTTCTTCTGTTGTTAAGGGGGAATCTGTGTTTCTGTACGTAATGTGATTTAATGCTACAAAAATGGCACACATTCTGATTGTTTATCCCATGGGACTTAATTAGTTCATGATGCTACTATGAGTACAAGGAAAGCAAAGAGGAGCATCTATGTACAAAACTTCAGCACTCAGCCAGTACTTGTCTAATGAAATGTGAACCACCGAGATACTGATGGGATGTAGAAAACATGCTGATCATACAGGAGGAGGATGCTTTCTGCTGGGCTTATGGGAGATTTTGAGCAGGTTCAGGTATTTCTGAGCCTATTATGCTTACTGAGCCTTCAGATTATTATTCCAGCTCAGTAGACCAGACCTAATAATCATGTAAGCATGCTGTTTTAACAGTGCTTCCCTTGTATGGATTTCCCTTCCTCCCCTGGCTCAATGAGAGGTGTGAATGTGTGTTGCAAGACAGATGCCATGTATATGAAGCCAATGGAAGGAAAACCCAACTGGTAGAGTGGTATATCTTTGACAGTTCAAACCCTTCAGGGATTCCCATTCTGAAATACAGAGTCTAGTTTGCCTGGCAAAGCTAGATACATGATGCTGCTTTGCATTGGTTATGTGCATTTGCCTTTATTTGCTTTAAAAGCTACTAAGGATTTTAAACAATTGCTGGGTTAACTCAGCACAGTGGTGCTGTACCCAAGAGAGATAAATTGCAAGTGACTGTTGTCAGACTGGTGGGTCATGTTTTGTGATTGAAAACTATAGATTTCCTGTTTGCCACTGTATAGTGGATTACTGTGAATGGCAATAAGTGTCCTCCAGAACTCTTTTTTCTTTGTGACCTAAAAGTGGATGATGAAGCCTTTCATGAGTCCTGTGCATCATAATCAATCAATCAATCAATCAGAGTATTTATATACCACTTTTCAGCAAGGAGTTCACAAAGTGGTTTATAGGCAAAAAATAAAGTTAAATGGCTCTCTGTCCCCAAAGAGCTCACAGTCTAAACAAGAACCACCAGCACCAGCAACTAGAAAAGACACTGTGCTGGAGTGAAGAGGAACAGTTACTCTCCCCTGCTAAATATAAGAGGAACACTTCTTGAAAAAGTTCCTCTTGCCCAGTTAGCAGGGGTAGCATTATGCCCCTCACTCTGATACATGTATTGTTGCTGTTGTATTATTTACAAAGTTCCTACATTTATTAGGAGTTGTAGGAAAATAAGATGAAGAACGATCCCTTCCTGCAGATGCACATCTAGCCCAGGAGGGTCTGGGTATGTCTTTTGGCCTCTTCAACTCCCAGAATGTTAGTGAAAATAAGCTTGAGCTGCACACACTTCCCACTTGTACTAGTTTTCATGTGCCAGCATGAAAACTGGCAAGAGAAAGGTGAGGCTTTACATTGTCAGCTCTGTGTGTGTGTGTTTTCTGTGCGAGTTGGCCAGGTGCCTGGAACCTGTGTCTGTGATTCACCCAATCTCATGCTATCACTCTGCTGAGTGCCTAGGCAATAGCTCTGCTGGTTGTTGATGCACCAGCAGATATGCTCACATTTATCACTTGATATGCTCACATTTATTCTTGACCGTTTATTTCCAGGCCTGTTACACGTGACAGTCACTGCTCTGTGCCCAAGGCCTCCTTCACACTGCTACGTTATTTTTGTAACATGTCCCCCCATTTTAACCAATATTAAATGTATCCTGTGGTACAACTTGGAACCCTCCCCTTGCTTGATGAATGACACCCTTTGTGGATCGTCTTTCATTTAAATACTTCATTGTGACATTGTGCGGCATTCAGAAGGATGACTTATTCACAAAGCTGGTTTTTGCCACCACCCTTCCTCCTGAAGCTGGGAGGATGCATCCCTTTGGTCACCTCAACTATAAATTACTCTGATGCTGTTGTGTGATCATTTTGCAGATTCCTCTGATCCTATTCTGCCTGGTATTGTCTCATTCCCCATGATGTCCAGATAAACTTCCCTCAGCATAATATTTCCTAAAAATTTTCCCTTCTACCCCGAGAGCATTAAGGGCTGGTCTACTTATGTAGATGGGAATAAATAAGTCCAGTTCTCTGGTGGCAAAATGAATTGTACCACTTTGAATGTCAGATTGTGGATCACATTTTTTAAATGCTCCACTCCGCAAAGGATTTTCTGCAGTGCTTGAGGAACAAAACAAGCATGGAGGGGAGCAGACAAAGCTAGACACTTTCTCCTTTATGTGCTTTTACTGGCAGCAAGGCTTTTCACATGGAGGGAGTTTAAAAAGAAAAAAAAAAGGTATCCCCTGCTATTAGCCTGAAGTAGTGTGGCCTTCTGCACCATCTCATTCTATTGCTTCCTTCTGTGGCTCAGAGTCCTGTAGAACTGGTATGCAACACCAAATTCCCAAGTTTAAAACACTGGTTTTGAAGTGCAGATGCTATCATTTCCAGCAAATGTGCCTTCTGCAAGGTTGTTAAACTGCAAAGAGAAAGCCAAGATGGCTGCCACTGTATCCACAGGCAATGTGAAGAGATAAATGGTTGACCCTGGTCCATGTCAGGTTAGGATTGATGCCACTATCAGCTCTAGTGCCTTTCCAATGATTTAAAAAAAAATCTCTCTGATAGAGTGTGTTATCTAGTTACTGCCATGAGGGCAATCGCCCAAGGGGCAGGGAGGGGGGGAAAGGTCATTCTAGGAGGACAATCTTTGTCAGATTAAATGAGAAAAGGAAACTCTCACTTTAAAAAGTAGTACAAAAAAAAATCAAAGTAGCTCTAGGTGTAAAGGAAAGGATAAGCAAAATCACCACTGCTTTTTCCCTCACTCACTGGGATGGGCCTTGGGCAAAAATGGGAAATCTAGTACAGAGGGGGGACGACAACACTTTGCTTCAATTCTGTAATATTCAAGTGATGATCTTTATCTTACAGAAGACCAAAAATGGTCAGATTCAGAATTGATTTCCCTGCCCTTTTGCTACAATTAAGTCACACTTGCAGCATAATCCTGTACAAGTGTACGTTGAAGTCCCACTATTTCCAATGTGGCTTACTACCATAGTTTGAAGTGTTTATAGGATTGCAGCTTCAATATAATATCTCTTTGCTGACATGTTGGTTCTAGGCAGTGATGTCATGCAGGGGGAACGCGGGGAACTCAGTTCCACTAGTTAAAATTAGGGCTGACTCCGCCCACTTCACTCTCCCTCCTCCCCCCTCCCAATTCCTCTGCAAAGAGCTTTTCTTCTTGGTTGGCTGGCACTCAGAGGGTTAAAGGGAGAGACTCTGGATTCCTAGGGGGGCGAAGGCAGTGATGTCATTCGGGGGAATGGACCAGAACGGGTGTTCCGGATCCTAACGGGCTCCGTGGCTGGTTCCGGGTTCCCGACAAGTGCCAATCAAAAGTGAGTTCCTGTTCCTAAATCATTTGAATGACACCACTGGTTCTAGGTTTGCTATAATGTATGGATCTCAATTCAATTCATAATTGTACATGCATATCGGTTCTATTATCAATATTCTGATGCAGTGGTTTTTCTTCGTGAAAGACTGGAAGCGGGCAAAGGAAAAATGTTATGCAAGTCTATTTCTGAAAATGTGTGTGTTCGTGGGCAGGATGATTCAGAATCAACTCGGAGCATACTCTCCATTGCAAAATTGAATGCTATTTTTTAGGAGCATCCTTTGAGAATTGTGAAGTAGTGGAAGGAAATGTGGGTGGGAGCCATGCAACATTTCTCTGTTTTTGAATGAATCACTGTTTTTTGTAGCAGTACTGATTCAGTACACACTTGATATTCTGCTGTATATGGTCAGATAAGTATCAAATTTTGGTGTCACTTAGTAAAGAAGTGACTGCTAAATGAATACAGAACTGAAATGGAAACGTTAAGAGAGATCTCATATGGAGGAGTTAAAAGCCATTTAGAAGGTATGGAGGTAAATCTGCAGGCACCACTTGTGCACATGTGGGTGTGATGGGTTGCTCTGACGTTATGTAGTTTGGAATGTCTCCTGCTGCACTGCAGTCGCACTGGCTCCATGCTGTTGTTTTTTGAACTTGAAGATAGTGTGATGAGTAGCGTAGCTCCAGGAGGCAGTGCGTTAAGTGGTGTAGGTGCTGCAATGCTCCGTGCGAGCAGCCCCTCCCACTCACCATTGGAGCCATCCCAGGCAGCAATTGCAACACTGGCCAGAATGGCTCTGATGGCAAGTGAGAGGGGCTGCTCACACGATGCGTTGTGGCACCTGCAATACTTACCATGCCATCCCTCCGTAACTACTCTACTGGGTGTGAGTAAGTTACCAGTATCTAGGGATACAGAGATAAGGGTGTGCATGTTTTCTGTCCCACTTGAGTCTTGGCAAAATAGTCTTTGCACAGTTTTGTATCACTTCAAGCACCTTCAAACTCTATTGGCTAAGAGCAGAGGTCTTCAACCTTTTATGTTAATCTGTCTATCCCACTGTCTGTCCTGCCCCCCTTCTGGAACCCAATCTGCCTACCCCCTTCCCCCATTACACCCTCGCAGCACTGTTCATTATAACCAAATACTCTTATTAAAGAGAACAGAAAATTTTACCACAAAGCCTGGCACTAGAGAAAGCAATTTTAGCACAATTTTGAGGAACCTGAACAGGACAGGGACACCATCTCCTGGAACCTGAAGGGGTACATCGGATGCTTCCCCTTTTACCTGGTCGTACTCTAGTCCAGTGGTCTTCAACTTTTTTCATTCTCAAAAGTTGCTGTGACCCCAGAGTTGAAGAATACTGGCTTAGAGACAACTGTGGGACAGAAAAAAAAATGATTTTATCTGCAGGCAGTGACAATACTATTGTACTCTCCCTACTTTGTAGTCTCAGTTATTGTTTGTGTAGCCAAGCTTTAAGGGTAATTCCAAATCCAGGCATTGAAAGGTTTATCTGACCCTGCAAATAGTTATATTAATGTCCTCTAGCATGTACTTAGCCTCTTTCTGAGGCACATTGCAGTTGAGCCATTTGTGCAATTATCCTTGTTCCTACTGTTGGAACACTGTTATGGTTATCTGGTGGAAAAATTTTAAGATTTCCAAACTATTTTTTTTATGTCTTAAGGATGTAAGAAAGGGCTCAGCTGGGTTATGTGGTCTCCCATTTTGTTTCTGTCACTGACCAGCCAGGTGACTTTTGAGGATTGAAAAATAGTGGGGACCTCTCCTGTGTATTTCTCAGAAGAACTGTTTTCTCTGAAAGTGAAGGCTTCATTCAAGCACCAAGGGGTAATCGCCATGGCCTAGATTCAAAGAACCTGCACAGTTTTGTTCTACTCTGTTAGGGAGCTTTGGGTTTGGAATTTGTGAGCAACAGTCTCCCATGCTGCAGAGTGGATGCTAAAAGGTGGAAAAGCAGTTTGAAAGGTGACATGGAGGGGTTTGTTGCTCAAAGGGCAATAGTGGAAAAGACCTTGGGCCTGCCTGAAATAGCTCTCTGGATCTCAGCCGATATTCTTTAAAAATAAATTTCTGAACAGCCTTCAGGATAAACTGCAGTCCTCTTTTTAAGCTGACGTTGGCACCAAGAAAGGCTTACAAGTGTGCTTTCCCCAAATCCAATGTCATGGCTTGGCAGAGCTTAGTTCTTGGCAGCTTGCATTTTTTAGTGCACACCCTCCTCTATCAATGACACTTGGGATTTGCAGCTCCTCAATGATTCTGGCACACAAGTACCCCCAATCATAGGATTCTGTGTGTGATTTCATGCTGCACTACAGCACGTGCTTCCTATTTGAAAAAACGCCTTCTCTTTTGCCAGCTTAGAACTATGCACATTTTCCAAAATAACAGCTGATAGTTGATTTGCATCAAACGGTGTTGTCTTTGATCACTTCTAAAAACAGGAGATTTATATCTGCAGGGACATCTTAAAATTGGAAAACATTTTTTTTTAAAAAATAGGTTAATGAGAATACCAAAGCTTTTTAATGGCTTTTAAAGAGTCTTTTTATTCTTCTTGGTCATACTCTATTTGTATTGTATATGCAACTATTTATGTACTGTAACTGTATTTGAGAGTAACTGTATTTGGGACTTTGGGTGTAAATATGCCAGATTCACATTCACTATGTGTGAATTACAGCAGGCCCTTGTCATCTGCAGGGAGCTTGTTATCCACAGGGAACCCCCACAGAAAAGGAAACCTGTGGATGTTCAAATCTGCATTTGTGTTTTGGGGGGGGGGGGCTCACCCTCTGACCCCAACCGGTGGGCTTTCTGAGGCCTGCAGAGACTGTGTACACTACTCGCATACATCTTCTGCAGGCTGCCCGGAGCCATTTAAAGGCTACTTCCGGTTTAAGTTTCCCTTACATGACTCTGGGTGGCATTCTGAGGCCTGCAGAAGCCACTGTGCACAGCTGCGTGCAGCCTCTGTGGGCCTCAGAAAGCCCTCCAGACCTGACCGGAGCTGATGGGGGGGGGGGGCTGTTCTGCACCTGGGGATAGCGGAATTCTCAGGTGCAAAATCCATGGATAACGCAGGTGGGCTGGATACTGAAAATTATATCTGCTCGTAAGAGGGCATTGTTGTAGCAAAGTGAAAAGGCAGTGCATTTAAATACACAATCTAAGAGCACCCTTTGGCTGACACATATGTGTTGTATTGGCCAAACGTCATAGAAGTACTGTAAGGCTGTTCAATTTTTTCTTAAAGGTTGAAAAACAGTTTGATATGTCATGGAAATGTCATTCCATTGAAGAAGTCACACTTCACTGGGGTTGCCCACGTGCATCTTTGCATCCAAACCAAAGTCTGGATGCAACACTGTACTGGGACTGGAGAGTTCCAAGTCTCACACTGCATTGAACCTTGGTAAATGACTGTGAACTAGTTACTTACACTCCCAGCTTCTTTGGGTTGTTGCAAGTGCAAGGGCGGTGGGTGGGTGGGGAAGAACAGTATTTGCCACCCTCCATTCCCATCATCTACTGTAAGCGCATTTGCGCAACACTTTGAATGTTGCATGTTTGCAAGATTTTCAGGGAACCTCCAAGCCAACGGGTGGCCCTCCCTTAACAAGTCATAGGGAAGAATTGAAGCGAGTGGGCGGGCTTAGCGGCCATGTTGGTAAGTACAAAACATTGCTCATTCCAAGCATTTCAAATGGGTTTTCGCATGATGTTTAGGGCTGAATCGTTTACTCCTGAAGTAAAAACTTACCAAAATAACAACGTGTGATCGTGGAGAAACACCAGTGGTAACCATATTATGAGTTAATATGCAATTCCAAGGTTTAATTCCGCGTAATTATATTACTGAACACACCGGACGAAATGCTGTCTGTTTTAACTCAGATTGCACTGTTTTGACAGACTTATTTTTTGAAATCTACACAAGCAAAAATAAAACGGCCATGCCCCATTAAAAAAATGTCTGTTAATGTTCAGAATTTCAAAAATATTACCGGTCGTTTTATTGAGCCGATGTAATGTGAATACATGAATCTTTCCACGGAAATTAAATCCCATTTTTCGTCCAGCGATTCGCACACCCGTATGCAGAACACGCAGGCATGCTTAAAGACGTTGAAATTAACTTTTACACGTGCGCCGTGCGAGCGAGAGAGCCCCTCCGGCGGCAATCCTCGTCGTTCGCGGCGCTGATCTGAGTCAGCCATTTTTGTAAGTCGAGGTCTTCAAGAATGGACTTCCAGGGCTTCTCCAGCTATTATACTTCCATGCTCCAAGCAGAGAAATAAGTTTTTGAAGAAGTTTCAAGGTGTTTCCATATACTGAAACAGCAGCAATTGAAACACACATCCAATGTAAGCTACAGTCTATTTTTTAGAGTAGTCCAGTGTTAGAGAACACCAGAGATTTAGCACCAGGACCCACTTTATAGAATAGCACTCTGTTCAGGACCTACCAAAAGTGATGTCATGGCCAGAAATGCCATCATTGTGATGCCAGAGCCTGCTGCTTTCCTGAGAATGCCCCAGTACGTTGGGTTATTTCTCAGTCATTTTCCAATAGTAAAGAGAAAAGAAAAAAAAATGTATTTACAACTTTGACACAAGCAAAACAACTACACGGCCCTACCCCTTTCCATATCCTGTCTTCTCGTATTTTCAACACTGCTGCTCTAGGTGTTTCACGACCTACCTGAAATTGACTTGCAACCCACTAGTGAGTCATACAAAAAAATACTAAAAAAATTGGCCTCGCTCAAGAAAATCCTCCCCCATTTTTTTTTAAACTGAACATACAGGCCTAGCCCTTCCAGATCTTGCAAAGAGGGGGTTCCTCTATCCTCCCTGCAAACATTGACTTATACCAGTGGCATAATTAAGGGGGCAGGGTGGTACATTGCTTCAGGTACCACCCCTTGAGTGGGTTTCTTAGAATCCTCAAGGACGGGGTGCCTCCTTGAATACCCTGTTTATATTGGCTCACTCCAATGGCATAACTAAGGAGGCAGAGGGGTACATTGCCCCAGGTACATTACAGTACTTTGAGAAACCTGTACATGGCTGGAATCATAAGTTTCTAATAAATGACAATAGGCGCACAACAGGCAACAACTATCCTAGGCACACTTACTTCAGAGTAAGCCTGATTCAACTCAATGGAACTTACTTTTGAGTAGGCATGATTAGGATTACGTTCCAGAGTGATAGGTGAATAAACCCAGCAGCATTCCCACCCACCCCCCACCTCCCCCAAAATGTGAGCAAGTCATGCAAAGTGACTGAGGGCACAATCCTAACTTGAAGTTAGGCCAGCCCAGTTAGGCCAGCAAAGTTTGGCCGGCACAAGGGACACTGTAAAGTGCATTTGGACCACTTTCAGTGTCAGGGAAGATGGCGCATGTCTGTGTGCTGGCCTCCCTGACTCTGAGAGTGGTCCAAACACACTTTACGGTGTCCCTTGTGCTGGCCAAACTTTGCTAGCCTAACTGTGCTGGCCTAACTTCAAGTTAGGATTGCACCCTCAGTATGTTTCACTTTACTAAGTTTTGGACACTTTCTTTCTAAGTTAGGTGCCTTAGAGCATCATTGTGTTCCACAGCTGATTGCAGGTACTTACCTGTAACTGAGGGGCTGCAAACCAAGTGGATTTCAAAGTCTAGTCCCTTGCCATTAAAAATATGCTAGTTTCATTTTTTAAATCAAAGTGGGGGGGGGATACCCTCAGAGGCGTTTCTACAGGGATGGCAAAGCTCTAAGTTTTGCAAGGAGTCTTACCCTGTCATGTAAATCCCTCCTCTCCCTTGCTGCTGTAGCCAGTAAGCAATGCCAAGATGTTGCTGTTCCCTGTGAGGATTGGCTAAAACGGTGCAGGAGAGGAGTGATTTCCACTGCAAGGTAAGGCTTCTTGCAAAACTTAGAGCTTTGCCATCCCTGTAGAAACGCCACTGAATACCCTGCAAACGAGTTTCTAAATTTTCCTGAAATGTTGATCTTTGCCCTCTGGGAGCATATAGTGGAATAACTCTGGAAACTGTTCAGAACTATCCTTTCACCTCTCCACTTTCAGAAGAGTTTCAGAATAATTTGTGGGACAGGTTTTTTTGGTGTTCCACCTTTTACCAGTGTTGCTCTATCGCTATGGGTTTTAAGGACGGTGAGATGAAACAATAAATAATCCCTTATAAATAGCTGCATAAATGAGAACTTGGATTTAAGGGGCTGTGAGACAACCTCGACTTTTATTTATTAAATTTTTTATATTAAAAAGTCATTAAACTGGGCTGAGTACCCATTAGAACTCCTGAAGAAAAACAGACACAGAAAAGTAAAGAAGTAGTAGGTGCCATTCTCTCTCTGAGCACATTTCCTTTGGAAGCTTTATGTCTTTTCAATAAACAGACCATTAGCCAAACTGTGGCCTTAACAAAATATTTTTGGTTGACTTCATGCATGGTGTGGTGCTGGAACTGTTAGCCGTGCTCAGTTAAATTTTAAATGTCAGAGCTCATTAGTGGTGAGTTTAGCCAAAGAGAGTTGGCGTGGAATGTAACTTCTTCCAACAGGACTGCAGAAAGAGAAATCACCTTTTTGCTTCTGTATCTGGATTTCCACAGTGTCTCTCTGGTTGGGTCAAAACGCATGCCATGAAAAAACAGATCCATGTGTCCAGAGAAGCTAGTAATATGACAGAGAAGGGTATGCAAATTCCGAGGCAAGTGGTTAGGAAGTTTCGGTAGGAGACAGGACTGAAGGGGTTGAGCTGAAGGCTTCATGCAAAATGTACCACTTGATCAGCAGGAGCATGAGAAACTGCCAGTCTGGGAGCCCCAAAGCCCACCCCTACTGGACCTGAAATTGGGGAGGCTTCAATTTTGTTTGTTGAAGTACAGTAAAGTACATTATGTCCATTATGGAGTTAGGTCAAAGTGTATGATTTTGTACCATACTAGTGAAACGTATGCTATAAAATCACATTGCTATGGGGAGCTCAGACTGCAGTTACACACTGCAGTCCCTTACACACCTGGGAATAATGCCTATTGAAATCAGTGGGGCTTACTTCTGATTGCACCGTAAGGGATTGCAAGGTAAGATTACACCATAAGGGACATCAATATGCAATTAATGCCTCCTAAACTAAGGGCACAATCCTCACCTGTGCTGAAACAGGCAGACTGGCTGACCTGTGCTGCATCCTAACCCTGTTAGGATCTACTTGGGGCTACTTGGACCCTAGCATCCTCGTGTAATGCTGGGCTGGTGAGGTGGGTGGGTTAGGATACAGCCTAGATCACCAGGCCCGTCCCATTTTCCTCCACCAATCCACCCACTGGCCTGCCCTCTCCTCGCCCCAAAACACTCCTGTTCCGCCCTCTCCAACATGACGTGCTGGCTGCCCTCATCCAGCGCGATCTTATCTGGTTTTGACGGTGCAGAAGCTGATGGGAGCCTTCATGCACCAGTGCACAACTGTGCACTAGTGTGGCCACCTTTGGAGTAGTTCACAACACCCCTGGGCCAGCACAGGGGACACAGGATTGCACTCTTGGTAAAATTTTGATCATCCCCAGTTTCTTCTGGCCTGCTGAGATAAACAGGTTTAACTCTTAAGCTGAAGCTCTTATTCTGTAATATAAATGTTTTGCTGTTGTAGGTGTTGTATTTCATTTCCATTCAGAAGGCAAAGAGATTCTGAACACTAAGCAGGGCTTTTGGTTGCTGCTAAATGAATAAGCCTGATATGAAAAGAAGTTAGATGTGTTTCACTTCTGAACAAATAAGCGTCCCCCAGTTAGGTGCAGAGCATTTTGGAAATCCTTCTTGGAAGTGCTGTGGTTGCCTCGTTTACAAAGTGAAGTTGACTACCTCAGAGGATTGTCCCTTTGCAGCTGCTTCATGAATGTGAAATTTACCATTACTTTTTAAGTGGATAAGGCGAAGCATTATTATTTTTTATTTTTTTAGTGATAGGGCTGTGTTTGAGCCAAATACTGGAGAGTTAGCTGAGATTGCACTATCAGATGGAGCTGGCTCTGTTTCCTCCATTTACTCTTCCGGCCAAAACAGCATTATGCAATTAGGTTTGCTTTTAAACCCAAGTATTTTACATGGGATGATGCAGTCTATGATACATTATGGGAGTGATAATATATACAGATAGGCTAAAGGAAGCACATTGCTGATGTGCTAGGACTGAAACAGGATATTGTGCTGGAAATGAAGTGCTTATTGCTTGCAGATTAGGCACTCCTGGTTTTTGCATTGCTGGAAAATCAAATGAGAGCCCTTGACAGCCAAGTTCTGTATTTAAAAGCAGGATCTGCAAAGTCACATTCACTGATCCTGCGCTGTTGGTGTGTCCTCCCATTTTCTGACGTAGTACAACCCGTGCTTGTATTAGAGAATTGATGCTTGATTAAAGAAAATGTATTAAATG
Organism: Lerista edwardsae; assembly: GCA_029204185.1. Taxonomy (NCBI): domain Eukaryota; kingdom Metazoa; phylum Chordata; class Lepidosauria; order Squamata; family Scincidae; genus Lerista; species Lerista edwardsae. The sequence goes on along the minus strand of JAJKFI010000054.1, from coordinate 6,844,053 downwards.
TGCATATAAATAAAGTCTGTATCAAATTAATTTTTTGAGTCATATCTTTCAGGCAAGTTAAACGAGATAATTTTTAAAAGGTGTTTACAGCATGGCAGCTCTGTGTGAAGGTCTGGGAAGGGAGGGGAACAATGGCGCAAGTACACTCTGAATCCTGATATGAGCCCCTTCCTGGGTCACCCACCTGCACGGATCAATGTGGACTTGTTCCAGCAATATTGCTGATGCAGGTCCACGTTTCCCTATTGCAGTTGCTCGGGCATAGCCCAAGGCAAGGGGGAAAATGGCCCCTTATCCCAAGGCAATAGATCAGCATCAGCAGCCAAAAATCCCCTCATGGAATACAGTGTAGCCCACACTGGCCCTGGTGCCTCATCATGCTGGATTGGGCATGCTGGTCAAACCTCACCTGGAGTACTTTGTACAATTCTGGATACCGCACTTAAGGAAAGATGCAGCCACACTGGAGCAGGTTCAGAGAAGAGCAGTGAGGATCATCAGAGCACTGACGAACAAGCCCAACAAAGAGAGGTTTAATTTGAGGCTTAATTTGAACGTCCCAACTTGCCCATCAAAATTTAATAGATGCAGCATTCCATCAGGACAATTGTAGCCATAGGCAAATACTGGGGTATGGTGGAGAAAGTGGTGATAACCCAAGACCTTCTTTGGCTTGTCACCACATTTTCAACCATGCCCTGTCTGTGTCTATGGCTACCGTTCTATAATGCCAGGTGATCATCTATTTTCCACATCTAGGGACTGATACTTTGTCATATGTCATAGTGACCCTTCCTCCCCAAACGGTACTGAGTTGAGTACCAATGAACAAAATTTGAGGCCCTGGCTCAGGAACTAGGATTGAGGAGAAGAGAAGGAAAATGTAGTGAGGAACATTACACTGAGTTAGGGACAGGTGAGCTGTGTGCTATTAGCAAGAAGGGAGTGGAAAGACAAGGCATCTTGGGGGGTGGAGTAGTAAAAAGCCACTGGGGAGTCTGGCGCAGCTGAATTTCTTGTATAGGTTGTGATCGACCAGCCAAATCTCTTCCCACTGGACCTTAGCTAATTGCTTACTAGATTAGCATCAGCTACAAGTGATTTGAGTCTCTTCAAGTGGGCTTTGCTGTTGCAGTGTGCAAGGGTTTGACAAAGAGGGGATCTCCTCGTTCCCTCTTCCTGCATGTTTGTGTGTGCGCACACACATAGAGCAATGTCTTCTTTGTCTTCCCCCTTGCCCTCCCTGTGAAAGCACCATTTGATCAAACCAACATTCCGTGCCCTTAATTAATTACCTCTGGTGTGACGAGCCTTACCTTCTGTGTCTGGAAATTGCAGTGATTACCCCCATGCTGAGAGAGAATTCTCTCTCCTTCCTCCTGCAGGATTTACATCTTCCTTTTGCTTCAGTCCATGTGCAAATGTGTGTCTTCAGTATATTCACTGGCTTATGCTGTGGGTGGTGACCTAAAGCTGCCCACCTAATTTTTTGGGTCTCCCCCAACTAATCAGCAAGCGGAACTATTTCCAGTTGGCTTTTGAGTCTTGCTGCATTTGTGGCTGCCCCTGTCTGAGTAATTAATGATAGTGCTGTTGTTTATGGGCTTGAGTTGCTAACACTCTTGGCTGGAAATGCATTTCTACCTTTGGGGCCTGCTAGTTTCCTGTTTCTAGTCCCACTTCACTGGTCCAGGTCAATATTTTCTGTGTAAATAGATTTATCCAATAATGGCTGGTGGGAGACTGTGTCATTCATCAGTCCCGTAGCAAACACACCAGACCAACTTCCACTGGAGCCCAGGAGGCTGTACCAGTATAGCTTTAAAGAGAATTTTCCTTCCTCTCTTATTACAGGTACAATCCTGTGGTGTCCTGGGTACCCTTAACTTGACTCTGAATGTTGCTGTGAAGACTTCTTAGGCTTAAACTGTTCAGTTCTACAAAAGGCCCATTAACTTCAATGGGATATGGATATACATGAGTGTAGCTGCAATCCTATACCCACGTTCATGGTAGTAAGCTGCATTGAACACAATGAGACTTGCATAAGATTGCGCTGTGTATCTAGGAGTGAGGCCCAAGCATGTGTTGATTTAATTATATAAACACTCATGAGCAGTGATGTCATGCAGGGGGAACGCGGGGGAACTCAGTTCCACTAGTTAAAATTAGGGCTGACTCCGCCCACTTCACTCTCCCTCCTCCCCCCTCCCAATTCCTCTGCAAAGAGCTTTTCTTCTTGGTTGGCCGGCACTCAGAGGGTTAAAGGGAGCGACTGGATTCCTAGGGGGGCGAAGGCAGTGATGTCATTCAGGGGGAACGGACCAGAACGGGCATTCCGGATCCTAACGGGCTCCGTGGCTGGTTCCGGGTTCCCGACAATTGCCAATCAAAAGTGAGTTCCTGTTCCTAAATCATTTGAATGACACCACTGCTCATGAGACTATTGCTGATTTAACCTTATGAGATCCCGGGGAGCAATATTCCTTGGTGTATGTGGAAATGTGGGTAGGTACATCAAAAGCTGTGTCCAAATGTCAAATTCCCCAGCAATAATAGCCGTGAACAGGAAAAAGAGATTGCAGATGTACAAACTATCAGAGGGGATTGGTGCTGTGGCTGAGGTCCCAACTGCTTTCATTGGCTTGTTTGACTAGCCAATCATCACGCACAAGAATTAATCTGGATAATGGTACCTCCAGTTTTTTCTACTGCGTGATCTGCAATGAAATGCTATTTTGCTGACTAATGGTGTAATGCAGTAGTTACCCAAACTGCTGGGTTGTGAGTGACTCCCCGGGGGAACTGGTGTCCCACCAGGATTCCTTAAGGGCAGTGGCCCAGAAATAGCTGTCCCACAGATATTGCAGCAATTGCTTTTAACTTGGGACAGGGGGTCATGCTGGCCTCTATTGAGGGATCCGGGAGGCTTTTAGCCTCTTTTGCATCCCTCCCTGTGGCTGCAAATTAGTTGGCTATCAGAGCCCACTTCTGGTGCTCTCTCGAAAACCAGTTGCAAGTTGGACAGGAGGGAGACATGGGGACTTTGGGGAGGCCTGCAGAGTGGGCTGTGAGCCTCCCAGACCCCCCCAGGAGGCCAGTGCAACCCCCTGGGAAGTTTAAAAGCCCCTTGGTCCCAGTGGTGCAGCAATTGCTGTGGGGCTGTCACACTCCCGGCCCCTCTCCCACAAATACTTACTGGTCCCAACCAGTATTTTGGGAACTGTTTGTGTAATGTATTTGTTCCAGAAGATCCTTCCTTTCATTCCTTTTGAGGGCTTACATTGATAATAGTACCTGGGACATAGCCTCTGACGTGGTCATCCTATATTTCATGTTTTCTGTATGATCTTTGCCAGTGTTATTTTTTTGTACTTGTGTCTCAGAAAAGTGGGACTGTAATAGCTGGGAACATGTTGGCATAATGTCCAAATGACCACCTGCAAGTTTCTGGCATCATCTTGGGAGTAATTGCTGCTGAACATACGGGGTTTTTTTTCTGAGTAAAGACCAATAGGTTTGTACTGTTAGTTCATTTATTCACTACTGCCCTTGCATTTTCAAAGTGATGTACATGCATTATTTCTTCATCCTAACCATATAAGCAAAAGTCAGTTCCCTCTCAGAGGACCCTCTACCGTTATGGGCTCCTTTTTGGGTGGTAGATGTTTGCTTCCCACCAGCCGCTTTCCATGTGGTCAAAACAGCCTTTATATTAGGCCATGGAAATGTCGTCTCTCTTGCTCTTCTTATGTACTGCTTTGATATGTAGTTTGCAGCAAAACTATTAATAGAGGACAAAACCATCATCTGGTGCCAGGGCTGTCCTGTAGCCCCATGCCTTCCCAGCAGGAAATGATGTTCAGACCTTCCATTCTTCACTGAAGCCTTCCAAAGCAGCTATCTTGACCTGTTCTTCAAAGTGAAGTTTTTTAATTGAATGTTTTTGTCCTGTTTTGAGTTCATAGAAGCATAGAATCATGGAAGGGATCCACGAGGTCATCTAGTCCAACACAGCCTGTAGCAAGAAATACTCTTGGAGCATCTCCAGCAGGTGCCTGTTGAGCCTCTGCTTGAAGATCTTCAGTTAGGGAGAATCCACCACCTCCCTCGGCAACCTGTTCCAAAGCTGAACCACCCTTTCCCTCAGAAATGTCTTCCTGATGTCCAACTGGAATTTCCTGTTGCAGTTTGTACCCAGTGAACTTAGTGTTACTGTCATAGGAAGGTGAGAACAAATTTGTCCCTTCTTCTAAATGCTTCAGGCACTGGCTGTCTCTTTCATTCTTGCTATCTCTCTGCACCCAAGGCTTGCGCCACTGCCTTTCCCCACTCCATGCTCTCTTCTTGCATCTCCTTCAGGACTAAAACTGAAATTGTCCACTTCAATCGCTCTCTAAGCCTTGCCTGAATTTTCCAGCTCTTCCCTGTTCAACCTTTTCTTCTTCCCGATTCCTCTCACTTGATAAGCTGATTACCCTTTTGTCTTCCTTCGCATGCCCCTTTGCTTCTACCCTATCCTATCTGCACCCAACTCCTGATTGCCACTGGCCCTTCTCTCCACCACCAAATTGCCAGTTGCTCTCTCTTGTGGCCCCTTTCCTGCCATATTCGGACAAATCATCTCTTCCCCTGTCCAAAAAATCATTTGACCCATTCTTGCCCTCCAGCTATGCTCAGTTTCCTTCCAATACATACTGGTGCTTCTTACTCTCATTGCCTTTTCTCTTCCAGCTCTGTTCTTGACCATCTCCCATCTGGCTTCCATCCTCTGCACTCCACTGCAACTGCCTTTGACGAAATCTCACTACCAAATAAAATGGTCTCTTTTCACCCTCATGCTTTGTGACTGGTCTGCTGCCTTCTCCCTCCCTCCCTCCCTCCCTCCCTCCCTCCCTCCCTTCCTCTCTCTCTCTCTCTCTCTCTGTCTCTCTCTCTCTCTCTCTCTCTCTCTCTCTCTCTCTCTCTCTCTTGCCCAGTGGTGTCATTCAAATGATTTAGGAACAGGAACTCTCTTTTGATTGGCACTTGTCAGGAACCCGGAACCAGCCATGGAGCCCATTAGGATCCGGAACGCCTGTTCTGGTCCGTTCCCCCTGAATGACATCACTGCTCTTGCCCTATTTGCCCCCACACACTTTGACCCTGTCCTTGGTTGGTTCTACTTGTCTAAATGCTTTTTCACTCTTCCATAGACAGCCACTCCTTCGCTGCTTCCCCCTGTTCGCAATGAAACAGATAGGAAAGGGAGGAGAAATGCTTTAGAATTAGGCCTATATAGCCTGTGAACCACCAAGCTCTGGCTGTGTTTGTTTTTCAGATAGGAGAAAGTGATGTTTCTTTCTAGCACGCCACTAGCGTGCTTCTAGTGCAAGTCATTTTAAAAATGGCATCTAGGAGTGATTGAAATAAAACGCATAAATGCCGCCATGTTCCTACCCATAGAAATAAATGTATGGAGGTGGCCATTTTCTAGCTCTGAGCTTGCATTTCAAATTGCTAGTGTGGTGAGCGCACTAGAATACGAAAAAAAGAAGGTGACCCAAGCATGCTGGAATGAGAAAAAGATCATCTCTCTAGTGCTTCTAGTGCTGGAAGCTGAAAAATGAACACAACCTTAGTGGAAGCCCACTGGTCATGTATGGCAGCCCATCAGGAACCCAGTCAGCTTCCTATTGTTGCTGATATCTGGCTGGGACTGGGTTTCTTGGGCATCTGTTGCTATTATTTAATACACTGTTAAGTGATGAGTGTGACTCTTCCAGCCCTCAGCAGCCCAATGAAGTCAGCCTTACAGTCTTGTCTATGTGTCCAGAGCACTGAAAGATGTAAAAATATTTTGCATGTGCATCTATCACTTGATGTTAAAAAGCTCAAAGGTACATAGGTGTGTGTGTGTGTGTGTGTGTGTGTGTGTGTGTGTGTGTGTGTGTGT
>JAJKFI010000054.1:6800538-6829167 GCA_029204185.1 Lerista edwardsae | reverse complement strand
AGTCAGGGAGGATGGCGCACGTCTGTGTGCTAGCCTTGCTGACACCATAAAGTATGTTTGGACCACTCTTGGTGTCAGCAAGGCTAGCACACAGACGTGCGCCATCCTCCCTGACTCCGAGAGTGGTCCAAACACCCTTTATGGAGACTCCTGTGCCAGCCAAACTTTGCTGTCCCTACTGTGCTGGCCTAACTCCAGGTTAGGATTGCACCCTTAATGTGGTTAGTTGCCTTTGAAATTTTTTTTATGTTATTTGAGAGTTGCTCCACAAGTTTCATTCAGAATTGAAGGAGAGTTTGGCGCGTTAGGGTGGACACGTTGAGTGACCTTTAGGTTCTTCCAAATAAAGATGCGGAGACTTGTTCTAAACAGAACTTTGTATTTAGAACATATTTACAGATAACAGCTTTAAGAAATCATATCAAGCTCTCTCTCTCTCTCTCCACACATCTCACTCCAAAGACAGCTCCTCACACACTAACACAGACTCACTGATACACAGTCCAGTTAAAGCCCGTACATAATCGCAACATTTACCTGTACATATCACATGATCAGGTTCCCGCCTAAAAGCTCAGTTGCTAACCCATTTCAACTTGCAAATTTACACCAGTGTTCCAAATCATATCCCAACAAGAATTAATGTTTCTGCTTCTGAGAAGGCAATAGCATTGTTAAATGACGTTGATAAGAGAGAGAGGTGCCGTAGTTGAAAAGTAAAGTACTTTACAAATGGGAACAAGTGTTTTAGAAAAGGGTTCTGCACATATTAAGTACCACCTCTCAAGGCTCCTGTTATTTATGATTGGAATGGTTTGATCAGAGCTCTGTTCTGTGTGGTTTGATTTGTGCACATTCATATATACACTGTTCTTTTGGGAATCAAGACAGGCTAAACAGTATTTGGGAAGTCAGAATAATGTGTCCTTTATACACATTGCACATCTTTACTGATGGCTTGTATTCTTATGGCTTGTATTCTCATGTATTGCATGGCTTCATATACTTCACCCCCTTTGACCTGCTGCCAGCATCAAAAATGGAGGTTGAATGCTTGAAGGCTCTAAGTCAACACCCTTCTCACATGGTTTGGTTTTAAATCTAAATGATCTACCCAATTAAGCATGTTTTCTTTCCCAAAACATTCTGTGCTGTTAAACCTCTCTTTCCCATTTTAGAACTCTCTCCCTCTTCGGTTCTGTGGACTGTGGTCAAAGAGCTTCAGCTGGTTTGATGGACATCCACCACAAGATGGCGATAATGTCACAGTGGAAAAAGGGCAGACTTTGTTCTTGGATACCAGAACAAGCATCCTTAACTTGCTTCATGTTAAAGGTCTGAGCGTGTCTCTCTTTCTCTCATCCCCCCCCCCAACCATTCCTTTCTTAGGCATTTCATTGTGAAAGAACGATGAGATAGAGTATTAGTGGCTGCTAAATGTAGGAAGCATCAGGGGGGAAGGAAACTATGTGCGTTCATTCGCTTTATTAATAAGCAGATCTATTATTTTATATATGTGGAATTATTTGATGCTGCTTGAGGGGAGACATTTTCTCCTGCTGGCTTATCTTATGTATGTGAAGAAGTAATAACAGCACTAGCGGCAATAATAATCTTTGCTTTATGCAATGTGGAGCTTGTTTACATAGCATTAATTTTGCTGTTGCGCATTTATTACCATTTATTAAATGTTGCACATTTATTACCATTTAGAATCTTTATATACCACTTAAAAAGTTGACAAAGCCGTTCCCATCGCAAAAAGGATGAGGAAATGATTCCCTGTTTCAAAGCAACTCACAGTCTTTAGAAAGAAAAGAAAAAGGACACAAAGAAAGCATTAACAACTACCACTGGGAAGAAGATGTGCTGGGATGATCAGGGACATTTTCTGTTCCCATGCTTAATTATAAGAGGGCCACCACTCAAAAGAAGCCTCTTTACTCAGTTAATAGGGGCGTTTATAGGCTATGGCAGCGGTTCCCAAACCCTGAGCTGTGGCTCCCTGGGAAGTCATGGAAGCCAGCCAGGAGAGCCCAGGAATCCTCGCAAAAATCCCACTACCTTATTCAATGTATAGGATTGTAGCCCTCATGGGGAGCCATGGCCAATGGCCCAGTTGAATAAGGGAGACACCAGTCGAAAAATTGTGTAAGCCACTGGGCTATGGTGACAGGTGGTGTTTGTCAGTGTGATTAAGGGTGCAATCCTCAACTGTGCTGGAACAGGCAGGCTGGTGGGCCTGCGCTGTATTCAGCACAGCTTGGGAGCAGGCTGGAGTCCCCAAGGGGCAAGGGCATGTTTGCACCCTTACCCCGGGGTAGGTAGCAGCGGCGGATCTGTGGATGGGCTCCTCGGATCTGCGCCTGCTGTTCAGTGGCCACATCGCAACTCCACCCCCTCCCCGGGCTGGCTGCTTGGGAACTTGGGAACACCTTGGCTGCTTGGGAACTACAAACCTGGCCACAAATGTGAGGCTGAGGAGAGGCGGGGATATGCTGATGGTCGAAGAATGGAAACCTGAGTGGATCATGCCTTCTAAGGCAGAGATTTAAGTTCGAAGATTGACTTTTCTTTTTTTTCTTATAACAACATATGTCCAAAACCAACATTTGATAAAGCTGAGTGTGTCACAGTGCAAACTTATATATGTTTTCGTTTTGAAGTAAGTCCCACTCACCCTCAGCTAAGTGTGCGACTAGAATGATCAAATGTTAGAATGGTAGCTTGCTACATAGTGACTGATACTAGGTGTTTCACAAGTGCAGATTATATCGAGTGGGGATCACAGCTACTCCCTTGAGTAGCTACTCAACCACTAATGACTGCATTCCAATTCCACCCCCTCCCCAGGCCGACACACCTCCCAGCTCGCCCACTCCTGCCCAGAAATGGCCAACCCCCCCCCCCCCCCCCAAAAAACCCCGTGGCCCCCGAACCTGGCAGCGGCAGGAGCATCAGGCTGCTGGCTTTTGCTGGCGCTGTTGGGCCCACATTGCTGCTAGTGACAGCCCAGTGGCAGCAGTGCTGGTTCAAAGGGTGCCAGTTGGCGCTTTCACACCAGTGCTGCTGCAGTTGGGCCGACACTAGGAGCTAGCGTCAGCCGAATGTAGGGCCTTGGACTGCACCCTAAGTGTGTTGATTTGAATGCAGCTTGAATTTGGATTAGCCCTGAACAAGTTGCTTTCTCTTTGCCTTGTTGGCAGCTTATAAAATGGTGATAGTGTGTATCCTCCTCACTGGGCTGCTGTGAAAATGATTGATGCAAAATAACTTCTCTGTTGTTGGCTCTCTCATCACGTACTTATTAGGTGGATTGCCCAGATCATTTTTTTTCTCTTTTTTAAATTTATTTGTAACAAATTAGTAGCAAAAAAGATTGCCCAGATCATGTGGATGTTTTTTCATGCAAAATTCAGTGGTCTGCCACAATGGAAGGTTAGTTCTGGCTGGGTTTCCATGGCACAACATGGGAGTAAATGACAAGGAAGGGGTATTGCAGAAGCATTCATAAAACAAAGATCTGTTGTGTTCATACCGAAGCAAGAGCAACTGTGGGAAGAAGCAAGGCCTGCGTGGTGGTTGCTCCAATATATGGGACAATTCAGAAGCTACGGTTAGTACAAGATGCAGCAGCCCGGGTGGTAACAGGGGCTAGACGGTTTGGCTCAGTAGGTCCACTCCTTCAGCAGCTCCAGTGGCTGCCCATTCACTTCCGATCCCAATTTAAGAGGATGGTACTGACCTTTAAGGCCCTTCATGACTTAGGCTCAGCCTACCTAAAGGACCACCTTATCCCATACGTACCACTTCGCCCTCTTAGATCATCTAAAGGGGCTCTCCTTCAAGTGCCCCCGCTGTCCCAAGTTAAAGGGATGGCAGCTTGGGGAAGAGCCTTCTCTGTAGCAGCTCCGCAAATATGGAATTCCCTACCAGGAGAACTAAGAACTAACCACTCCGTTATGGCCTTTCGGAGAGGGCTCAAATCATACCTGTTTAGTCTGGCCTTTAGATGACCGTGTGGCTGTCTGCCCTCTGTCCCTCTGATACATTGTCATAGTCTGTTTCACCCCCCTGGTCAATTGTTTTTCCCACCCTCCCATACGTCCTGATATCGAGAATTGGGTCTAGGTTTCACTCCAGTTCACTCTCAATGGTCCTGTTAATGTTTAATTCGTTGTGGTGGTGGTGGTGGTATAAATTCTGCAAATAAATAAATAAAATAAATCAAGGCCTTCAGGAAAAAGTGTATGATGTCTACTGAGGTGGTGCCAGTAGCATGGCTGAGGGGGGTCACAGGGGTCACATTACCCCAGGTGGCACACTCCTGGGGGCAGCAATGTCCCCCCAACTGTGGCCCTTCTCCCTCTGAATATGATAAGAACTCTTCTTCAGTCTGGAGGGTGTTCTGAGGCCTTTGGGAGGCCTTAGAACAGAGGTTCCTAAAGTGGGGTGGGTAGGGCCATGGTGACAGCGCTCCCAAGATCACGCCAGCACGAAAATGTTCTAAACTGAAACCACTTACCAGGGCTCACTACTGCTTCCTGCAGGGTGCAAGGAGCCTGTGCACCCCCCTGCAAGCCTCCCCAAGCCTCTGAAAGTGCCCCAAAATGCGATTGCCAGCTACTTTTTGTTTTTGGACAAAAACATGATGAAAACTGCCCAAATTAACGTATTTTGTACAGTCTTTTTAAAAGTCTGCAGAAAATATTCATTGTGATGGGCTCAGGCAGGTTTTCCTCATTGGCTCAACCAAAGAATTAGCAATATGTACTTTTTAAAAACAGAATTTATTGTTCAGAAATCTTCACTTTGCATTTTGGTTATAGCAGTGCTTCCTGTTGGCACTGCTGGGAAAGGGGCAGCTGCGCCCAGGGTCGCCTACATTGGGACGTCACAAGAGTTAGCAACTGGAGCTGGAGAAGGTTGTGGCTGGGCTTCCTCCAGCCTCCTGACCTGTTGAGGGATCCAGGCAGCCCCAGAGATAGGCAAGGGGGTGGGGGGTTCCTTCACCCAAGGGTCCTCTTCCCTGTTAGTAGCCTTGGTTGGGTTCACTGGCTTGCCAGCATCCTACCTGCTAGCCAGCCTCCTCCAGACTGCCCTCATCACCGGCTCGCCTGGGGTTATATGGAGACTCCCTGCCCCATTGCTCCCAGCTGGACAGCATAAGCCCACCACCTGGATCTGGTGCCTCCCTTTTCCTTCCCCAGCACGAGCCTCGGCTTGCGTTCTGCTGGGGAAGGTAGGACAGACCCTTATTACAGCTCCCAGGGGTCTTCACAGCCAGCTGCCTCCAGTGCTTGCTGTCCCAGAAAGCAGTGCACCTGGAGTTCCGTGTGTGTGTGTGTGCATGCGTGCGCGCGCGCATGTGCGCGCACAGCTGACAGCAAAGACCCCTAGGAGCTGTAGTAGGGGTCTTTCACTCCTTCCCTGGTGGAATGCAAAACACCGTTCACACTGGGGAAGGTTTTCCCTGCTGCAGTGGTCTCCAGTTTGGAGACCACTGGGCTAAGCAGTTGGTTGCTACTGTCTCTCTCCTAACCTTCGGTCAGGGTGCAATCCTATGCAGCGCCAGAATGGCGAGGCCGACTTGGCAGCACCATATCCAACGCTGCGTAGGAGAGGCTGGAGCCCCCCCCCCCTCCATGACAAGGGAGCATTCGCTCCCTTACTGTAGGGGAGGCTCCAGCCTCCCCTATGTGCTCCTTAGCGGGCACAGATCCGAGGAGACCGCGCGGCCCAAATCGGGGCCGCATGGCCTCGCTAACGGGCTTAGGAGGTGGCCGTATGGGTGGCCACGTCCCGCCCAAGTCCTGCTCCCAGCCTCCCTCTCTTCCTCTAATCCCTATGCTGCCTCTGCATGGAGCCTCCCTTGCGCCGACTGGCTTCAGTCGGCACGAGAGAGGCTCAGTGCAGGAGCAGCAGCTACCAGCAGTGCCTGTCCTGTTGCCTTAGCGTCGACACGGGGGGGGGGGCTATCGCTGATGCCTTACCGCTGAAGGCCTTACCGCTGATGCAACACTATGCAATGCATGCAACGCTGATGCAACGCATCAGCACTAAGCGCCCGATAGGATGACGCTGCCCAGAAGAAGAAGGTGGCAGCGGTAGCCGTGGCCCTCGACCCTCCTTACGTCTTTCTGTTCTGCTGCCCTAGTTGTAGGGATGATCTTTCCTCAAGAAGAGCATTTGTCACTACAGATAAATTTTTTCCTTGGGGGAGAGGGTGGCGGTACAGTAGTGGTATGAATCATAGGCACATTCACAGCCATGATGAAACCATGGAGACTCTCTACAGTTTCATGATGTCTTCATTGGGCTTGATTTTGTATAACCCTATTACACAAAGCAATGACTGGCAATACAATGTGAAAATCATTGTTGAAGCTATACGCAGTTTTTTCCATGATGGCTGATTCACACATGTCAGGTGGAGGGGATCATGTCTATGTGTGTGAGTGAACTGGTGGGCAACATAATCCTAGAGGGGGCGGAGCGCTGACGCAACGTCATTGTGTCGGTGCTCCACCATTAGCACTTATGCGGGAGCACCTAGCAGCACCCCCATGTCAGCGCTAAAGCAACAGGACCGGCTCTGCTGGCAGCACCAGTCCTGTTGCGCCCATGCAGCGCTTTTCTTGCATCGGCCGAAGCCAGCCAGTGCAAGGGATTCTCTGTCCCGTATCGGGGCGGGGATTGGTGGGTGGGGGAAAGTGGGAGGCGGGATTTGGGCAGGATGTGGACGGGCTTGGGAGGTGGCCGTATGGCCACATCCTATGCCCATTTGCGAGGCTGCGAGACCCTGATTCGGGCCACGCGGTCTCCTCAGATCTGCGCCCACTCTTTAGCGGGCACAGATCTTTAGTGGGCACAGATCCAAGGAGTGCATAGGGGAGGCTGGAACCTCCCCTATGGTAAGGGAGCCCATGCTCCCTTGCCACAGGGAGGATCCAGCCTCTCCTAAATAGCGTCGGATATGGCGCTGGCCCATCGGCCTTGCCAGTCCGTGCTGTTTAGGATTGTGCCCTCAGTTTGTTCTCAGAATGTTGACACTCTATTAGGATCTTCCCAGAACAATCAGAATTCTATTGTGCTTGCTGTGCATCCTTTCTGAGATTGTAGTCCTTGTCTGGGGCCTAAACAGGCAGAGCATACCACGACAGTATGAAATGAAGGCTGCCTGAGTCCCAGTTTAAATTCCTTGCCACCACTGTACTTTAGTTCCTCTAATTAGTCCAATGTGATCCCCCCATTAGCAAATCAGTTTGCCTAACTGGTTGCCTGGTTTTTCAAGGCAGGAAATGGATTGGTTTTTCTACTACATTTAATATGTACCCACCACCACTTCAGCAGCGGAAGTGGGAGGGCAGGCTCTACCCCCTATTAGAGGCCCAGGTGTTTCACTGTAGCCAACTTCAACAGCACTTCATAGAATTTGGAAACAAGCTAGCAACCCGGTAGATCAGATGCCAATTTCATCTCAATGCCTGTCTGATGGTGTTGTCTGCAGAGGCTGCACAATGTTCATTGCATTCAGTTATGGATGCTTGGAGAACCAAGGAAGTAGTAGTGGCTTGCTATAGCCCTTCGGCATGGCTGCTGTTTCCTATTGCTCTGTTGGCCTTATAAAGTCCTTCTGAAATACATGGAATTTTTTATAGGTTTACAAAGCACCTGCTGTCATTTTAATGCTGTTTGGGGCCATTCACCAATGCCTGTGTGCTGTGGTCATAACCTTTCCTCCTCTTACTCTGGCATTTGCTTTCTTTGGCACACACAGCCCCTTTTGGAACGAGTGCGCTAAAACGTGATGTTGTTGCAGCTCTGTTCATGTGGAGCAGTTTTCTTCCAGAAGATATGCTATGTTCAAGCTGCTGAGTCAATCACCGTTGCTTGGCACTGATACTGTCATGAAAGAGTCCAAGCAGCTTGCAAGGGAGCACATGTAATCCGAACAGATGGGCATACATGCAGATGGCCAAGAAACACGGGCATCAGTTTGGGGAGTTGATTTCTGACTGCGAATGCACAAGCAGCTGCCTGTATGCAACACAGAGTGGGAGGAAGGCTTTGATCCAGAAAGATACTTTCATACACTGCTTGACTTTAAGCACACATTGAGTTCCATTAATTCTAGTGGGAGCACTTGCATATTAAAAATCCAGCACCTGTTTAAATGCCTTGCTGAACTGGGGCCAGAATTGCTATCCCTATTGCACTGTTAATGTGTAGTTGGTGCAAAGAAGTTCATTGGCTGTTTAACAGCTTGACTAAATGTAATGCAAGCATTTCTGTATGCTGCACAAAACAAATTCATGAAGCCAATCTGAAAAGTGTCCCTAATTAGAAAAATGTGAACACCTGTCCCAGAAAACCTCTCACCTTCATTCTTCAAATTTTTCTTTGGAATTCCTATGGTTGGATCATCTAAGCAAGGCCCTCTAATGGTGTATGGCGCAGACATAAAGTAATTTTTTTTTTTCATGTGAGCAGGAATCTCTGATTTTACTTTATGTGAAATTTGATGACAGAACTCCCCACCTCTAATAAGAGTAGCAGACATATAATTTTTGCAGTTGCAGAAGGACAGTTTTTCCTTCAGTTATTCTTCCCACAGACCATCCCATATGCAAACTAACTGTATAAGTAGAAAATGCACCCCTACATCATACATTCTTGTTATTAATTAATTTTGCAACCTACCTTTCTCCCAAACTTAAGGGCACTCAAGGCAGCTTACAACATTACATTAAAACAATACTTAACACAAAAAAGCAAAAAAAAAATCCCATTAAAAGAGGAGCAAACCCAAAGATCACACAAAAGCTAAAATTCGATCTAATTAAAAATGACAGTCCACAACAGGCCAAATCCTATCCAATTTTCCAGCCTTGCTGTATCTGCCCCAGTGGGGTGTGTGCTGCATTCTGTGGTGGAGAGGGACTCAGGGAGGCCTCCTCAAGATAAGATAATATTTGTTCACTTACTTTGGGGCTGCATTGCAGTGCATCAGTACCAGAAACTTGGACCGGATTGGGCCCAAGAATAAAAGCCTTCTTGAATAAAAAGATCTTGAGGCCCCACCGAAAGGTGTGTAGAGCTGTTCTTAATTCCGGGCTAAGGGAATTCCATAAACGAGGAGCCACCACTGAGAAGGCCCTATTTCAGGCTGTCATTCCCCTCACGTCCACTGGTGGCAGCACAGACAGAAGGGACCTCTTTTTTGTGTGCAAATCTCCGTAAGAAGTTTTACTCCTGGTAGACTTCTGTGTGTGGCTCGTCCCTGAGGTAATGTTAATTTTCTTTATTTGTAGCCATGCAGTACGATATGATTGATAATGTTGGCTCACATGGCTAATTAGTGATGCCACTTCTGTAGCACAAACCCATAAGATTCACATGTACTGTGCTCCAGAAACAAAACATGAGACCAAAGAAAGAAGATTCCTCTGCCATAAAAGGTAAAGGTTTCCCCATGACCGGATGGTCTAGTCATGACCGACTGTAGGGGGCGGTGCTCATCTCTGTTTCAAAGCCTGTAGAGCCGGCGTTTTGTCCGAAGACAAGCTTCCGTGGTCATGTGGCCGGTATGACTCTACGCCGTAGCGCACGGAACACCATTACCTTCCCACCAAAGTGGTCCCTATTTATCTACTTGCATTTAGGTGCTTTCGAACTGCTAGGAGCTGGGACAAACAATGGAAGCTCACTCCGTCATGCAGTCTTGAACTCCCAACCTTCCGGTTGGAAAGCCCAGCAACAGTGAATTAACCCACTGTGCCACCACGTCCCTCTGCCATACCTAGGTACAATTAATGGAAAACTGCTCCTTTGCCGTTTTCCTGCCCATGTTGTGATTCAGGCATTGGCCCAGTACAAGTGTATGGGATGTTCCCATGTTTCCTCGTGTGTGTGTGTGTGTGTGTGTGTAATATCAGATACTTTTTTCCCTCGGGAACAGTAGGCTTCTCTTTAAAAAAAAACTGGAGAGAATGTCTGGGAGTGGAGACGAATGTCTGTTTGAGATGACTGGTAGTTTTGATGGACTCTCAAACCTCCAGCTAGTCTCAGAACGCAGTCCTAACCTGGAGTTAAGTCAGCAAAGTTGGGCTGGCACAAGGACCACCGTAAAGCGGGTTTGGACCACTCTCAGTGTCAGGGAGGATGGTGCATGTCTGTGTGCTGGCCTCTTTGACTCTGAGAGTGGTCCAAACATGCTTTACAGTATCCCTTGTGCCAGTCAAACTTTGCTGGCCTAACTGTGTCGGCCCGACTCCAGGTTAGGATTGCGCTCTCAGAATATTTCTTTCTTTTTTCCTTTCTCCAAAGGAGTGAAGTATATTGGGAACTGTCTCCTCAATGACTGTACAGAAGTGATTATTGTTAGTATAATTGTATTTATTTTGTTTGGGAGGGAGGCCATCATAACTATAGTTCATTGATATTTTTACAGAATTACCCGAAGGCCATTTGCAAAATATTTCTTGCTTTCTTGGGTAGCCATAACAAACACTGGAAGCCTCAGAGTCAAAAATTAGGTTGAGCAATATTCATTCTTTCCTGCTCTCAGAAGAAGGGTCAAGTCCTATGAAAGCAAAAAAGAGGAGCCTTAAAAAAATCTGCCTTGTGAAGCAGCAGCTGCATATTTATTTTGAACTAATAAAGTGCAGAAAGGGATGGGTTCAGAGGGCAGGCAGTTAGGTGCATTATACGTAATTGACTTGTTGTTTGGACATTAAATGCTTGTAAATTTGATGAAATATGTTTTAATTAGATTAGTCAAAAGGCTTCGGTTTCATCCTTGCCAGTCATTTTGTTTCTCTTTTCTTTTGTTGACCTCCTTCAGTAGGCGTTTTTAGCATTTGTATATTAGTGACTGGATTTTGAGAAATACTAACGTGATTGCATTAATGGCAGTGAGAGAAACAGGAGTTAACGTCCCTTAAAAGTGTTCAGGGAATGAAAGAACCGTCCCCTGAAAAATACGTCTGAAAAATATGTCACAGGCATTGGCACTGGCTGTGTGAGCTCTACCCGTTTCCAAACAAATGTCCAAACTGACACTTTAAAATAGTGTGTGTAATAATATCCCACTGTGGCAGACAGCATTATCTGCACAAAATGGTCTTTACTATTTGCTCTCTGTGGGACCCTTGAATGCAGAGGAAGCCTAGTGACACACATGGAAAAAGAATGTTTTAAATTCATTTTTCTCCCCCCACAATTGTGTTGATTTTCTTGCTGCTGTTGTCAATTTGAAAAAAAGGGTGACTCTTTGGGAAGCCCTATGGAGAATTGTCCCTATGGAGAATTATCCAAGTGCTAACTTGGCTTAGCACTCCTAGTAACAGTGACTTGGATTTTATTTGTGTTCAGTTTCCAGTGTGCTGTCTAAAGCATTTATTGTCCACCTCTCCACTCCTGAAGATTAAAGAGTAATTTCTGTAAACCCCTGGATGATCAGACCACAAGTCCTACCAGCAGAATCTTTCAAAGAGAGTAAAAAGACCAGACATAAATGCAAGCAACAGCTTTTCATTTGTAAACATTTGATAATTCCAGATGATACATTAAATGCTATACAATCAAAGAGTATGAATAATTTTATAAGAATAAGAATTCTTATAAACTGAGCATACATACATGTATTTACTAACTGGCTAGGACAGTTTAGCTTAGGTGTTGGAAAGAAACCAGGAGAACGGCAGTTGCAGTCCGCAGCTTTCTGGTGTATCCACGTCCCATGGATGGTTGACTGGCATTTTCTTGAAGGCTATTGAAGAAAAGATTAGCTGGCAGCTCCTTTTAAGATTATTGGTGGCATATCAGTGAGCTGTCATTTTGGAGGAGAGGTGAAAGGCCGTTATTGTATTTTGGTAATGAATGCAATTGCACTGAACTAAGGGCAGAGCTATATGGGCATTTTGGAAGTAAAAACTTTCCATCCATACCACCCTAATGCCTCTTGTGTTGTCTGAGTGCATGCCCAGGCATGTGGATAATTATTGGGGTTTGGA
Organism: Lerista edwardsae; assembly: GCA_029204185.1. Lineage (NCBI taxonomy): Eukaryota > Metazoa > Chordata > Lepidosauria > Squamata > Scincidae > Lerista > Lerista edwardsae. The sequence continues at coordinate 6,817,150 of JAJKFI010000054.1, read as the reverse complement.
GAAAACAGGGCTCTTTAGATTAAGCCATGGTATTCCTCTGTGCATGTGTACTCAGTGGATGGGATCGCACCTTTTGAGGCAGACTCTGCACAAATCACATTTCAATGCGTAACTTCCAAGCGATCCTTATTGGCCTTTCTTAAGGAGTTTTCAGCCTCGGGAGAGAATGTTCACCATTCACTTGATGAGGGCAGAGAAAAGCTGTGTGCAGGATATTCTAAGGTTTAATTTTTGGAAGCTCGTACACAAGGTCATGTAACGTATCATTAGCTGTTTTAACGCTCATATGTTTTCACACAAAGTGATTAAGATAAATGAGGCTTTATTATCCGCCCCTTAAAAAACGTTTAGTGCATGTTGTGTTGTAAATTCAGAAGCAGGAGTGTGGAAGCATTTTTGGAATCATTAATCTGAAAGTGCTCTCTCTCCTAAGAGAACAAGGCTTTAAACATGTCACATGGGTATTTCAGTTATCTAACATAATCCAAGACCAAGCAGAGGTGGAAAGCAGGAATTAAACTGAGATCACAGATATGAGTCTTATGGCCCAATCCTACCACCTACCAGTTTACATGATGCAGCAGTGCTGACAGAGCACAAGCTGCATCCTGTGGACAGGAGGCAACCAGACAGTCCTGGAGAGGTAAGTAAAAATATTTTTCCTTAACCCCAGTAAGTCACCTGGCCACTAATGGATATCTTTGGACCTATGCCAAATATTTATCTGGCATAAATCCGAGGAGCCTTAGATGCAGGTCTAGGCCTAGAAAGGGGGATAGGATCTTGGCATCTGCCTCAGATCATTCCTGTCCCACCCCTGAACTGACCCTGGTTCACCCCCCTTCCCACCACAAAGTGCCCCCTCCATCACCTTACCTTCTCCTGCCGGGCATCCAGGAGTCTCTGGTGGATGTGCATGGCGCTTCCAGCCATTTGCATCAGTGTTTCTGTAGCGCATGATTGTGGTGTGTCATTTGCAGTGCTGCGCTAGCAGTTTAAGTGGTAAGTAGGGAGATCTGCTGCAATATAGGATAGAGCTGTCCACTGACAATGTTACATACTGAAATGCATATCAGAATGCATATAAAAGTTTTTAAATACCAGATCTCCTTGTTGCGACTTCCATGAAGGTGTATGTTTTGGGGAGCGGGGGGGGGGGTGAGTAAAAATAGGCAGCACAGTTACTAGTTCCCTTCTTAACATTTCCCCATAATGACAAAGAAAGAGGAGTTTAAATTATTTCTTTAGATTTTAGAAATAATCCTTGCTCTGTTTGTTGAAAAATTAGTTGTAACTAATGAACAACATTGCCTGGCTGCATTGTTGCTGCTACTATTCAATTCTAATTGTGGTTATTACCATTTCTGTTTTAGGTGGTAAGCTGGTCTTTGTTGGCCCTGGACCAGTGGAACTCCATGCTCATTACATCCTGGTATCAGATGGAGGAGAACTGCGGGTTGGATCCCTTCGTGACCCGTTCTGTGGCTCAGCCCACATCCATCTCCATGGTAGTTCTCATTCTCCAGTGTTCTTTCCATATGGAGTGAAATTCCTGGCTGTGAGAAATGGAAGCCTTTCCATGCATGGTGAGCTGTAGATGTGATTGTGCTGCCTGATGATTAAGCACTTTGAAAATATCGAAGTGGTGATGAGTCCACTCAGATTTCATGAGTTCCCAAACTGTGGTGACCCAAATTTTGTTGGGTCGCGAAACTGACAGGGTCATCAAGGATTAAACAAGCTGCTACTTGGGGGTGGGCACTGCTTCCCAATCACTATCATAGCTACACCCCTCGGCATTTATAAATCAGGCAACAGCGTCTAAGGCCTCTGAAAAGTTTGGGAACCATTGCATGGGGATGAATGTTTCAGAAGTGTTCCGATCAGTGATGTCATGCAGGGGGAACGCGGGGGAACTCAGTTCCACTAGTTAAAATTAGGGCTGACTCCGCCCACTTCACTCTCCCTCCTCCCCCCTCCCAATTCCTCTGCAAAAAGCTTTTCTTCTTGGTTGGCTGGCACTCAGAGGGTTAAAGTGAGCGACTCCGGATTCCTAGGGGGGCGAAGGCAGTGATGTCATTCAGGGGGAATGGACCAGAACGGGCGTTCCGGATTCTAACGGGCTCCGTGGCTGGTTTCGGGTTCCCGACAAGTGCCAGTCAAAAGTGAGTTCCTGTTCCTAAATCATTTGAATGACACCACTGGTTCCGATCTCATAGACTATAGAATTTTATTAGTCACATTTGAAACATGAAATTTACTTACCACTTAAAATAGAGCTATAGCAAGTGAGATGGGTTCTAAACAGATTTGCTGTTGTTTACATCCAGATCAGTTGATAAGGCCTTTTTGTGATTCCAAGACAAGCTTGGGGACACCGCAGTCAGCAGCATGTGCCATCTGGGGGAGATTGCCTTTTCTCAACAAAGCAGTGGCTCCTTTCCATTGAGCAGTCTTTCCGTACCGCTCTCACCTGAGTACTATGGTAATGCTAGGGTTTAGGCAGCACCTCTCTCCTTTGGAAGAGGTTGGGACCAGCCTGTCTTGTGCCTGCTCTGTAGGATCCCCTGAGAAAGGCGCAGGGAAGAAAGATAAATTCTTAATTTATAGACATAAGAAGAGCCCTGCTCGATCAGGCCGAGGGCCCATCTAGTCCACCTTCCTATATCTCACAGTGGCCCACCTGGTGCCTAAAGGAGCCCAGGAGACAAGATGCTTGCATCCTGTTGCCACGCCCTTGCACCTGGCATTCTGAAGAAAGACTGCAGCGTTTGGGGCTCTTCAGTCTAGAAAAAAGGCGCCTGAGGGGGGACATGATTGAGACATACAAAATTATGCATGGAAGGGATAAAGTCGATAGAGGGATGTTCTTTTCCCTCTCTCAAAACACCAGAACCAGGGGGCATCCACTAAAGCTGAGGGTTGGGAGAGTTAAAACAGATAAAAGGAAGTACATTTTTACCCAGCGGGTAGTTAATCTGTGGAACTCCTTGCCACAGGAGGTGGTGATGGCATCTGGTCTTGATGCCTTTAAGAGGGGATTGGACAGATTTCTGGAGGAAAGGTCCATCATGGGCTATAGGCAATGATGGATTGTGCAACCTCCTTACAAAGGTGGTGGGCTACTGGTACCGGGTGCAAGGGAGTGGCAACAGGATGTAAGCATCTTGTTGTTACATGCCTCCCTGGGGCACCTGGTGGGCCGCTGTGAGATACAGGAAGCTGGACTAGATGGGCCTTTGGCATGATCCAGCAGGGCTCTTCTTATGTTCTTATGTAGCCTACTATTAATATGAGGTTGCACCACCCATCATGGCCTATAGCCCACAATGGACTTTTCCTCCAGAAATCTGTCCAATCCCCTTTTAAAGGCATCTAGGCCAGATGCCATCACCACCTTTGGTGGCAAGAAGTTCCACAGATTAACTACCCGGTGGGTAAAAAAGTACTTCCTTTTATCTGTTCCGAATCTTCCAACCAGAGGCGGAAGAAGGGTGTAGCGGGGGGGTGGTGAAAGCAATGGGCGCTGGCAGCGGCGAGGCGCCATTGTGCAGAGCAACCTGTGCGCTTTTTGGCCTGCCCACCTTCCCCTACTTCCGTCTCGCTCCGAAATGGAGCGATCCTGGGCGCAGGGAGGTGTGGCTGGGCAACTCACGGGGGTGGGTGACGCACTGGGGGCGGGGTTACATCGCCCTGCTCCGGGCGCGCTTGGGGCTCCATGCGTCTCTGCTCCCAACACTCAATTTCAGTGGATGTCCCCTGGTTCTGGTATTGTGAGAGAGGGAAAAGAACATCCTTCTGTTGACTCTATCCCTCCCATCCAGTCAACCTGGATTGGAGGCCAATAAAAGGATTAACAAAGCAACCCTATGGCCAGAGTGGTGTGTCTATGGTCTTGCAAATCCCCCTGGAGATTGAGCTCCCTCCTTGGGAGGATGAAGGCAGAGGACAACAGGACAAAGAGTAGATCTGGAGGGACAGTTGTGTGTGTGTGTGGGGGGGGGTCAGTTGATGGTCTGGATTGTACTTTGCAGAACATGCCATAAAGCAACTTGCATCTGTGGAATTCTTGATAATGGGGATCCATTTTCACCAAGATGCTTACACTGCCCAGGCCTCTGCTTAATGAATTGGTATGCTTGTGGCTGGTGATGTTTCAGTTACGTTCCTGATTAATGACCTGCCAGGGCTATTAGATGCCAGGGATTGCCTTGAATTTGTATATGCCATTTTTACTTAGAGCACAATCCTAATCTGGAGTTAGGCCAGCACAGTTTGACGAGCACAAGGACCACCATAAAGTATGTTTGGGACACTCTCTGAGTTAGAGAGGCCAAGACTCTGACAATGGTCCAAATGCACTTTATGGTGGCCCTTGTGCCCGTCAAACTGTGCTGGCCTAATTGTGCCTGTCTAATCCCAGGTTCTCCTCCAACCTAGCAGTTTGAAAGCACCTAAATGCAAGTAGATAAATAGGGACCACTTCGGTGGGAAGGTAACGGTGTTCCATGCGCAACAGTGTATAGTCATGCTGGCCACATGACCACGGAAGCTTGTCCTTGGACAAAATGCCGGCTCTACAGGCTTTGAAACGGAGTTGAGCACCACCCCCTACAGTCGGTCACGACTAGACCAGTCGGTCGTAGGGAAACCTTTACCTTTAATCCCAGGTTAGGATTACGCTCTTAGAAAGAGAAGCATTTTTGTACAAGTCACTCATTTGTCCTCAGGGCATTTATAACCACAATGGCATGGAAATGCAAAGAATACGAAAGGCCATGTGAAATACCAATTTCTGTTCATTTCTATGGCTCTAGTTCAGGTTAGAGAGTTGACGGGAAGGCTACAAAATCAAGATCAATTAACTAAGGGTGGAAGAAAAGAGAGATCAGGGTGGCCTTGACACACTATTGGAAACATCTCTTGGCTTTGGTTTCTTAGCGCTGATGTAAGACATCTTAGGCATGCTGTGGTGTTGCATCCAGTCTCCTGTCTGCGGCACAATTCCAGCTCATGGGTACAATTAAGTTTCATTCAAAGCATGTAATCCCCAATTTAATCTTAAAGCAGTGGAGCCCCTTAGAAAATGAGACCGGAAAGTGCATGATCTCTTTTTTGCCTTCATGCTGCTTACATCAGACATTTTGCTGGTTCCAATTTAGCACCAGCCGGGCTTGTAGTATAAAACAAATTGGTGTACTTGTCAACATCTTTATATTTTTGAAATAAATGTGTATAGCTAGTGCAGATCTAAATCATTAAACAAACAAAGTTTTGAAAATTTTTCAGCTGTCTTTGAGTAGACAGGATTGAGTATCGTTTAATTTCTTACTTTCCTTTCAAATAGAAAATTTTGCAGGAAATGTTCTATGGCTGCGGCTGAATCCTGATTGTTTAGTAAGTGCCTGTCAGCTTCTGCCTTTGATATGTTAATATGACTAAGGGTTTTCCCAGAATTCTCTCTGAATGGCAGGCCTGCACTCGGGTGGTCGGAGATTGGGAAATTTCACTGTTGCCTTTGGCTTTACCCAGCTCCCCTGCCAATCAGAGCACGCCACCCATAAACTGCCTGCCAATCACATGTCAGTTTTAAAGGAGGTCTCAGTCAGCTGGGGTAACTTGAATTTTTGACAATGTAATTATGGCCCTTGTGTCCACCGTAGAAGCCTGAGTAGGATGGAGGGGTTTTTATTGATTGTTCAGAAGGGAAATTTATCAATGTCTCTGGCTCAGTTCATATGTATTCCCTGGAAACTCTTCTGACAAGTTTCCAAAGAGAGATCTAGATAAGTGGCCTTGACCATATCTTTGTCCTTTCCATCAAAATTGATTTAGGCTGGTTGAGGTCTCAAAAAGAACATGCAGAATTTCAGGTACTAGGAAGCTTTCGCCAATGAAGTCTAGGTAAAAACAAGAACAGTGACAAACTGCGCATGAAACAGCCTATCTCAGGCTCATTAGGGCTGGCGTGGACTTTGTCTGTGAGCAGCATGTGGTTAGAAACTAGAGCCACAGTTCTTGCGTCTGTGGCTCACCAGTGGGTCACAACCTAATTGTTGATGATTTGCAAAACTGACAAGGTAGATTAAGCAATGTACATCAAGAGTTAAACAACTTGCTACTTGGGGGAAGCCCTGAAAATGTTTCTGGATGCTAAAACGTTTGGGAACCACTGAACTAGAGGTCTTCTGCACCAGGATATGGCCATGGCCTTTTGTGGCTAGGAGGCCACACAGTTCCTTGCAACTGTGCATCTACTGATTCTCCTCTTCCTGCAGTCTCTTCACTCTTCTGTCTGCCCTTCTGTGCCTCATGCTCCCTTCTCTCTTGCTTTTACCGATTAATTCAAAGGGTCACCCAGGATAATGACTCAGGTTTTTGAGGAAAACCTGAATCTAGGTAGCAGAATACATTGTGCAGAATAAATGAAATTGCAAGTCCAATTTACAGATAATTCTGGGTGCTTCTGTGAGCTTCTTTGTCATCTTTTTGTAAGTTCACCACTAGGGTTCATGGGGGGGGGGAATACATGTATGTTTTTGCATGTAAAGCAGTGGTCTCCAAACTCCAGTCTGCGGGCTGGATCCAGTGACCGCTGTTTCCCTCCACCAGGTGACTGGCATTTACTGTTCCACCGAGGAGTGTTGGGACGTCCGCAACTACAGCTCCCAAGTGTTTCTGGCAGCCAGCCGCTTCTGAGTTCTGTCACCCCAGCAGGCTGTGCACGCGGCAATCTGGGCAGGTGTGGCTGGCGGCAATGACACTGACAATGACACTTGGGGGCTGTAGTTGCAGCTATCCAAACGCTCCCCAGTGGAATGGTAAGAGCCAGGTATACTGGGGAGACTTTTAGGTGCTGCATCCTAAAGATGTACAGAAATAAAACACAAAGACAGAATAATTAAAACATGGTAGGAAGGAGACATGGTCTCTGTTAACATTGGTGCTTCAATAGAAGCTGCTGTGTTACTGTAAAATCAAGTGTGAACTATAAGTAGCTGTTACAGACATCTGAGGTTAAGGTGAGGTCCTGTAGATCAGTGGCCATCAACCGTTTTCATGCTACAACACCAATAAATAAATAAATAAATAAATAAATAAATAAGGTATGAGGCTGGGCACCCCACTGTTGATTCTGCCCCCTCCCAGGAGCCTGTGCGTCCACCCCATCGCTGCACACTCCCCGCTTTTAGCACTGTTCATTGTAACTAAAAATACTTACTAGAGATGACAGAAAAAACTACCCTGAAGCCTGGCACTAGTGAAAGCTATTTTAGCACAATTACAGAAACCCTGAGCAAACTGGGACACCATCTCCTGGTACCTGAAGGGTCCACCAGATGCCTCCCCCTTTACCTAGTGGTGCTGTAGTCCAGTGGTCTTCAACCTTTTTCCTTCCCAGAAGTTGCCGCGGCCCCACAATTGAGGCTCCGTGACCCCATTGGGGTCCCGACTCCAAGGTTGAAGATGCTGTTGATCTACAAGGTTGATCTACTGCTGTAGATGTATGTCATATCAAGTAGTTCTTAGCAGTTTAAGGAGTTCAGGGCACAGGATTCTCAGTTCTAGGCTTTGTCTCTTAATGATCAAATAATCAATCTTCCTTGCTCAACTTTTTTTTTCACCAATTGCCCTTCATAATGACTAGCTTTTACTGGAGATAATTTTACTGGAATGACTGGAGATACAGGAAACAGATCTTAACATTTGGATGATCATCTTGCCCTACATTCTCATTCCTAAAAGCACACATTCTCTGCCTCATTCAGTAGCAGCTCAGGAGATTAACTGGCAGTAATAGAAAATGTGAGCAGCTACTAATGAGTATGTGCAGTACTTCTTAAGCCCTTACACTTCACTGAATGCCCTTCTGTAGCAATGCAGTTGAATGGTATGTTCATGGCATTGTGAATCACATGTTATCAGGTGAGTATTCTGATGCAAAATACTTGTGCTCTCATATTAGCTGGCAAGAACTTTGGACCATCCCTGCAACAGTTGCCTAACATCATCATAAAATCTGTTCAGTACTCTGGGGAAGGAGTTAGTTCATTCATCTGTTAACTTTTAGTCTTCTGGAATTCTCATTTCCATGTCAGTGTTGCCCTTCTTGGAGCTAGACTAGAGGAACATTAGTTTGCAAAGGAGCTGCCTCTTGGCCACCTCCCAAATACTTTAGATATTCTGAAATGACCAATATAAGAGGAGGGCATTGTGCTGGATTCTCTGCATCATTAAGGTAGTTTGGCAGAATTGTGGGAATCAGTAAGTTCAACGAACAGCAATGGTGAGATTTGTTACTGCAGCAATGACACAGCTGTAGTCGTCGTTACACATGCAGAACAAAACAACAGGAAAAATAAACTTACGAAAAATCTAAGCAAAGTAGGAGAATCCCAATCCCAGTCCTATTCAACATTCCAGAGCTGATGCAGCTGTGCCAACAAGACGTGCTGCATCCTGCAGTGGTGTGGTAGTCATAAAGGCCTTCTTAAGGAAGGGGCTATTTGTTCCCTTACCTTGGGGCTGCATTGCGGCTGTATCAGCCCTGGAAAGTTGAATAGCGTTGGGCCCTCATTGAATTCAGTGGGACTTACTCCCAGGTAAGTGTGTATAGGTTTGCAGCCCTTGTAGCTTACTTGCGTTAGTTTATGGGATCTCCTGCCCTGCTCCCCACACATCTGTACCCAGAGGCTCACTGTCTGTTATTGAGATCACTGGGGAAACATGCATACCTCTTAGCTATTGGTATATTTGTCTGTGACTTCTGCGGAGAACCTGTATCCCTTTGCAATCCTAAAAACTGCTAAAAAGGAGGTGGGGGTAGGAATACTGTCCTTGAAAACTGCCACAACATCAAACCTCAGAATGTTGTTAATTTAATCATTGGATATCTGGGTAATAATTCAATTTCTAGATGATTATGTAGCCCAGTGAGAAAAAAACGAAAAGCAGTTTGATGGATGTGATACGAAACTTGCATCACTACTGCAGGAAATAAAAGTTACGAATTCTGTGCTGTGTTGCAGTGGGAAATCCCACTGCCCTGCAGTGGGCCTGCTCTCCTCCTTCCAAAGCATGTTCTCTTTGATACTAGGATGCTTCAGGGAGTGATGCTAGGAAGCTTCAGGGAGTTTCACTTATGGAGAGCTCCTTTACACAGGACCCTGCATGTTCCTTAGTACCAGACAGTGATGAGGAATAGATTCATTCATTCCATGTCCAGAGGACTTAGTCATTATAAATAAAGCAAAGACCCTGCTGATACCTGAGGATACATATGAAAAACTTGCAGAGTGTCAACTAGCATCCAACTGACTGTGAAGAGTCTGCTTTGCATCAACAAGCTGCCCACACAGAGAATGTGGCCTGAAGGACTGTATGGGGGTGGACCTAAATTTTCACTTGAGGCAAAGAACATCTCCTTATTTATAGAAGTTGTGGAGTCTTAATTCCAGAACTCCTTTCTATTTCAGCTAACCTGGCACATCTCATATATTTTCAAAGCTGGTGTGGAAAGGCAGAAAGAGAAGGGTCCAGTTTGCTTTTGGACAGCTGCAGTTTACCTGGGTCAAACCGAATGTTGCTTAACACAAAGATGGGGAAAAATTGTGCTAGCCTGCTGTTGCTTATGAGCTTTGGCAACAAGAACTACTTCTGATAAGAAAGAATGTAGTCTCTACCTAGAGAGAACACATTTTTTTTTTTGAGCTTTTGAAGCCACAAGAAAGCAACAAATTGTGTTTTGCCTGAGTTTCAAAGACGCTCTCTGGATATCATGGGGCTAGTTGTGTCTGATTGTACATGATGAACAAGAAATGGTGGTGGTTTCTGTCCAAACCTTCCCTCTGCTCACGCAGCTGATTCTATATTTAAAGTAGTATTAGCCGGGCACAGAGGACTGGACAAGGCATCATTGCCAGTGGTGTCATTCAAATGATTTAGGAACAGGAACTCACTTTTGATTGGCACTTGTCGGGAACCCGGAACCAGCCACGGAGCCCGTTAGGATCCGGAACGCCCGTTCTGGTCCGTTCCCCCTGAATGACATCACTGATCATTGCCCCTGCCCAGCCCCAGCAAGCAAGCTAACGGTCCCAAGAATGCTGGAAAGTGAGGCTAGTGTGTTTGTTGACAATATGAGCCCAGCTGAAGCCTTCAAAGATGGTTTGGTTTGGTAAATATAATCCAAACCAACCTATACAGGACAGTAAGTCAGCCTCGTTCTTGAGTCAAATATTTGAATAATATGCTAGCAAATGGATCCATATTGAGAAATTGGAAGGAGAAGTATCCTACTATTACTTCATGGATTAAAGGCTTTTGACTTTATATACTTTTGAGTGAATGGCTTATCAATGACAACTCTGAATGGATTTAAAAAATATTCACTATTTTTATTCAATATTAAATAAGTAAATATTCATCAATTACCTTAATTGGATAGATTTTTTGCAGTTTTTAGGGTTTTTTAACTATGCTGTTCTATGTATTTTTTCTTTTTCTTTCACAAAATGAAAATAAAGGTTGAAAAAAATATTGAACTCTTTAGTTAGTCTCCTGGTAACTGGGCAAAATTAACCACATTAAAACAATTAAAATGTCCTTGAAAATACTATCATCTTAAGTTTCTCTAATCAAGATCAGTTTCAATCAATAGCTTTCAAATTTCAACTTCTATTTTTATCTCAGTAAGCCTGAAAGAACTAAAGGCACATAGTTTGCCCTTGAGTGTTGTCTTCCACAAACTTTTCTCACTCGCAGAACATGTTTCAGAACTTAACACTTGAGTCCCAGAAACTAGTTGTGACCTTTTTAAGCTCCCAAAGAACTCCAAACTCTATGAATTTGTAGAACTCATGCTGATTTTCCTGTGTTTGTTGATGTGTTTGAGTTGAAAGCAGCCTGCATAGCTATGGAAGAGAGTTGTTTTCCCAACCAGCACTTAGTTAATAATTAAAAAATGAATTTAATAATTGAGAAATTATATGGAGCCATCAATATTTTAGCACTTGGCAATGTTAGTAGCAATAGGCCTTTTAAAAAAGAACGATTTCATTGAATTTAATTTTGACTATGTCTGCCACCCTCTTCTCCAAAAAGGTATCTAAATGAAAGGGAAGCCACTTGGGTTTTTTTAATGATGAAAAGCAAGATACAGAGCCATTTAATAATATTAATATTAATATTAACAATAACAATGGTGATATCTATAGCTGAACTTTATCACCAGTAGGGCTGTTTTCCCTAAAACAATTACTACAGTGCCTGATAATCTGACACTATCTGTGGTGATGGAACAGCAGAGAGGCTTGAGTATGGAAAACTGCCAATTGTGCTCAAGACATTGTTGCCCCAAATTTCCTCCCCCCCCCCCAATGGGTTTATAGATTAGTCTCTAAGCTTTGCTCCCAGTCAAAACTGGTCAGTAACTCATCTCTTTTGTATGGTGATATGGAACTGAGTGAAGTTTTCTTCAGGAGTTTCATTCAAAGAATTGTTAAAGTGGTAAGGATGGTCACTTCAACACCTATGTATAGGTGTTTCTTTTTCCTTTCACACAACACCAGAACCAGGAGACATCCACTAAAATTGAGTATAGGGAGAGTTAGAACAGACAAAAAGAAAATGTTTCTTGACCCAGCATGTGATTAGTCTGTGGAACTCCTTGCCACAGGATATGGTGATGGTGTCTGGCCTAAATGTCTTTAAAAGGGCATTTCTAGAAGAAAAGTCTGTCATAGGTTATAAGCTGTGATAGGTGTGCAACTTCCTGGTTTTTGAAGTAGGCTACCTTAGAATGCCAGATGCAAGGGAGTGGCAACAGGGTGCAGGTTTCTTGTTGTCCTTTGTGCTCCCAGAGGCATAAGATGGGCTACTGGGAAATACAGGGAGCTAGACTAGTTGGGCCTTTGGCCTGATCCAGCAGGGCTCTTCTTATGTTCCTACAACAAACCATAAAATCAAATAAAAACAGCATTGTGGCAGCAATTAAAAACAGAGCAGATCCACAAAAACAACAGAGCACTGCATCAAAAGCAAGTTAATGGAAGTGTCCATTAAGAGCTAGCTGGAATAAAAAATGGATTTGCCAACTGGTAGAAGACTTGCCATGCTGGATCAATCATGCCTGGGCATGACAGTGGAAAAGGCTCTCCTGGGTACAGCCAGCTGCATGCCTGAAGTTGGTGGGACACACCGGAAGATTTAAGCTATTTTTGCTGATATCTTCTCCAGTATTTGTTTTTAAAAGAGCTGAGCCATTGTTTAGTTTAAATCTTGTTTTAATTTTATACTTATGAGCTGCACTGTGAGCATTTGTGTTTAGGGGGGATAGGACAGAGTATGTACCAATATTATATACATTTTAAGTGGGTGGTAGTCTCCTGCCAACCTAGCAGTTTGAAAGCACCTAAAAATGCAAGTAGATAAATAGGGACCACTTTGGTGGGAAGGTAACGGCGTTCAGTGAGTCTTGGTGTATAGTCATGCCGGCCACATGACCAAGGAAGCTTGTCCTCAGGACAAACGTCAGCTCTACAGGCTTAGAAACAGAGATGAGCACCACCCCCTACAGTCAGTCATGACTAGACCATTCGGTCGTGGGGAAACCTTTACCTTACCTTAGTCTTGGTTGAGTGAGATTTTGAAGACGTTGAACTGGATTTGCTTAGCATTGATGTAACTTCCTAATGACAAGCTTCCGTGGTCATTGGACAAAACGTCCTTGGACAAAACGCCGGCTCTACAGTCTTTGAAACGGAGATGAGCACCGCCCCCTACAATCTGTCACGACTAGACCATCCGGTCCTAGGGAAACCTTTACCTTTAACTTCCTAATAAAGTGTTCATTGAGTGTATGTGCTGATGTGCATGAATCACAGCTACACATATTTCTGCTTTGCCTTTGACAATGCAAGCCAAGAATGAAATGTGCTGGGAAAAGCTTGTATATGATTGGCCAATTTATCGTTGCTACCAACTCATTGGTTCCCAAACCTTTTCAATTGGTGGCTCCCTTGACCTTCTTAGCAAGGTCATGTTACCCCTGCTAACTGACCAAGAGGCACTTTTTCAAGTGGTGTCCTCTTATATTTAGCAGGGGGAGAGTAATCGTCCCTCTTCACCCCGGTTCAGTGTCTGTTCTAGTGACTGTTGCTGGTGGTGTTCTGCATTTTCAGATTGTGAGCCCTTTGGGGACAGGGAGCCATTTACTTTATTATTATTTATTTGCCTGTAAACCGCTTTGTGAACTTTGTGTTAAAAAGCGGTATATAAATACATTGATGAATGGATGGATTCTTGGTCAATGGTTACGGCTTTCCATTAGGGCTACAATTCTCTACATTGTATATGGCAATGAGTTCTTCATGAGGATTTCCTGGCTCCCGTGACTGGCTCCTGCGGCTCTTTGGGGAACCATGGCTCATGGCTCATTAACTCATTAATCTTCGGGTCTAGCTATAATCAAACCTAATGGGTCCTTGCCCCTGATATGCTTGTCTATCCCTACTCTTCCCATCTTTTATTTACTACTAGCTGTTTGTGACCCGGCGTTGCCCGGGGGACAATGTATCCCGAGGCTGTAGTAGGAGAAGGAATGAATTAGGACCCCCCCCCCCGTATTTCTGGGCAGATCGCCAGGAATATGTGTACCAAGTGTGGCGCACAGCGTTCCAGAGTGATGGAGGAACGTACACGGAAATATGCAAACACCCCTACACGTTATGAAGTAGCCAGATCCAGGTGGAAATATACCACTCCTCACTGAAATAAGACCCCGAGCCCGAAATGCACACTATCACTGTGAAAGTAAGTAGGAAGCAGGCACACAACCAAGTAAGAGAGTGAAATGAAACGGGCACACTTACTGAACACTGTCTGCAGGTAATGTGGCAGGATAGCAGTGAAGTATGAGCAACGGGAGCAGCTGGCCAGTTAGCTGTGTGGAAATATGTCCCTCTAAGATCCGACTGGGTGCTGGAATTGTCTGGAACCTGCTGTTTCAAGCCTGGGCAACTCAGAGAGTGGGCAGTAGTTTCACTTTCATTTTAGATTAGTCCCTGTGTATCAGCTCAGCTACTGCAATCCCACCACATAACCTGCAGAATTGTGTGTGACCACAGGGTGGCAGCAGACCTCTAGCCCAATGCAATGCCTTTGGTTCTTGACACGCTGGCCCCCCTCCCCGAAAAACCGGGGTATGTAGGGGTGTGTGACCCCCGCAGTGTTTGTCGCCAGGCCTTAAGGTACGTGCTTGCCGAGTTTCATGCGGATAGGTCAAGGCGTTGAGCAGCCTATGCAGAACATACATACCCACACACCCACATACATACACACACACAGACCCACACACAGACCCACGTCCGTTTTTATATATATAGATGATCAAAACTGTGAATGTGTGAACTCATAGGGCAGAGGCCTGTCTTGTTGGTAAAATGTCATGTATGTTGGAGTCATCATATACATTATATAGTGAGGATGAAAAGCCCCATAAAAATGTCTTGCCAAATAACTCCCAAGTACTGTGAAATGGCTTCAACTACAATAAAAATTTAAGGTCTACCCCCCCCCCCTAGGGAATTTTAGAATCTTTGGTTTCCTATGTGACAGTTGTGCCAAAGCTAGGAGCTGCATACTCTGAGTGGATCATTGCCTTCTCTGTTTCCATATCACCCTTCTCTGTTGGCCCCCAAACGCTTGAGGGTTTTCTTCTTTGTTTGTTTTCCATGATCATTTTGGAGTGCCTGAAAGACAAATGAGTGTGCTATGCAGTGTTTTAACTGGCTTTAAGTTTAAAACAAAAACAAGATAAGGCAGGGTGATGCTTTAATGGAATGATTCATATAGATTCGTTAGCTTTACCTTTACTGAAAGGTGAACAACAAAAAAGAGGTTGTTTAACAAACTATCTTTAGAAGTACAGGAGCTGTTCTCCATTTCTATGGATGTTGCCATGGAGTTAGAATTTACATACGCTTGAGTTTTAAAACTCTGATTAGTTCCATTTAACAAGACAAAGTATATTTGTGGCATGGGAATGGCACTTGTGTATTTAAAGAGACAATGTGTCTTTAAACATCAAAATGCCCATAGAAACATGGACAGAATGATTAGGGGGGGGGGAAATGGAGCCCTGCTTTAATTTTGAAGCCCGAGAGCCAGGCTATTTAAACATTTTAATAATTGATGGTGCAATAATGGATATTTTGCCACTTAAATTCAGGCATTTACAGTAGAATCTGGTGTATGTGAATTCAGAAATAAGAGTGCAATCCCAAAAGCCTTATCGCTGGCAGTTCACACATACCGCTGGCTAAAAGTGTCGTGAATGTGCCTGTGCCGTAAAGCACTTATGTTATGGCTTGTGCTGGGATGGCACTGGAACTGCTTGATTCACCACCGGCAAAATAGTTGGCGGTTTGCTGAGGAGTCCCATTGCAGGCAAGGGGACTTTAGCTGGGGGAAGGGGATGACTGTCCCCTTCTCCTGAGGAGGCTCTGGTGGCCGCCCGGCTCCCGGAATGCCGTGGTCGCCATTTTGGTACCGCTGCTCCTGCAGCAGCCAATAAGTTCAGGATTGGGCTCTCAGTCTCTTTGAATTCAATGGGAATTACTCCCAGGTAAGTGCCTATAGGATTGCTGCCTTAGTCCAAGTTGAAAAGGAAAAAAAGGTGTTAAAGCTGATTTGAGCTGCAGACTCATTGTGAGTCAGTCAGTGGCCAAATTAGTGAGTCAGAAATGACACACGTCACTCGATTCAATCACCAGTATCACCAGATTTAGAAGATACTCAGGCCAAAACATCAAAACTTGAGTTAAACTTGAGTCATGACTCTTTTTTCCCCCCAACACGGATATTTTCTAATTGAAAACAATAATTTTCTTTATGGGGGGCATTGATCGAGTCTGTTGGAGAAAAGAATTCTAAAAAGTTACATAGGAAAGTTGCAGGTTGGTTTTTCAACTTAAGGATTTTTATAAATGGAACTGATATTGAGAAGTGAAATTCTAAGAGGGGAAAGTTGGAGTGCATAAAGGGTTTTCATTTTGTTTGCTGTCAATTTGAAATATTTTGAGTTGAAATCAGAATATTTATTCTTTTAATGAGAAAAAAGAAATTGTAACTCACAAGATTTCATATTCATTTTTTTCCCTCTGTTTCTCCTCTCACTCTCTTCCATGTTCATTTGGTCTCATATTCATCCATCAGCTTTTGTATTGTAGGTTGTATTCCTAAAGTGACAGTCACACACCTGAAATCAGCAGCACAGTCCAATGATACTAAGCTAATTCTGGTGGAGCCTGTGGACTGGAAACCTGGGGACAAAGTTGTTGTTTGTGGAGGAGAAGCTCAGAAGAGGGAGGAAATAGTCACCGTCAAGAAAACAAATGGCACCGAACTCCACATTATGTCTCCACTCAGGTATTTATAGCTGTGGGTTAGCAATTGTTCCTCTACAGATTATAAAGCTAATTTGGGGCTTATCCACTAAAAATTTTTTTCTAGTTATTGATCTTCCATATAAAAAATGTTAGAACACAAGGTGCTTCACTAAATTATTATTATTATTATTATTATTATTATTATTATTATTATTATTATTATT
>JAJKFI010000054.1:6769877-6800528 GCA_029204185.1 Lerista edwardsae | reverse complement strand
TTATTATTATTATTATTATTATTATTATTATTATTATTATTATTATTGTGCTCTTGAGTTGCATTTGTAACCTGCCAAAAAAGATGGTGACAGCGTGGAACAAATTATTGCCACCTTGTCAGGAACTGTTTCAAGGGTGTAGCTTGTTGTGAGGTTGCATGCAAGCTCAATGAACTACTTATGTGGGTGGTTACATGCAGGCCACCCTGCATGAGAGGGGGTGCAAAATCCCCGGGGCCTGGGATTCTAAGAGACCCAGGCCATGACTAAATAAACTATAGTACAATACAAAATGATTACAAAATGAATGTGGGTACTTCAATCGCAAAGAGTCGGACACGACTTAGCGACTGAACAACAACACTTCAATCTCAGCCTATCCGGGGCTATGTTTCGGCTACAGTTTTGGTCCATTTACAATGTACTTCTGTTTCCCCAATGCATTTAGGAAGAGGAGGGGGCAATCAGGCATCTTGCCTTGGGCCCAATGCTAGCTCTCAGCAGCCCTGGTTACATGTGTAAGTTGCTTGTGTTCAGAAAGGGGAGGGAACTGTGCTTTGCATAGGCTCAGAAATGCTTGCCTTCATTGTGACACTATGTGTTCTGTTGCTCAACACTGGGGCTACACCAATCATCCAAAGCTGAATTCTGGCTCTCATTAAGGTTTCCTAAACTAGCGCCAGCTGAGCTGGTTCTGTTTGCTCTTGTGCTTTCCCTAGATATCCTCACGGTGTGTATGAAGATCAGGTATTTGGAGAGTTCTTTGCTTTCAGAGCTGTGGTGGCTGTGCTCAGCAGGAATGTGGTGATCCAAGGAAATGTCACCAATGAGAGGAATTCCCACCTGAAGCAGTGCAAAGAAGTTGGCACTTTTGGAGGTGAAAGAGGAGGAGAGGGTGTGTCTTTTGGGAGGACTCTTAACTGAGTCATTAAATAAGCAGTTAACATATTTGGGTATTGCTATATCAGAAACTTATCAAAATGGAACAGGTTTAGTATGCCTAAACTCTAAGAAAATTATCTATTCAGTGTTTGACACTGCTGTATTGCAGTCCAAACAAGTTGAGGCCTTGATTTAAAAACCATGCTTTTGATTTTCTGTTTGTTTGCAATGTGATGAGCAAGTTGGTAAGCATCTTCAGAGCATAGTTCTGTATTTCATGTTTATAGACTGGCCTAATCTACCCTTTTGTTTTTAAGCAAAGGGGAACAGGAAAAAGATGTCTTACGGCAACTCAAATATTGAGAGTTGAGTTGCAGCAAAAAAATGTTTCTATCAAATGTTAAAAAAGACAAAAAGGATTATTTTGAACAGTGATCTCTTTTTACATGTGGTTTGCTTTGCTTCTTATGTTTCAGATGTTTGTACTTCCACTGGTGTTTGAAACTTTGGGGGGGCAATGGTAGGAAAGAGATACAGGATCCAAAGTGGTAAAAAAATGTTCTAAGGAGCTTTCAGATGAACATATTAGTTTTAACTGTATTTACAGGGTGCTCCTTCGCCTGTCAACACTCAAGTCACATCTACTGTATAATGAGCAGGGTCACTGACTTGCCCCGAACATTGGGGGTGCTGATTAGCCACGCACCCTGACGTAGCCATGTCCGACGTAGCCATGCCCCCTGACGTAGCCATGAAGTTGCTCAGAAGGAATGCGATGACAGGCAGCCTTTCCTTCCGAGCCCACATCACCGTGATCACATGCCCCAGTCTCGGGAAAGGGTGCTGCGGCCCGGCAGAAGCCTCTCCTGGGTTGGGGCATGTGATCACCGTTGCCTGGCCTCAGAAGCGGCTGCTCGTGGCACCCCCTTCCGAGGCCGGGGGTGCGATTGCAGCCTCCCGGCCTCGGAAGCAGGCATCCCTGCCCCTGCCTCGGCGGCCCCAGGGCGGGCGAGCCAATGAGCTTCTTCCTGAGGTGCCAGTGACGCCTCAGTAAGGAGCTCATTGGCTCAATTGCGCTGTCCTTGGCTGGTCTTGTTCGCTGCTGCACCGGCCGCGCTCCCGGCCCAGCACTGAACATGGGGGTGCCCCGCTCTTTGGGGGTGCCCAACATTGTGGGTGCTGAGCACCCATGGCAAAATTATTGGGGGGGTGGCGCCCCTGGTAATGACTATTGTTGCAGAAACAAGTTGTAGGAACAGTTTGGCTTATCTGTGTTTTCACAACTTGGCAAAAATACTTGTTGAGTTGCACTGGTGAAAGATGAAATAAAATCCAGTGAATACAGTCTGCAAATAGTGTTATTTCAGGTCTCATGACTTTATATATTCCTAGGGATTTGAAGGAAATGTGTTAGGATGAGTCATGCTTTTTAAATAAAAATGCAGAAAACTTCTTCAAGCTTGGGCTTAGAGATGAACTTCGGAGGCTTAAAAAACCCACAACCCTCTTCTCAAATTAAAAAAATGAACTTGTACCTTCAAAGATCTTTTGCAAGCCTGCATTTAAAGAAGTGGAATAGTCTGCCAAGGGAGGTGGTGGATTCTCCCTCACTAGAGACCTTCAAGCAGAGGCTGGACAGGCACCTGCTGGAGATGCTCTAGGAGGATTTCCTGCTACAGGCAGGGGGTTGGACTAGATGACCTTGTAGCTCCCTTCCAACTCTATGATTCTATGATTATAAGTTTATCTTCTTGCCATCCTCCCCACACCAAAGCATTCTAGATCCCCCTCCAAAGCATGCTCTCCCTGCCCTTCCTTACTGGTGGCAGCAGGACCATCAGTAAGTTGAGAAAAACAGTGGTGGTGCCACTTAGGGAGTTGGCATTCCTCCTCCTCCTTGCCACTTTTGATGCACTTCTCCACAATGCAATTGCAGCAGCCTACGGAGAGACTCCCCAAGTCACAGCTGTCTTCCTGGCACACTGCAGAGCAGCACATCAGGGTGACAAATGGCAGAGGAGCCAGGGAAAAAAATCCACACTCATGCAGCATGCCAGTGCAAGGAGGGGAAAGAAAACCCTCTTCCCTATTCTTAGCTGCTGCTCCCCGCTGCCATTGACTGGTAAGCAAACAGCAGAAGGAGAGTTTTAATGGCGGCAGGTGAGGGGACTTTTTTTTTTTTTTTCTGGAAGTGGAAGATTGGATTTGATGGGAGGAGGAGGTCATTTTCCAAGCCTCCTCAAATTGGACTGAAACTTATCTGTGCCCTGGTTTTATGAGGAAAAATTCAAATCATTTCTGAGGTGCTTGGGGAGGGGGGGAGGGAATTTCTCCTAGCATTTATTTATTGCTCTGAACCTAAACATTCCCCTTGTGGCTTTTCAAATGTTTCAGAGTGTCTGTATAAGAGAAGTGAGAAGAAACTTGGATCTCAGGACATGGGGGCTGTGGTCATTGTGCAGTCGTATCATGATGAAGCAAGTTGGCTCCGCCTGAAAGGTGTTCAGTTTCGGCATGTTGGCCAAGCGTTCCAGAAGCATGCCAGTGCCCTGACCATTGCTGGAAACACCCACATGACTGGTAGAGTATAGTTACAGCCTTTATTGGTATGAACAGTTTTCACAGATGGTTTCCTAATAACACCCTAGTGCTAAACGCTTATAAACAAAAAATGGCCATACATTCTAGAAAGATGGAGCCTATGAGCTCTGCTTGATTGTTTTTGTGAGAACATGCCACATTTTAATCAAACAGGAACATCAGAAAATATTGGGAGTGGTTTCATGTTTTTTCTTTCTGGAATTAGTTGTCAAAATTTTGATAGGTCTATTGGTTGCAAATAGTCCTGAGAGGGGTGGGTGTAGTCCAGATATTTCCTGTTGAAGCCAAATATCTGAACCAGTGTTTCTCAACATTTGTTCTTGCTGTACCACTTCGCATGGTCCACCAATTGGAAGTACCACCGGAAGTAATTCATGATGACATCATCAGTTGGGAAGCCAGATGCAATGTGACAAACAACAATAAGGTGGCTCAGGGTGGATGGGAGGGCTTTTCTGAGTGTGGAAAAGCATGCTTTGGAGCTCTGCTTGCTGTGTCAAGCCTTTAACAACTGTTTGTCGCATTGCTGGTCTCACTGCCCAGCAGCAGTTGGTCAGGTTCCCGTGCGTACCACCAGCTTCCACTTCAAGTACCACTAGTTGAGAAACACTGATCTAGACCCTTTTTCGTCTATATTCTGATTCAGTTGGGGATGCCTAAACTAGTTTGATGGCCCTGCAAGATGCCCTTTGCCAGGAAAGAGGCAGGAGGGATGTGAGCATGATCCTTTTGGTCCTTCTAAGACTTCTTTGCACTTTCGATGCCACCAGTCATGCCATCCTTCTAGATCAGTGGTCTCCAAACTGGAGACCGCTGCAGCAGGGAAAAACGTCCCCGGTGTGAACGGCATTTTCCATTTCACCATGGACTCTTGCAAAGACCCTGACTACAGCCCCTAGGGGTCTTTGTGGCTGGCTGCTTCTGGGCTCTGCTATTTCAGCATGCCTTGCATGTGGTGTTCTGTGCAGAAGTGGCTGGACGCTACTGTTGGGGTCTTTTGAAGCATCCCCAGTGGAACAGTATGAATTGTTCATGCCAGGGACGGATTGGCTGGATGCTGGATCTGGCCCATGGACCAGAGCTTGATGACACTTGCCCTAGGTCATCTGCCCGAGGTGGTATTCATTGTTGCATTCCTGCTTTGTACGTAGCAAACTGAATATCTGCATAGATCTGTGATTGACCAAGAATTTGGGATTCTGACCTGGATGGGGTTGAATTTGATGAATCAAACCCGCAGCTTGTGCATGCTTTGAGATCCAGCCTGCAGGTGGAGTCCGAGGCATGAACCTCTTTTAACTGGTTCCAGTTGATACGACAGCTGCAGCCTTTCTTGGGAACGATGTGATCCGGCTTCAGTTATTTATGACCTGGTAACATCCAGGTTAGATTACTGCTGTATGTGGGGGGGCTCCCTATGAATACTGTTCAGTTGGTTCAGAATACAGCTGTAAGAGTGTTGACCATTTCTGATAAAATGGAACATTTGCCAATTTTTGAAGAGCTTCACTAGCTACCAGTTTCTTTCTGGGCATTATGAAAACTGTTGGTCCTGACTTGCTCAGTCCCAAGTCCCAACGCTTAGGGACTGGAGTATGTTAATTGCTGCCTGCTTCCTGTTATTGTACCAATTTTCCCTCTAGATTCTTCCATTCAGAGTTGTGTTGTGTTGGATTCTTTCGGACGAGGAGTCAGCCTATTGGGGGTGTCAGATCTCAGGGTGGAAAACAATATTTTTTACAACATTATGGGCCATGGACTTAGAGTGGGTAAGTGGATTAAAATAGATGTAAAAGTCTGTATAATAAAATAATTGCAGAAATTTTCAGGAAAAGAATGTTTTCCCCCAAACCTATAATTTTGGGAATTTCTCCCACATTTTACAGTTATGTTTTCGAAGTATTATTTTTTCCTTGAGCTGAAAAACTCATGCAGGCATCCCCACATCTCCAAGCTCTTCTCAGGGATACTGGACAATGTGGATAAGGGGGAACCCTATTTCCATGGTTCCCTCTCCCCGCACACCATTACCTTTGTTTATCTTCTTTACTGTCACGTGTTTACTTTACTTTCATGTCTTGTTTAACCAAAGGCTACAAGCAGGGAGCTTATAGCAAGATAAGCAGGCATTCTGAAATGATAGGCGGCTGCACTAGTACTTTTGCACAGGTGCAGCGTGTGTTTTAGTAGTGCTGTTGTGCGGGCACAATAGTGCTGAGCTGGTGAGAACCAGATGTTTTAAGATGCATACATTTTGACTTCCACGCAGACCTCCAGAACAAAATCAGTACATATATAGGGGACTTACAGCCCAATCCCAACCAATGTTCCAATGCCAATGAAGTTGGGCAGCCAGCAGCTACATTAATCTTGTCATTACATTAATCTAGTCATCATCCTAAGAAAAGGAGTGCAGTTGTTGTTTAAGGGCCTCCCTCAATCTTTTTCACCATTCTCTTTCTTATCTCATTCGGTTTTTCAGATTCTGTTGCTCTGCCTACAGGTTGTTTTGCACTATAAACTCTTATACTTCTAAGGGTGCAATCCTAACCTGGAGTTAGGCCGGCACAGTGTTGTGAACAAAGGCAGCCATTGCTTTGCAATTGCAGGCTCAGCCACCCCTCTCACTCCACAATTGGTGGGAAGTGAGCTCAGATGCCCTGATTGTGGTGTTTGGGTCTCATTGGCCAGGGGAGTCAGATAACACCTTCAGGAGCAAAGAACTATGCTGCCAAGGACAGCTCGCTTTCTGTAGAACCTCTGGTTGGGAGGAGGAGAGAGACGTGGCCTAGCAACTCAAAGGAGTTTAATTCCCAGTAGAAGGCAGGGGTGTTGAAACGTTTTGTGAGCTGAACTCTCTGTTGGTTCCAGCAGTCAGCAAGAGACCATCATGGACACCTGGCTTCACAGGCAATCTGTGAGTTTGGCACTCTGATCTACTGGTTGAGGAACCAGGTGAAAGATAGAGCTAGTTAGAGTTAGGCAGACAGCTTTATTATTTTGCATTGGGGTTTTCAAGTACTTTCAAGCTGTGCATTTTTGGGGCCTTTTGTGCATTTGCAGTGTAACCATTAGTTTTAATAAACCTTAATATATTTTACAAACTGATGTACCTTTTCTTCTGGGAACTGAGGTCAGCTATTCCTGTCTAGCCACTGGGGCTTAGCTACCAAAGGGGTTACCTAGAACCTGAACTGGGCACGGGTAATGTCTCCTGGACCACTGGCGGTTTGCCAGAGGTCAGGAGGGAACTAATTCCACCACCCACGGTCTCAGGGGTGTCTGGGGGGCTGATGTCAGACCCCAGAGACTGCGATACACAGTTAGGCCAGCAAAGTTGGGCTGGCACAAGGGACACCGTAAAGTATGCTTGCACCACTCTCGGAGTCAGAGAGGCCAGCACACAGACGTGCGCCATCCTCCCTGACTCCAAGAGTGGTCCAAACATGCTTTAAAGTGGCTCTTGTGCCAGCCAAACTTTGCTGGCTTAACTGTGCTGGCCTAACTCCAGGTTAGGATTGTGCTCTTAATCATGCTGTTAAAATCATGCAAAGCACATTATCTATGGGTTAGTGCAGGGGTCTCCAAATGTTTCGGCACAAGGTCCACATCATGTATAAGGACATTTAAATGGTGGCCCCAGTATCCATGGGGAGCTCTGGAAAAGAACCTCAGTGGATACCAAAGTTGCACTGTATTTATTCTCCCTCAGCAGGTTGCTGTGGGCCAGCCCCACCACCTGCCAAGGGCTGGATAAAAATCTTCTGGAGGACTCATTTGGCCTTTGGGCCGGGGTTTGGGGACCCCTCGGTTAGTGAAAGGTAACCAACTAACAGACAATTTAAAGTAGTAATGTATGATCAAGGCGATGGTTTATTGATTTGTACCTTTACTGGTTTGTTTTAGGATATTGGCTGGATCGAAAAAACAAATTAAGGCATAATGTAATTATTGGGCTTTCTGGAACGGATGGGCTATCCAGTACTGAAATCTTATCACCTGCTGGGATCTACGTCCAGACTCCCGATACTTTGATAGAGGTATGGTAGGGCTGAGCCAAAATGCCCCGCAAGGGTCAAGAAAGGGGTCATAGAGAGGGGTCAAGTCTGACTGAATTTATTGACAGTAGATCTGCTCCATGCACTCCCAATAATTGATGGCTGAACAACACTATTTCTTCTGAGGGGGCATTTGAGGGTTTTTTAAAAAAATGGTGGCCACTGGAAGGCGTGCCACTGTCGAAAGAGCACCACTTCAGGGAAACTGTCATTGGTGGTAAAGATGGCCCAGGAGATGTGTGGTTTCAGGGCACCTTTTGCCACCCTCAAATAGGACCTGCAACTTGTCCAAGTGAGTAGGAGGACCACAAGAAACAGTGCTGCATGGGGTCCCACAGCTTCCAAGAGTTATAAGTATTTTTAAATGCTTTGGTAACATTCTTATCGGTCCTTCGGCATTCGTGTAGATTAGTGGTTCCCAAACTATGCGTTGCGGGTCCCTGGGGAGCCATGGAAACAAGTAAGGGGAACTGTGGAATCCTCATGAAAACCCACCACCCTATACAATGTAGCTTGATTGTAGCTTGATTGTATAAATACGATTGACTGTAGCTCCAGTGAGGAGCAGCAGCCAAAGGCCCAGTAGACCAAGAGAGCCGCCAGTCAAAAAAAACCTTGGGAACTACTCGGCTTTGTCAGATACTCTCTATTTGTAGCTGAAGGGGAAGCCTTGCATCACATAGTTTATTTTACTATACAGATGAGAAAAGCTCTTTGTCTTTCTTCATGGGCCCCAGTAAATCTAGTGATTTTGGATGATGCAACATTGGTCAAGTTCCATGCCTTTTCACATGTTTGCACATCTGTTTACACATTCAATGTTCTCTGTATCATTTTTGGTTTTTGGTTTTCTCAGCAACATAAGGCAGGTTAGAGTCATAGAATCATAGGAGCTGGGAGGAACCTGCAAGGTCATCTAGTCCAAACCCCTGCCTGTGGCAGGAAACCCTCCTAGAGCATAGTAGGTGCTTCTCGAGTCTCTGCCTGAAGGGAGGCAGAGAATCTACCACCTCCCTCGCAATCTGTTCCACTGTTGAACCACCCTTACCCTCAGAAATTTCTTCCTGATGTCCAATTGGAATCTCCTCTCTTGCAGTTTTTACCCAGCTTGGCCTTAAGAGTGAGAGTGCAATCCTAACCTGGAGTTAGGCCTGCATAGTTAGGCCAGTGAACTTTGGCTGGCACAAGGGATACTGTAAAGTATGTTCAGACCACTCTCAGAGTCAAATTGGCCAGCACACAGATGTACACTATCCTCCCTGACTAGAGCGTGGTCCAAACGCACTTTACGGTGGTCCTTGTGCAGGCCAAACTCTGCTGGCCTAACTTCAGGTTAGGATTGTGCCCTGAGGAAATTTCAAATCTCAGATTTTGTTTGGTGAAATTGGGCATATTAGGCCTATTTTTTAACTTCCTCTTCTGAGACTTTGTTTTCAGTTATGAAGTTGCAAATCCAGGGTACCTTTCAGCCGTGTTTCTTATCTTCTTTATTTTTATTTTTTTTACTGTAACCGCTTTTTGAACTTTTTGTTGAAAAGCCATATATAAATAGGATTGATCTTCACATTAGAAAGTTTCCAAAAGCCATAATCTATTGCAAAGGCACAAAATCTTTTGTTAAGTTGGTGTGTGCATCATACTTAATTCTCAAACTACAGATGGTGTGGTTAAACTGTGCCTGGACTGTATTACTTGAGCTTGCAGGAGGAGGCTCATATGCCAAAATGCACCTTCATATGTACATGCAGCACATGTAGAAAACTAGATGTCAACTCAGCCTTCCTAGTTTCACAGGCTTCTCCTTTCTATGTTAGTTATATATGTGTAGAAGTGTTTTTGATGGGTCATTATTTGAGCCTGCACAGTCTGATGTGATACAGTCCGGACACAAGTTCATTAAGCATTGTTTGTGACAATTGTGTAAGCTAGATGATCACAGTTATTTGGACTGCAGCAATCCTCCACCATTGTGGTGTTTAGGGAAGAATCCTTCACAGTCATACTTGGGAATGACTTAGGGCGCAATTCTAACTTGTGTAGGAGCAGGCAGGCCAGTAGCAAATTAGGAGGCAACTGCAGCTCACAAAGGGAGTATTTTGCCCTGCAGTAAACAACAGCCAGGCCAATGGGGCTCCTCGGATCTGCACCTGCTGTTTAGCAGGCACAAGTCCAAGCATCATGCCACAACCCAGATTGGGCTGTGTGGCCCGGGATGGGAGCTTGGATCTAGCATAACTGCTGGATCCCAGCTCCTCCCCTCTCCTCAGCCCATGGGAACGCCAGCCCCATTCCTCCCTCCCACCTTCCCCCCACCCAGAAATGGCCCCACGCTGGCCAAACCTGGCCAGCATGGGACCAACATTCCTGCCAGTCCTGCCAGTGGTGCTGGGGTGGTGCTGCTTCCTGCGTTGACCCAGCAATTCTCGTGTTGGCATGAATGTGCTTTATGGCACATTTGTTGCACTGCTGGGTCGACGCAAAGAGTCTTGCGTTGGCCCAAGGGGGGATTTGGATGGGCAGTCGGATATTGATGCATTGAATTGTAGAGTGTGTGTTAGTTCTGAATATTGTTTCAAGCGGTTTTCAACTGTCCACCAGAGAGGAGGGGACGAAGCAAACAGAGTTCAGATTTATGCTCAGCATTCACAAAAAAGGCATATTGCCTACACTGTGTACTTGACTCACTTAAAAGGTCATTTGGCTGTATTCCACTGCTATCAGATGATTATGTAGAAAAGCAGGTAATTTCTCTCTGGTATTTTAGCTGCAGAGAAATCCATGGTTCCCTGAAGAACTGATTACACACAATATGCTCTGCTTTCAAGCTGCTGGAGGTCCACAAAAATATGTAGGATTTCCGTCACAAATCATCTGTAGAATACCCTACTAGAGTTAGAATCTCAGGTAAAATAGCCACTGAAATAATATGACTTGACTTCCAAAGTCTGCATTAACTGTGCTGTGGGCAGCATGATCTGAAAAGCTGCATTTCTGCAACAAGGTGCCTAAACATGTGCTTCAGGCAGTACTTCTTATCTCTTTGTATTGTGACCCTTGTGACAAATGTCAGACACCACTACAGTGGGAAAATTGGATAGGTCAGGAGACTGGAAATGGGATATGGAGCCTCTCTCTTCTAGGTCACTGACTCTGCTTTGATTTGGGTCACAAGTAATGAACAGTCATTACTTTCTTAAGGCTCTCTAGTGACCTCTGGAAAGTGAGTTGGTGGTCTTGCTTCCAATCCCTATGGACAAATATCCACCTAACAAACACACCAAGTGACACCACTGACCACCTTTTGGCCACTACACATCTGGATCAAATTTCTACTGCAATTTGGTAATGCTGAAAGGGTACTGGGCACCATTCTCAGTTCTTACCACTGTGAGTCATTCACTTCCCTTTTAGCTTTTCCTGATGACCCTGTGCCTTGCGTATCCACAGCCCAATTTTTCATCCTTAGTGAAGAGAGAGTTTTTTCTTAAAGTATACAGAGAATTGGCCGAGAATTATACTTTAGTGAAATGACCACCAAATAATGGGAATTTGTTGTTTTTATCCGGTTAATAATGAAATAGGTATATATTGCTATTGTTATGCAGGGCATTTTTTTTCCAGAGATACTTAAAACAAAAGAGCGATGCCCTAGTCTCAAGAACCTGAGTTATAACTTAAATACCACCTCAGAGGTCTTGAAACTGGCCAATGCTGGAATCTCTATGTGTGCAATTACTTGGGAAGGATTTAGTTTGGATTGCTGAAAAACTGACCCAGAGGCTCACCATTGACTTGAGTGTTATAAGGAAAGAAATAGGTTAGTTGAATGATGTCTTCTTTTCTGTGTGGCTAATTTAAACTGAGCCTGTTCTGTTTTACACATTTTTGTTTTGCCCAAAAGGATTTGTATGTGATTCAGGGATAGTGCAAATAGTAAAAGTTAAAAGAAAGGAAAAGAGATGGACATAGATGAAACTACTGAAGCTTTCCCTAAGCTTGTTGTTTTCTATGGAGAGGCAGAAATAGCACAAGCCAGCAGTGCAACAGCTGATCATCTCCCTTCCCCATTCAACTAGGCAACTAGCCCAAATGATGGGGATGAGTGGGCAGGGTTGTCAGAAGTCACTAGGGTTTTCGTCTCTAGGTGCAAGAGCTCATTGTGTCATCCCCATTCCAGCCCTCCTCCCGTACCAGATCATAAAGAATAGATCTCATATGCACAGTCTAAATGCAGTGGCATAACTAGAGTTGGTGTAACCCCCCCCCCCCGAACTGTATTTATTTATTTTAGTATATAAAACAGTACAGGTCACACAACAAATCAGTAACAAATCAAAATACCAGAGGCCAACTTGATGACACTCACACAACAGAATAAGAGTTCTGGTATTAGCTCTGACACATGGAAATGAGAGTAGACTCATGCTAACAGCTTATTGATTCTTTGCTGTGTGACCTTGTTAGCTCCTGGAATAGCCAATCTCATTGGTCAGTTTTGAGTTAAAAAGATCCACTTTTTGTTACATAAGGCAGCTGTGTTTTTTTTTCCCTGCTCAATTTGCTATAAACAATACTGATAATTCGCGTGGTTTCTGTTATTACATTCTGCATGAAATTACCTTCCCAATGATATATAACATGATGGTATTATTCATAAATACAAATTTTCCAAAAGGTTTCCAAACTTTTGACCACTAATGTCACTTGGTGCAGTCAGCACCCCTTAGAGATGCCACTGGTGGTTCCTGAAAATAATATTCATTTTCACTAATGCTGATGGACTTGGTAATATCTTGTAACTCTGCCGAAAGAGTAGTGCTTCCAGGGCCAGCCTTCGGAGTCACAGTGCCCAACTGGAAACATTTTTTGCAGGGTCCTGGGTTCACAGCCAAAGTCTGTATAATCTCAGGGCGCAAGCCTAACCTGGAGTTAGGCCAGCAAAGTTTGGCCAGCACAAGGGACACCGTAAGGTATGTTTGGACCACTCTCAGAGTCAGAGAGGCCAGTCAGGACGTGTGCCATCCTCCCTGACTCCGAGAGTGGTCCAAATGCACTTGACAGTGGCCTTTAGATTGTGAGCCCTTTTGGGACAGGGAGCCATTTAACTTTAATGTTATTATTTGCCTGTAAACCGCTTTGTGAACTTTATGTTGAAAAGCGGTATATAAATACTAGTGATTGATTGATTGATTGATTATGCCAGCCAAATTTTGCTGGCCTAACTGTGCCAGCCTAACTCCAGGCTAGGATTGCATCCTTAGAGATATAAATAAAATTTATTATATACTTTTATCTCTACAGTCCTGGAAATGGGGTAATGCAAATAGGGCATGGTATAACATTGCAAGTTGTACTGCATTTGCATATTTGACTAGAGTAGATTCCCCTAGTGTGGGGCCCCCTTAGGCTTGGAGCCCAGTTGGGAGCAATGGGTCCAATTGGCTTAAAGCTGGCCTCGGGTTTGCACATATGATGCCACACACAGAAGCGCATACACACAGATCCTCTTTCTCTCCAGTGCAGAGGCCTCTACAAATGAAATGAAAGAGGGAAGAGTGGCAGAAAGGAAATGAATTTATGCTGCTCAGCAATCCGTATTGGATATATTGGGAGTGCTACCTTGGGGGAGGGGATGGTTCAGAAGCATCCCTCATATTTCGGCAGCTGTCTCCCAAGTGAAGGATTGGAAGCCCCTGAAGCATCTTCCGTTACCTTCCCATCCATCTCAGTTTTTCACTAATGCCTTTCCTGAAAAAAGAAGAGGGAGTGAAATAACTTGCAGCTATGGAAGATCATTATCAAAAATGTTTCTATTTCTGCTTTGTTCTGTTACTTATTTAAAAAGTAGCATCCAAGTAGTGCCATTCCAGGAAGCTGAGCGTTTGTTTTCAATTTTCGCCCCAACTGTTGGAACTGTTATTACTGCTTCAAATGGTGCCGTACACAGTTGTGCACATGTTAGTCAGTCGTGCTGTTCACATGTTGTGATAATCTTGCACACACTGTCGAGAACCACAGTAAGCACCACCACCACCCCCAGGCTGTTTCAGCAGATAGAGGCAGAGCAGGCTATTTTTGAGGGGAAGGGGTGTAGCCCCTCGCACCCAGTTCAGAACCCAACCCACACAAATGCCTACGTGGGTGGCTTGCAGGCTTGCCTATAGCAGAAGGAAATTTTGTGTGTCATATAGGAGAAGGAAATTTTGAATTGAACATCGTACAAAGTAAAAGGGTTTTCATAGTGACACAGGAAGTGTCCTGAACTTATTGAGTTTCAAAAGTAGCTTGATGCGTGTATTTGTATGGCTAGATAATAAGAAGTCTCAACTCAAGAATTTTTGAAACTCAAACCTTTTCATATCCTGAAATCTTTGTATGGATGGGGCAGATGATCTAGTAGCGTATTGTTTTCTGCAGGGCAACACAGTGTGTGCAGCTGGACACGGCTACTTCTTTCACCTCTCCCCTGCAGGACCATCAGAGGCACCAGTCCTGTCCTTCAAGGAGAACGTAGCGCATTCCTGCACTCGGTATTGTTGCATTCAATTTGGTTAAAGGTTTTTTTCCCCTTTTCTCATACAGTCTCTCTCTCTCTCTCTCTCTCTCTCTCTCTCTCTCTCTCTCTCTCTCCCTCAATGTTAGCTGCAATAGCCAATTAGAAAAAAATGTGTTTAATGTTTTCTCTGATGTTTAATAGGATCTCCCCCCCCCAGCAGGATGAAAACATATTGATATGCTATGGTCCATTTCTCATAGACTGTGTAAATAGGATTCATTTCAATTACAATTATATATATTCTTCTTCCCCAGCTCTAAACCATTGTCTAGTGTGCTCATCTATTAAACAGCTGCTGCATTTCATTTCAGAGATGTGGAATCTGCATATACATTTCTCTATTGGGTGAAATCTCATTCCGTTCTTAAGCATGCTTTTTTTGATGCTTTAAATTTAGAACTTTGCACATTCTAGTCTGAAGCCCCAAATATAAAACACTTACAAAATGTTGCACTTGCACTGTATTCTCAGTCTTCAACAGAAATGGTCCTATTGAAGCTTCCGGCTAGCCTGGAACAGGAGCTTTGCAGTGCTGTTTGGACATTGCAGGAGGAAGGAGGTTTCAGGAAGAGAAAAGAACAACTTCTTTTCTTTTCCGCAGTCAGGAAAACTTCCCCTATTATGTAATTCAGTGCTAAAGGACTGGTTAGGGCTGGCTGCCACCCCTGAATGAGTACTGTGTTGCTATATGGAGGGGAAGGCAAGAGCAGATTTCTGGAAAATTGAAAAGAAAGAAGGTGGCCTTCCTATAATGAACGCACCCACGTGGCTGGATTGTGGCTGGGGCCCAATGTGGGATTTTTCTCCAGAGCCCTCAGCAATCTGGCACTAGCACTGACCTCATAGCATGCATTCTTTGATGTTAATCCTCTAGGCCACTGTAAGCCAGCTATTTTCAGTGTTTTTCTTCTCACACCACACTGACCTTTCCAGTCTTCTCTATGGTCTTCACCTCTTGTGATGCCACTTCTGGGAGACCTTTCCGGGTTCTGCAGCTCTAGGGCAGGGTGGTCCAGCTTTCAGCAGTTGGAGGAACTCATGACCCTTGTGTGACCCCTGGCTAAGCCAACCCAGAAGTAATTGGCATCACTGCCAATTGCATCCGCATTCTGAGCCTGCTGAAGTTATTCGGCAACCTCTGAATGGAGGCAGCAGAAGTGGAGGTGAGTGTAGTGGGGCTTTTCAATCTTCCTGCTCACGGTTCTGGCATCCCCTTCTCCAAAGGAGAAAATGGAATGGGGGTGGGGCATGGAGACCAAAAGGTTTCTGAAGTGGGAGGAGTCAGTGGGCTTTTGGGGGCTGCCATAAAGGGCCTTGTGAGCCGCATACTAGACTACCATGTTCTAGGGCAACTATCTCTAGTAATGAATTGTCTTTCAGTTCATAGACAGACAATTCATTGCTATAGACTGTTGCCTAATAACAGCTGTAGAACCCAGAAGACTTTCAGACATTTTCAACTACTGTGCTCCTAATTTCCATGGCTCATCTACAGACTTCTCATGTCACACTGGTTAAAAATTGCTGCTATATGCTGATAAGGGTTCAGGCTGATGAATTTCACCCTCTTATTTTCCTTTCTTCTACTATCAACATTTCCTACCTATTAGAAGTCTTTGCGTATAGGCCCTGGTTGGACCATTTTGGGAAGATAAACTGTTTCTTTTAATTTGCAAACAAAAATCCTTATACCTATTACTATCTAGAGTTTCCCGTCTGTATGGAGGAAACATTATTTTGGGGTGGCCTGGTTCACTTCCAAGCTATTAGCTACTTAAACCATCCAAAATCAGTATGAGAGGGAATGATATATTGAACGTTGTTGCCTTTTTCCTCAATGAGTTTCAGATGCCACCGTCATCTGAAGCCAGCTGTTCTATTAAGAATCTTCATACCTTTTTGGTGATTCAGGCTCTTGGATGTTAGTCTTTGTAACAATTTTTTGTTTCCTACTAGAAAAACAGTGTGTTGCATGTGCTAGTTCCCTCCTGATGTTCCAGAGCTTTTGTTCAACCATTTGCGAAAAGCTGTTTCACAAAGATTTTGCACGTGGTCTCTTTTTGGGCATTGTTTACCATCCAGTTTCCTGGCTATCTGCTGCTTTTCTCGACTCTGTTCACTTGGTAATTTCCTCCACTACACTCTCGTTCCTCTGGGGTCAAATGCATCTACTGAATTCTTCCTCCCCAGGGTGTACAATGGAAAGCAGCACTGCCTGGCTCTCGTTTGCAGTTATCCTTATAATCTATTCTATTGTAGCAGCTGATTCTGTGAGATGTAGTCTGTGCATACATTCTGTGATCGTCATTGTTTACCTTGGACTGAGTTAATCTAAATATTGTATTAGAATACAATGGATGGCTGTTACAGATCACGGTTGCTTGGTCTAGTATGTTGGGGGGAAGTTTTCCATCCCATTTCTTAATTAAATAATTATCTTCCATTTCAATCTGAACAGATATGGACTTCTATTTTATCCAGGGTATCATCCTCACAGAACAAATGATTCAGCCCCTGTAGCGCTGCAGGCCTTCACAGCTTGGCAGTGCCAAGGTGGAGTTCAGGTATTGATTTTCCATTTTTTTTCTTTTTCTTTAGTTTATTTGTAAGTTGTGTTTTTCCCTTAATCACCGAGTTGCCCAATGGCTCCATCTAACAGTGCATATCTCGTCGCATGGATTTGAGGGCTAGAAAAGGGAACATAATGCTAAGCATAGTGGCGTGACCTCTGGCAGCATAAGCTCTTGAGCATCAAACCCTGGATTCCTGCATGCCATGATGGTTATTCACACATTCATAGCCCAATCCAAGTCAAACTTCCAGCACTGATGCAGCTGCAGTGCAGTCCTGAGGCAAGGGGAGGCATGTTCTCTTGCCTTCAGGAGGCCTCCAGGACTTCCCCGCCCTCATCACAGAATGCTGCCTGTGCCCTGTTGGCATGCCTGCATCAGTGCTGGAACGTTGGCTAGGATTGGGCTGGAAAGTTGTGTTCACAGGAGTCTAAATGCATGGTTATGTTGTGTGTGATTATGCTTTCATTTTAAAGGTACCCCAAGGATTGGATTCCTTTAAAATAAAGAGTACAGATAGTGCATACTGCTGTAGATATATTGAACAGAACCTGTGAATATAATATAATATATATATATACTATACGCAAGATTGTATCTAAAATGGACTATCTAAGTAGACCTCATTCCTTGAAACCAATAGCCCAATCCGATCTTCATCCCCGCGTGATGGTGCAGTGGCATTCGCTCAAGCTACGGTGCATCCCAGCAAAGTTTGGTTGCTGTAGGTCTCTTTGTCCCTTTGCTCCCTCCTTCCATTTGTCCCCTTTCCCCCTCCGTCCATTAGCTCCCTTGCTCCAGGGTAAGCCCCAGCAGTCCCAATGGGGCAATTTCGCAAATCTGGGTTGATCAGTATGAGTGGATCAGACCTGGAGAGGGGGTGGGGTTATGATACTGTGCACATTGGCATCACCAATCCTGCCCCCCTCCTGAGCCCAGTTCACCTATCCACTGCCCCACTGTCTCCTCCCCGCCCTTCTTTTCCCCTGTGTTGGACTTACTTGGTAAGGCCGGTGTCCTGATAGCTCCAGCCTTCCTGCATGTCGCAAAGTGCCTTATGTCACTTTTGTGACAGTGCTCATTAGCAGGACACATTTTCTGGTGGCGCAGAGTTTAGTTAGGATCGGGCTATAAGAAATATACCTTTTGAAGTTACGTTTTAGGTGGGTTGCAAATTCCTTTATTATTGAGGCAGCTGTTATATTAGCTGATCTAAGATGATTATTGGTTTTTTGTTGCATTAATTTTTAATCTTTCTTGTAAGCCTACCCACCCCCAGTTTTTGTTACAAGGGTGAGATATTAATTTTTCAGAAAATAAAATACAAACAAATAACCATCTGATCTTATGGCTTCATTAGTTACAGAGAGACTCATTCACTTATTGATTTATTTTACAGTATTGTAATACTTAATATTTCCAACAGATTGCTAGTAGCAGCAACGTACAGCTTCAGACCTTCCGCATTTGTTCTTGCAAAGACTTTGGAATTGACATTATAGAAAGCCTTGGAAACACCTCTGTTGCAAACAGCTTACTAATTGGCCATAAAAAGGTAAAGACTGCAAGTTGTTCCATGTGTTCAGAGACATGTGGCCAAAGCAAAGTTGAGGAACCAAAACTAATGCAAGTTTAAAACACAGCTTCTCTAGGAAATACTGGGCTGGTTTCTCTGGGTCAGACTCCATGTTTCCAGTGACTCTTAAGGAGGAGGCAATCTTTTCTTTTTAATTTAAATGAAAGCATCACTACTGTCATAGTGATCCAGATTACATTGGTATGGTATTGCTATGCTTCTTACTAGAGAATCACTTCAGCAACGTTTCCTTTGCTGGTAGGAAATACTCTAAAACAAGTGTAGCTACTTTAAGGTGTAATTAAGGCCTTGTCATGGAACTGCAAAGGAACTTGTCAGCGAGAAGTTTGGCTGACCAAGGGGAGTAGTGCCTAGTGGTTAGGGCACACGAACTCCTTCTGCTCCCCACTTTAACTTCAGTCCAGCAGCTGAAAGCGGGTAAAAACCTTGGTAGTTTGTATCTGCTGCCACCATTGATGATGTCGTCAACCGGCAGGCGGGCTTGGGAATTGGCCATAAGGCCAAATCCTAAGCCCGATTGGGAGGCCACGTGGCCCTGATTTGGACCGTGTGGTCTCCTTGGATCTGCGCCTGCTGTTTAGCAGGCTCAGATCCGAGGAGCACTATGTGCTCAAATGTGCCCTTGCTGTGGGGAGGCTCCAGCCTCATCTATACTGTGTCAGGATACGGTGCAGGCCGGCTGGCCGGCCTCGCCATTCAAGCACAGCATAGGATTCTTTGAAAACTTTATGTAATTTTTTATGCCTTAAGAGTCAGACATTTTTCACATTGTCCTGGGGACAGTGTAGCCCTAACCACAATTGCAGAACGAATTAGGTAAATCCCTCCCCAGACTGCCATTGTACTGTATTCCATTCCTGCCTAGAGAATCTGTTGAGTTGTCTTCTTGGTCATCCTTCTTCCTTCATTTTTCTGGCGATATTTTTAATCTCTTTGTCTCCATTTTTTTTTAAATCTGCAAAACAAAAATACATCCCTGTGGCATAGTGAGGGTTTATCTGTTCATCTTTATCCACTGCTTTGAAGCTGGAGAATGCAATGTATTGCTGACTGTTAAGTATTTATTATACTGTACTGAATTTCTTCTCCACCGTCCTTTTCGCAAAGCCACTTTTATCTGATACATTAAACCGAGTAGCAATAGCCAAGCAAATGTATAGTCAAAAGTACTGCATATGTTTTGTGTTAGAGCGCAATCCTAGGCAGTGCCAGACCGTCGAGGCCAACGGGCCAGCGCTGCATCCTGTGCTGCTCAGGAGAGGCAGCAGCTAAACAGCAGGTGCAGATCTGAGGAGACAGTGCAGCCCAAATTGGGGCCGCGTGGCCTCCCAAGTGGCCTCCCAACATACTTCCACGTTGCCTGGACCTGCTCACCTCCAGCCCCCAACCTCCAGCCCCCCACTCCACCCCACCCCCTGCCAACCCCCATCCCACTGGTGATATTTCCATGTTGCCTGCTAAAAGTTTTCCACTTTTTAATAGTACATAATTAACAAAATTAATTTAGGCAACCAATTAATTAATTAATTAATTAAAAAAAGAAACTTGCCATATTGTTTTCAGCAGCTGCCATGATGTTGCTTCATTTGGTGGGTGAGCACATTCTATTTTTTTCCTAGTCTTTGCCTACTGAAGTCATTTTTATAAATGTATCTCTCCCTCTCCTTCACACCACACCCTCCACTCAGATCTGAGCTGAGCATGTGGCACGGCTTGCTCTCGAGGAACGTAGTGCCCTCCACTGCTCTTCTCTCTACAGCCCGCCTTTGCAGCCAGCCAATTGGGTGAGTCAGGCAGCCTTGTGACTGCTCGCCCCCTTCGTGCCATTGGCTGGCTCATCTGGAGGGTTGCTAGCTGCTTTGGGGCTGGAGGCTCTGCAGCTGCCATGTTTGGCCTCCCAGCCTCTGCTGACCTTCCAAAGTGTTTCTGCAACCTTAAATCGCATCACGGCCCAGAGTCTGGGAACCACTACAGTAAAGGGATAAGTTATTGGATACCAAGACTAAGTACAACTGCTATGAGAGAAAGGGAAGGAAGATTGAGGGAGATGTTTCATTTTCCTAAATTGTGTGCGTGCATTTGTGTGTTGTTGGGGAACTGGGAAAGGGGGGAAAACCCAAGAGAGCACTAAGGGTGTAGTTAGTGCAGCAATATAATCAGACTAAGATCTAGAGACAGAGAGACTGTGAGCTGTTCACAATGAACATGAAGAGTGCAGGCAAAGGAGCTCATTGTGATGGTGATGGGGGACCCAACAGCTTTTGTAGTGAAATTAAGATTCTGACATGAAAATCTGGCATGATATTTTTTGTTTTGTTTTGCTGGTATAAGTAAGGATGAGCTGCGCTTGAGTTTTTTCCCCATACTGGTTAAGAGATTTTGAGGCACTCAACTGCCTTGTTCATCACAGCACCCCAGGGGTGTGATTATCTTTGATTATCTCATGATAAAGAGTCTGCTTGTCATAATTTACATCTTAATTTATGTAATTCTATTCTTTAATAATGATGTCTCTTTAACATCAATTAAAACTTTATGACATTAACTTAACACGAAAGCTAAATTTTCTATTCTGCTAACCCTTTTTATTTCTAAAAGAGGCCTTTAAGGTTGAGGTCCTGGATCGCTGTCTGGAGGCGGTTGGGGGCTGGATGTGGGCGAACAAGCTGAAATTAAATCTGGAGAAGACAGAGGTGCTTTTGGTTCGGAAATCCACAGCTCGGGTATTGGATTATCGTCCTGCTCTGAATGGGGTTGCACTTCCTCTGAAGGAGCAGGTTCGCAGCTTGGGGGTTCTCCTGGATCCACAGCTACACCTGGAGTCCCAGGTGGCGGCGGTGGCCAGGGGAGCCTTTGCTCAGCTTCGGCTGATTCGCCAGCTGCGGCCGTACCTGAGCTGTGCGGACCTGGCCACAGTGACCCACGCCCTAGTGACATCTAGATTAGATTATTGCAATGTGCTCTACGTGGGGCTGCCTTTGAAGACGGCCTGGAAATTACAACTAGTACAGAACGCGGCGGCTCGGGTGGTTGCTGGGGCACGTCGGTTTGACTCTGTCAAGCCATTGCTTCGGCTGCACTGGCTGCCGGTTCTGTTCCGGGCCCAATTCAAGGTGCTAGTTTTGACTTTTAAAGCCCTTTACGGCTCGGGTCCAGGGTATTTGAGGGACCGCCTCCTTCCATATAATCCTACCCGTACTCTTAGATCATCTGGGGGGGGCCTTTTGACTGTGCCGCCACCAGGAGAAGTGAGAGGGGCGGCGGCCAGGAAGAGGGCCTTCTCGGTGGTGGCCCCCCAACTTTGGAATACCCTCCCCTTAGAATTGAGAACTGCTCCCTCTTTGTTAACATTTCGGCGGGGGCTGAAGACCTTTTTATTTCAAAAAGCTTTTAATTGTTGACAGGCTGGCTGGCTGGTTTGTTATCTTTTATACCATATGATCCACAGGGCTTCTTGCTTTTAAATTTTATTGCTTTGTTTTTATTTTGTTTTATTGTATTGTTTTAATATTGTTTTTTTAATGGTTTTTTTAATGTTAAATTTCTGTTTTTTATGTTGTAATGCCGCCTTGGGTGCCTTCGGGCAAAAAGGCGGGATATAAATCTAATAAATAATAATAATAATAATAATAATAATAATAATAATAAACCGGTTGTTGGTTCTGTGCTTCAATTGATTCACTCACTGCATTTAGCAGGGATGGGGAAAAGCTTCTGTTGAGACCACTGAGGGCACAATTCTAACATGGCATTGTGGCCGGACCAGTGCTGTCGTAAACGTGTCATAAGGCACATCTGCCTTATGACACTAGGCTGGTGCAAGCAGCAGCATTGGTGCATGTGCGCCACTGCACCCATCAGCCATGTGCCGGCTTAGTTCTGCCAGCACAGAGGTACACGAAGGGCATGCCAGAAGGCAGGCGGGGCAACGCCATGGGCAGAGAGTGGGATGGAGACAAAACATGGCCAGAACAGGTATCCGAACCCCATCCCCAGGCTGGGCGGGCACCAATTTGGGCTGCTCCTGGCTGCGTGGACTTTTACGTGCTATTTTGCTGGCGAAGATTCGAACAGCCTCATAGGGCTGGCTGGGGCTTCCCCTGGGGAAGGGGAACATATTCCCTTGCCCTGCGCTGAGCTTCTGCTGCTTCCTAATGTGTGTGTGTGTGGGGGGGGGGAATCAGCTATTCTGGCATGCACCATATCCTATCCCTCTTCCTATGCAACTTCAGTCAACGTGGATCCACTCTGACTTGCGCCAGCTTGTTTAACCTTTGCTGGTACTTTCCCAATAGCAAGTGGACAAATGTTCCCTTACCTTGTGGAGAATTGCACATTACACTGCCCATTACATATTTGCTGATGGAGAGAAAAATTACACATTTAGAAAACAAGCAGAGATTCTGGATTTCATAAAATAGCACTAGGGAAAAAAACCCAGCGTGCATGGTGTCTTATTAAGTATAAAGATATGAAGACCCTAAAAATTTGTATATGGTATATAGTTTCTAACAAACAAGCCACCTGTGTTTTTCCTGGTGTCTTTTTCAAGGCATTTTTCTACCCTTTTTTCTTTGGAAAATTGGACATTTGGGGGAAACTAGGGGGAAAAAACATTAAACTTTTTTTCTTTCAGATGATGAGTGAAATACTTTTTAAAGTATAGGCATGTCTCCTATGGTGTGATTTTTCATAACGCAAATTGGATATTGGGGAGTCAATTAACTAGAGGATACGATTAGCATAATATGGACTATTATTGATTATAACAGCGATCCGGATCAGGAATTAGCACTGCACACATAGGAAAAAAGCTGTTGCGCATGCAGCATTTATGGTGTTGGGTTCTTTTGTTTACTGTTGTTTTCTGGGTTTTTTAAAACTATCTTATTTCATTTTTGTGCATTGTTTTAACAATGGCTGGTAAATGTGATTCAAACGTTGTATTAGAAGTGCTGTGCAAATGATAGTGATAAGAAAAGAAAAGAAAGGCCATTACTTTTGAGGAAAAGCTAGATGTAATCAATCAATCAATCAAAATCAATCAACATTATTTACCGCTTTTCAACACAAAGATCACAAAGCGGTTTGTAGGCAAAAAATAATAATCAAGTTCAATGGCTCCTTGTCCCAAAAGGGTTCTATAAACCAGCAGACCACCACCAGCAACAGCCACTAGAAAAGACACTGTGCAGGGGTGATGAGGGACTATTTACTCTCTCCCTGCTAAACACAAGAAGAACACAACTTGAAAGTGCCTCTTTGCCCAGTTAGCAGGGGTAATCAGAGGAACAAAAGGACATGTGATACCATTCATGCTACCAGGCTTACATTTGTCTTTGTTTGTGTTTCTGGAACAAATACAAGTGCACCGTAACTTGGCAACTTTCATCTCCTTCTCCACTACCTTCACCAATCCTCCATTTAATTACCCTTATAGCTATTAAACAAACATACAAACAAACCACCTTTTTTTATTGAAATACCTTCAGGAAAAATAACTTCTGAAATAACTTCCTCTTGTCTGAAACTCCTTTTCCTGTTGTCCCTAACCCCTTTTCTCCATAGAAACAATTGTTTTTTTCTAGTGTATTAGACTGTAGTGTATCAGTATTAATTATTAGGAGCAGTTAAGCTACTGCAAGACACTGAAATCAAAGATAGCAATGTTAGATGGTATTACTGTTGTGTTCATCTGGATTTTTAAAGAAACAACGCTCTTACAGTACAACCTGACCGTGTTGTGCACGAGCCTCAAAATTCGAGTCAGGAGTCTCCAGCCCCCCTTCCCAACGACTTGACTCATGGATGAGTCATTCCTGTGGCAACTCCACTTCTTATGGCTCAACTCTAGTCTTTTGGACCTTTTTACATTGATAGCCAATTCACCAAAGGGAAGATTAAAACCTGTAACATTCGTGATTTAAGTCCAGCATGCTAAGCATTACGCCATGATAGCTTTCTAATTTCCGATGCAAAGGAACAAATTTTTAAAGGAGGAAGTCTACAGGCAAGCCTTGCTTAGTGACAACTACCCTTTGCTTAGCATATATCACAGGGATCAAACCATAACAAAGGATAGGCTCTTAGAGCCAAGCAGGGGCGTAACTAGGGTGTGGCAGGGTGTGGCACGAGCCATGGGCGCCATCTTGCAGGGGGCGCCGTTTGCATGGCGCCCGCCCCCCCCAAAATGGCGCCCACGGCCCTCCTGCTCCCTGCGCCGCATTCTCCTTGCTCTGGCTGGGCTTAAAGAGCCAGCCGGAGCGAGGAGAATGCGCTGCCACCCGGCTCCCCCTCCCGCTTCTCAAGGGGGGCGGGGCGCCGGGGGCCGCCACGTTCTGTTCGCTCCTGCCGGCCCTTTAAGGCCAACAGCAGCGAACAGAACACGGCGCCCCCGCCCCCTTAAAGGGCCGGCGGCAGCGAACAGAACGCGCCTCTTAGAAGGGGCGGGGCGCTATGTCATGACGTCACGATGTGACGTCATGACATTGCGTGTCCCTAGGGGCGTATTTTCATTGGGCGCCATGGGCGCCCTTTCAAATAGATTCGCCCCTGGAGCCAAGCCAAGCCAAGTGCCTGTTTACACAGTAAAGGAGTGTTAATGAGTTCTACAAAAACCTACCTGGAGTAGCCAGCAAACAGAGGCTCTGAAAGCCAGCCAATTTATACAAGAAAGACCAGGCTGTTCACATAACTACCTAATTGCATTAAAAGGGGGATCTGAGAAGTGATGCACACCTATATTTCAAAGGAGGGGGATTGCTTTGTTAAATAGGAAGAATAATCAAGCCTGTTTTCATAAAAAAATTGTCATGTTGTGGCATCACATGAACGTCTGTTGATTTCTGGTAATTGAAGTACTATACCTTGCTTCTCCTCAAATTCTTAATGTGTTCCTTTATACACGGTTTTGCAGACTCTAAACTGTATGCTGATAGGGCTAAAAACTCCCAAAAGGCACACGTTATTGATTTCTAATACAACCTTCATGAACTTCGACATTCACAATTGCACTGCAATTGCCACCTGTTCTGGCTGTTACCAAGGTCAGGGTAAGTGAGTCCTTCTATTTTGATACAGAATGTGGGGGAAATCAGTGCATAGTGCTGCACTTGTGATGTAAGAACACCATGTTCTACTGTATGTTTGTACTGAGCTATTAGATGCTGGAGATTTCCAGTCCAAAGCAACATGTATTTTTGGAACTGTTGTGAAATAAGTAATCAATTCCAAATCATCTTCTGTGACCATCAGTCATGTGATCGGTCAAGATATCTCTTTCTTCTTTTGGATGGGATTTTATAAGCTATCATGTCCTCATTTATGAAACTAATAACTTCTTCCTCTTTTTCTTAGGTGGATTTACTGTAGAAGCCGAACAAGTGCTGCTCCTCAATGCACCAAATTGGATATCATTCCCATTCCGTCATTCTGCCATTCTCAAAGATCTAGATGGCTCTTTCACAGGAAAGGAAGGCGGTTATCTTCTTCCTTCAATGGACACACTTCCAACTTCCTGCATGGCAAGTGGCAATGCCAGTCAAGCTGCCAGTGGCAGCATTTGCGATGGAAATGTGACTTTTCACCGTATGTCTGTTGGCCTGTAAGTCTCTATTGTTCCTTTCTTAAGTTTCATTTATAACCTGGGCACTTTTGTACTAAAGATTGAGAGGATGTCTGAACTTATACATAGGATTCACAAGTTAGCTAGACTGTTTGCAAACACACACAGGGCAGCATTGCCTGAAGATTTGTCCCCCTAGGAATACCTGTGAGAGGTTGACCCACAACCAAGTGAAGCTTTTGTGCACATTCCAAGTGAATGTCTGCAAAACATTTGCAGAAGCATCAGTTTGAT
The DNA here is from genome assembly GCA_029204185.1 of Lerista edwardsae. NCBI lineage: Eukaryota > Metazoa > Chordata > Lepidosauria > Squamata > Scincidae > Lerista > Lerista edwardsae. The sequence continues at coordinate 6,774,406 of JAJKFI010000054.1, read as the reverse complement.
TTCTCACTAAGACTTAAATGGGTGCCCACAAAAAGTCAAACCTTGGCAACCACTGCATGCTTGCAAAGGCTGAATGAAAAAGAACATTTCCGAACAGTTGGTTTGCTTTCAAACACTCAAACGTCTGCAGCCACATTTGGGCTTGTTTGCTTGCAAGTCCTGCTTGCAAACCGTCCAATATGGGAGATCAAAATGTTGAGCATCCTTGGTGGAATACTTGCAGCATCCGTATCAGTCTGTGTGGCTGTATAGCTCTGTAAGACGCCATGTACACTGAAGGCAAAGTCTAATAATAGAGAAGTGAGCCCTTCCTCTTGTATCATAGAGAGAAGATAAAAATTGCAAATTGTGAAAGAGGGTACAATGACAAGATTGGCACCATTCGTATGTAGTTCAGAGGCTTCTTTTGAAATTGGACCTTGGTAAGCAGAGCCCTCTCCTGGGTAGCCACCCTGGGCAGGGGCGTAACTAGGGTGTGGCAGGGGGTGGCACGAGCCATGGGCGCCATCTTGCAGGGGGCGCCGTTTGCATGGCGCCCGCCCCCCCAAAATGGCGCCCACGGCCCTCCTGCTCCCTGCACCGCATTCTCCTTGCTCCGGCTGGGCTTAAAGAGCCAGCCGGAGCGAGGAGAATGCGCTGCCACCCGGCTCCCCCTCCCGCTTCTCAAGGGGGGCGGGGCGCTGGGCGCCGCCACGTTCTGTTCGCTCCTGCCGGCCCTTTAAGGCCAACAGCAGCGAACAGAACACGGCGCCCCCGCCGCGTTCTGTTCGCTGCCGCTGGCCTTAAAGGGCCGGCGGCAGCGAACAGAACGCGCCTCTTAGAAGGGGCGGGGCGCTATGTCATGACGTCACGATGTGATGTCATGACGTTGCGTGTCCCTAGGGGCGCATTTTCATTGGGCGCCATGGGCGCCCTTTCAAATAGATTCGCCCCTGACCCTGGGCCTTTCGTGACCAATATACATCCATAATAGGAGAGCCGTGCATTGGTTGTGTTGCCCCAGGCCTGAACTCTGCTCCCCCCTTTTGGGGATTGCTCTGTTGGCAAATATTTGATCCTCCCCCTGAGGAATGATGGTAGCAGTCATATGCAGCAGGATACTGATGGAGGTGAGCATGTTCTGTGTGCACAGTGCCTCTATGTGCAACTGGATCCCTGGAGAGGGATGATATACCAAAACATTGAGTTACCCTCTCATTTATGAAACTATAAAATGTGGTACTGTACTAATGCCCATATGAACAGTACTATTCTATCAGCTTTCAATAAAAAAAGTGCTTTGTTTTCTGGCGATAATTAGAGATTATTTCACAAAAGTACACAACAGAAAACATTTAGAACAGCTAAATGCCTTCACACATTGATATGGACCCTTAGGATAAGTATGCTCCTGGTAAACATAAACCGGAGGCTGAATATTTATTCTGCTTGGAGTTTACGAAATCCTTGGAGGGTCATTTGTGTTCAATAGTTCTGCACACCACACTTGAGCTAAATTACATAACAGTTTATGCAAACATGATGGTAAATTGTAACTCAGACTGTGAAGTTCCATCACAAGTCATGCCAGATTTCTGCAGCAAATTGCTTCTTAATTGAAACTTACTTGGATATAAAAATATAGCATTGCCAATATAAATCATCCTGGGTTGCTTTTGTTTTGTTTCTGCTCTGAACAATTTGCAAAAGCTCCTAACCATTTGAGGGTTAATTTTGCATTATGACTGTTGCCTCCTCCTGGTCCCTTTTGCATAAAGACAGGAACAAATCCTAGAGAGAGTCATCCCCACCCCCTTGCTAATGAAAGCTCTCTTGTGTTAATGATCCATGCAGACTCCCTCAGTTCCTCCGAATTACAAATACTCATGCCCTACTCTGCTCCATTAACATTAAAGAGAGGTAGATTGGTGGCTATTTAGGGCACAGTGAAAATCACTGGCTATTTAGGGCAAATTAAAATGGTGCTAATTATGGTTGCAGGAGTGCTCCATTATGTTAGCAATATAGTAGTTCTGTTTTGGTGTTAGGTTGACAGTATATAAAAGCAGAGCCATTGTTTGGAAAGAGGATATGATTCTCATCTGATTACCCTAACCCTTGTAAAGAGGAGGGGGTATATTGTTGCCTTTTCAGACTTTCAAGCAACATTTTAATTTGGAAGCATAGATGCTGAAACTTCATACACAACTTTCTCTTGGATTTTCCCACAGATACTGAGTGTGGAGGGGCATGGAGCGGGAGGTGTTGGAATGGCATTGGAAAGATGTAGGCCTCTCATATATTGGGGCGAGACCAAACAATGCGAGTTTGACTAATTTTATACCCATGTTTTGGGTCTGGGCTCAAAAATCTAATTGTTTTGTGCCTTGTATGGATTGACTTCTGTGACAGGAAGTCTTTCTGCCTTAGGACCAATTCACACAACCTATCTGTTTTCAGGGGCCTCACTGGGGTGTGTTTGCAGATCACCTAGAGTGTCACCCTCAGTGTGTGGGGGGGGGAACACGCTAAAATAACAACATAACAAAAATTGTCCTGATCCCCATTCAAAATGGCCTTGGATGTTTCAAAACGGCTAGATATAGCTTCAACATGGCTTCTGGGTAGCTTCAAAGTTGCTGTGGAGGTTCAAAAACTGCTGCCAATAGATTCAAAATAGCCACTGCAGATGCAGCAAATAGCTCCAAAATGGTGTTGATAGCAGTAAATAGGCAGTGGATAGTACAATGTGGGTAACATGCAAAAATGCCATTTAAAAAAATATCTTTTGCTAATTCAGTATTTTGCAAATTGTGGGTTGATTATTAGTGGGTTGTGAAACTGACAGGTAGATAATTGAGAAGGAAAATATACTATATGGCACCCGATGGAAAGTGAAACAGAGTTGCATGTGCATAAGCATGTGCCTTCGTGCATTTCAAAGGGCAGGCTGAGAGGAACGCAGCGCTACTGCAATGGTCCTGATTTGCTGAATATAGGCTCCGAAAAGAAACTTGAGAAGGAAGTGTCATTCCCCTGGCCTTCTTACAAGGAAAATATTGAGCCTTATGGAGAGTGAGCTGCACCTGCATGTTTACTCATAGGTAGGCAACCATGCTTCTGCTCCTATTGCAACCCAGGTGAAGGGAATGCAAGGCCATCAAAATGGTCCAGATCCAATGAATACGGAGTTCAACAAATGCTCCAGAAGATGCCCTCCACCAGAGTAAAAAGCAGAGTTCTCTGGAGTTTTCAGTACAAGGGCTACACTATATTTTGCAGATTTTTGTGAGCTGAAAAAAAAATCAGTTTGGAGTGTTTGTCAGAATTGGAGCACTTTGCACACACAACCTGCTGCCTTCAGAACATATAGGAGAACAAATGTTAAAGGTTTAAGTTGGAATTGGGGTTTAAAAATAGTGACACATTGTTATTCACTGTCGTTGTTATTGCATTATTTATTACATTTATGAGGTGGTCCATGGGGTGAAACCTACCGCGCTGGGTGATACCAATCCTAGTGGCGTGTTGGCGTGTTTATAATGGGAACTTTTGCTTTTGTGCCTATGGTGGCAGCACCTAGCACATGGGAAAACAGATCACATGACTTCACCTGTTCATTAGAAGCAGTGCTGGAAGTGTTGATGTCTGCAGGCTCTGCTTGTGGCAAAAGGGTCAGCCAATTCAGTTGATGTAATAGTCAATACTGTTACCTGTGTACAAGTCCTCACTTTTAGTTGTTTTGTTCAACATTGTTCCATTATAAAGTTGATGAGAAAATAATTGATTTCTGGATGAGGCCACTGTCTGAGTCAAGTTTGCATGTTCTCCCCATCTCTGCATGAGTTTTCTCTGGCCTGGAAAGCTCACATTTATTTCAGTGTATTAGAAATGTTTGGGGTCTTTATTTAGAAGTTTGCTAAGGTTTTTGTGATCAGAAATATGTTGTTGAACACCATTCACATGTACGTATGTCAGTCAGCCAACTGTAAACTTGGTTTCATGATAAGTTGTTTTGCTCAGAGTTAGAGTTTTTTAAGAGCCTATCGACAACTTTAAATGAGGACTTGCTGAACATAGGAAGTAGCTACCATAAACAGGGTGTTCGTGTGAAGGGCTTCACACATTAAAGAAAATATGTAATTTTTCCCTCCATATATGAACTTGTCATTGTCAATGAGAAACTCCCTGTAAAGTTACATTTCATGGACATTTAAAAGCACAGTTTGGAACATCAAATTTGGAATACATTTAGCATGTACAATACAAAATTTGTATTATCTCAGCTTGTGTTAAACGGTCATCCCTATCCTATGCTTGTCTACTCAGATGTAAGCCCCACTGAGTTCAGTGGGACTTACTCTCACGTAAGTGTGTGTAGCAGTGGTTTCCCAAGTCCTCTGTGGGAGGAGGGAAGCACTTAAGTATTTTTGGAGGTGGAGCTGCAGCAGCAACATAATCCCCAGGATTGCTCTGCTGCCGGAAATGGGAGGAGTTTTTTACACTTAGTAGCCTCCAGCGCTGGAGTCCTGGGGGGGGGGGGTCTGGGG
>JAJKFI010000054.1:6671645-6769777 GCA_029204185.1 Lerista edwardsae | reverse complement strand
CCCCCCCCCCCCCCCCCCCCCCCGGGGGGGGGGGGGCCCGGGGGAGCCCTGCGGAAGACTTCCCAAGCCTCCAAACATGTTCAAAAGAAAAAACTGGAAGTGCCTGTTTTTCCCCCTATTTTTAACATGTTTGGAGGCTTGGGCGAACCCTCTGCAGGGCTCCTCAGACCCCCCAGGACCCCAGCGCTGGAGGCTACTAAGTGTAAAAAAACCCTCCCATCCCCAGCAGCAGCATGATCCTGGGGATTGCGTTTCTGCCTTTCCCCCTCCCCTCCTCTCCCCTCCCCTTAAAGGGGCAGGGAGAAATGCTTCTCTGGCTGGTGAGTCACAACTCACAACCCAGGATATAGGATTGTAGCCAAACCTGTGAAAATATATGAAGAGGCAAATATGAGTCAATTGGCACACTATAGTAACAACAGTTAGTGAAATTTTAATATTTAGAAAGATTATTGGTTTTTTTCCCCCCACAGAAAGGCTCCATTATATTATCCTTGCCATTTAAAAGTGACTGACAGTAGGAATAAGACAACCATTGTCAATTATGTCTCTGATACTTTATCAAATGCCTTTGGCTGGATGGTTCTTCTTTTGGATCAGGAAGCATATACTCTGTCATTCAGCAACCCACTGGTCAGTAAAAATCTGCAGGTACGACAAGATTTCTTCCCCATTTATAAACTGCAATGGTATATTTGTCTTTCTTGTGTAAGGACTGAATTTCTGTATTTGTGGGAGAACAGAAATAATTCTAGGGTTAAGCATTTTTTTTAGATAATTTCATTTCATCCTAGAAAAAGGTGCTCTGTAGTTGGGTGATTGAGGTACAGAGAGTGGGACACATATATGGGGCACAGAGAGCCGGGATGGTGCAGTGGTTTGGGAGTTGGATTTAGACCTGGCAGATCCAGGTTCAAATTCCAGCTAAACCAGGAATTGGTTCAGGGTAAATGACCTTGGGCCAGTCACTGTCTCTCAGTCCTCACAGGGTTGTTATGAAAACAAAAGAAAGGACCTATGTACACCTGAGCACCTTGGAGGAAGAGTGGCATAAAAATGTGAAAAATAAATTAATAAATACGAGCAAGCCCATTTGGGATCTTCAGAGGCCCAAACTAGATGCTACTTGCAGCTCTTGATTGGAGATAGCATTCCTGATTTTCGTTTGGGCTTTCTAGTCAATAGCAGCCAGTTCAGAACTCTGGGAAGGGGAGTCTTTCCCAACTACTGTTTGCTCGAGGGGTGGGGGGGACACACTCCCATTAACTTCAACTTTAGAAAGAGTGGAGGACCACACTGGACCATCTCTTGTAAGAGTCTTCTGCCTTATTCCTAAATGCCTGTCTTTTTTCCTCTTCAGTACATTTTGTACTTTTATTAATGAGAAAATGTTTTTGAAATGATGACTGAACCAATTTTGTTAGGAGAGAGAACCAAATGTAAAGTTCACCATTGCTGAAATGCAAAAGAACACATGGGAAGCCTGGATGAAAGAGTGTGGGAATAGAATGGGAATGGTGTTGTGGGCTGAGTGAATAATTGCTGCACCTATTGGTGCAGCTCTGTTGTCATCTCTGGGGTATTCTGCTGAGCTCCAGACAAAATTTGAAAACCGATTTTAAGAGCATGCATGTTTGTTTTCCTCCCTAGTACATGGCTACATTTGATAACTTCGCAATTGGGAATTATGTACTGGTGGAACATGAAACCCTGTCATCCCATATCAATGTCACAGTGACCTGTGGGACTAAGCAAGGAGCACAACTTCAGTCACATCCTTCGCATATCCATCACAAGGGCTGCGACTGGTTTTTCAATAGGGAACAGAGGAAGTTAATCTATTTAGGTAAGAACAAATAAATATTGTGTTTCTTATAAATCCCTTAGAGGCACTGAGTCTTATGACCATTGTCACCATGACCATTGAGGAGGAGCAACTAAAGCCTAGACCACTGATGTGCCAAAGCCTATGATACATGTGTCAAAGCCAACGCACCACAAAGTTTGGGGTGACACACCAGCATTCACTAATGCCTAACAAAAACTGAGTGTGTTTTACTAATTTTTGCAATTATTTGACATTTCTGTATGTAATAGATAGCACCGCATAAGATTGTATTTTTTGTTTAAATAAATGAATTTTTTCTCTCTTGTTTGGGAGACACACCAACAGATTCAAGTTAAGCGTTTTCCTAAGTTTTGACACGCTGAGCCCAAAAGATTCGCCATCGCTAGCCTAGGCAATAGTGGGAATTGTTGCTTGTAGCTCTTCTCCAAGACACAGCATCAGAGGCTGAAGAAATCTTCCTGGTATTTCCTCTCCTCCCTGATATATAATAAGTATGTTACATTCTGTGTGAAGCAGCTTGGAGTTCAAAGATTTTCTCTAGGAATCTGGTGCAGGATGAGCAGACATGCTTCTTGTTGTGGAAGTGTTGTAGAAGTTTGCTTTCAGTGTACTCTGCGTGTGTTTCTATGTGTTTCTCATAGAGAGCAAACTAAGGACCCAACCCTACCCAACTTTCCAGCACCAATGCAACTGCAGTGCAGCCCCGAGGTAAGGGAACAAACATGGCCTTGCCTTAAGGAGGCCTCCGTGACGTCCCTCTCACCACAGGATGCAGCACATGCCACATTGGCATGGCTGCATTGGCACTGGAAGTTGGATTGGGCCCTAAATACCTTTACTGCTACTCTGGGACTTCTCAACACTTGGGGAGCTGAAAAGCACATGGCAAAAATGAAGTGACTGACTTTCTGAATGAAGCATTATTTGTGCTGCATGGCTCCCATTCTGATTTTAGCCACTGCAGCGAAATCTCCTGTAAAAGTTTGCTTTATATTAGCTGATATCCTTAAAACAAGTTTGAATCATGTCACAGCCACTTCACACAAACAGCTGCCTGTGCCAGGGGCATGTAGGCAGTTCCTTGACCTGGTGACAGGGTGACCAGATACAGTGGAGGACAGACTGCCTATGCCTTTAACCATTGTACAGAATAGGGAATTTTGGCAGCTCCCTTTGCCTCTTGCCTAATCTGTGTCATCTTGTACACAATTGCGATATTTCCTGGGGAGGAAACAGTGGTGGCTGATGCTGAATCAGTGAAATGGATACAAATTACTGAGGAAGCCCTTTGTGCACACCTACGCTATAGGCATTGTAGACATTATTCTTCCTCTCCTTTTCCAACACCTAGTTGGACTTGGGAAGACATGGGAAAGGGGCCAGTGGCAGTAATTACATTATTATCAGGATGCCAAAACAGCAGTTCGAAACTGCCAACCTAGCAGTTCGAAAGCACCTAAAATGCAAGTAGATAAATAGGGACCACTTTGGTGGGAAGGTAACGGCGTTCTGTGCGCTACGGCGTAGAATCATGCTGGCCACCATGATCGGACAAAAATGCCGGCTCACAGGCTTTGAAACGGAGATGAGCACCACCCCCTACAGTCGGTCACGACTAGACCATTCGGTCGTGGGGAAACCTTTACCTTTACCTTTACCAAAACAGTGAATCCCTATGAGGAGCTAGCAGAGCTGGAAGAGACATGGGGATGTAGCAGCAGTTATAGAAATTTACAGCCCAATCCTAGGCAGGTCTACTCAGAAGTAAGTTTCAATGGGGCCTACTCCCAGGAAAGTGTGCATAGGATTGTAGTCGTAGAGTTGCAGGAGATGCAATATTGTGGGGAGAAACAGGACACAATCCTAACCAACTTTCCAGCATTGGAGTAAGGGCAAGGCATCTTTGAGGTGAGGGAACAAACATTCCCTTCCCTTGAGGCCTCCATGACTATTATTCCTCTGTAGGATGCAGCAGATGCCCATTGGCACAGCAATGTTACTGTTGTAAAGTTGGTTAGGATTGTGCCCACAGTGAGCTGTTGGAGGAGGGCTGTTGTAATGGTATGGGACAAAGTTATATGCCTTGTTTTATGTGTTGCATTTCCAGCCATATATTATTCACCCATTTCACCCCATCTCTCTCTGGACTTCTGTCAGTAAGGATATGCAAGCTTTTGAGCTTCACAGGCTCTTTTCGGGAAGAAAAGACAGAGAAAATTAGAGACAAGCCTTTGAGAAGTCAGGCTTGTAGCATCCGCATATTTCTTTGGGCCTAAGTAATTGAACTCTTTGCAAAAAACAGAGGGCAGTTTGGGTGATAATCTTCTGAACATCTCCAGTTATGATATTAGAAATTGGCTTTATTTTTGAGTTACATTAATGGTCTGAAATAATTAGTCAACTAATTAATCCCGTTTACAAGCTTTGTAGGATTCTTCAGCTGTCACTCACGTCCAGGCCCGAGGCTTCCTTTTTAGTGTCTGCTCTCATGTTCATGTGACTCAGTCTCCATGGCTACAGGCTGCATCTGCTGACACACCGTACACTATTTACTGCTTAATTAAGAATTTCACGCTCAGCCCTTATCTGCCACAAAGAACAAGAACATGCTGTTAAGAAATTCCAAATTTAGGCCACTGCATAAGGAAAGCCTTTCTTGTAGGCCTGACTCTGTGGAGCCTCTTTAACTCTCCTCTTGGCAACTGAGCTGCCACCTTTCAATCAAAAATCATTAAATGGGGCAGAGATAATGAGCATGCAGCATATCAAAAGGAGGATGTTTGCTTGGGCTGAAGAGGAAAAGCTGTACGAGCCTATAAGCAGCCAGCACTTCAAAGGAAGAGGAGGTTGCTCCCGTCAGCAGGACTGATAAAGCCTCATTTGTTCCTGTGTGACTTATGTAAAGGGCCTGCCATGTTAGAGTCCCGTCTTGCAGGCGTGGGTCCCCTGCCCTCTTGGTGCTTGTGTGTCAGCAGTTAGGCAGCTGGGCCCAAACCGTATCAGCCAGAGCATATAATCACTTGACTCCATCTCAACAATGGACACTTGTAGGGGGTGGTCAGGAGGAGGTCTGTGCAACAATAGAAACACAATTATTGCAGCTGCTAGGGAGGGCCATAATTCTTCTTAGAGAAACTAAAGGGACCTTGTAGAGGTGGAGGGAGGGGGAACCTGAGTGTATTATTAATAACCAGACTTTTGGAACTACTTTGCTGTGCCAGTGGGGTTCCAGCAGCTGCTCTTGTCCTGGCCTTCTCTAATAATTGTACATTCTGTTAGGGGTCAACTTACTTTTGACCTTCCCCTTTTGTGCAAGTTAAAAGCCTTTTAGGGCGAATTGTAGGATAGTGGCAGGAGTGCATTAAAGCCCAAAATTTAATGTCAATAAAAACATATCAGATGCCAGCTCATTCACAGGCGTGCTCCTAAATTCACACAGCCTTTACTTCAGCCTGAATGACACAGTTAAAGAAAAATACATTGTTATTCAGAAAGCTGTGACATCTGAAGGAAGCCACCATGGAGAGCAGCAGGGGCTGTTTCGATGCTCTGTATCCTCCCATCCTTTATTTGGTCTGGCAAGTACTGTGTATGCTCTCAGGTTTGAACATTGAGCCTATTACCTTTTAGACATGAGATACAAACAAAATCGTAGCTGGTACAAGGGGGCAAGCTGACTAATGCCACTCGTGCATCAGAATTGTTTTGTTTTTCTGAGCCTGCCTCCTTTTGACAAATTGAGATACTAACAGAGCAGTTCTGTGCATGGCTACTCAGAAGTAAACCTTTTTGAGTTCAATGGGATTTACTCCCAGATAAGTTGCAGCCTAAGGCTGCAAGTAAGGGCGCAATCCTAACCAACTTTCCAGCACTGACAGAACAGTGGCATGTGCTGCATCCTAATTAGGGGGCAATCATGGAGGCCTCCTCAATGTAAGAGAAGGTTTGTTCCTTTATCTCAGGATAAGCACATTGCACTTACCCAGGTGCTGAAAAGTTGGTTAGGATTGTGTCCTAAGACCTAGTGAACTCAACTATTCTTCTGTGTAGACATGCATAGGATGGCACCACATGTGAACTGTAAAGGTATAGATAACTCTATACCTGCTCTGTCTAAAGAATCTACTCTGGAGGTTTAGATGCAGGTCACATTGCTACATGTGTGTATTCATGCTGTCCGTTTCCTGACAGGCAGAGTTTTCAAAGTATACTATCCAAATGTTTGATTAAGAGAGTGTTCATGAATTCCCGCTACCACATCCATTTCAAAGGACGGAGCCAGAAGTTCTGGATGCTCTTTTCCTTCAGGCTTTTGTAGCTGTGGCTTCTTTTGTGGCTGCATTTCCTCAAGCTATTTTGTCTCCTAAGAGCTGCCAACTCACTTCAGTATAATCCACATAAAGTCCAAACTACGTGAAAAGGTGGGAAGACGCAATCCATGCCTTCAAATACAAACCTGGCTCCACCATGTGTAAATTACCATGGAGTATGATTAAGGCACAAAAAAGAACAGGCAGACAAATAATGGAACTCTTCCCAATCTACTGCTTTCCCCTCTATGGTCCGTTCTGCTGACGTCACGTTTTCCCCATCCAGACTCTGAGACCAGGCCAGCTAAGTGAAAAGCTGCATGTTTCAGCCTCCTACCTCACCCCACCCTCGAACCAAGTTTTTCTTGAGCTTTGAAACACACAGACATTTTACATTTCCAAGAAATAAATGGATGGTTCCCTGTTCTAAAGAGGCTAACAACTTGAAAAGTTTTGTTTTAAGAGCCCGGTAAGAAGCCAGCAAAAGCAACTCGTAAGGAAGCTGTAAGATATTCTGGGATGAATAGGGACAGATGGTCTCCTCATGCCACCACTCTAAAAGGTGCCTTTTTGCCCAATTGGAAGGACTGTTAACATTTACATGCAGGCAGTGGCATAGCTAGGGGGGTACAGGGGTAGCAATTTCACTGGGCAACAAGCTTTGGGGGGGGGGGAGTTGCAACAAGTTGAGCTTGACACTAGTGGCCAAAATTGTGAAAACCTTGGTATGTATGAATAATGTTGTTGTTCAGTCGCTAAGTCGTGTCCGACTCTTCGCGACCCCATGGACCACAGCACGCCAGGCCTCCCTGTCCTCCACTAGCTTCCGGAGTTCACCCAATTTCATGTTCATCGCTTCGGTGACACTATCTAACCATCTCATCCTCTGCCGCCCCCTTCTCCTTTTGCCTTCAATCTTTCCCAGCATGAGGGTCTTTTCTAAAGAGTCCTCTCTTCTCATCAGGTGGCCAAAGTATTGGAGCTTCAGCTTCAGCATTTGTCCTTCCAGGGAGCAATCAGGCTTGACTTCCTGTAGGATGGACCGATTGGACCTCTTTGCAGTCCAGGGGACTCTCAAGAGTCTTCTCCAGCACCATAATTCGAAAGCATCTATTCTTCGGCGCTCTGCCTTTCTTATGGTCCAGCTCTCACAGCCATACATAGCTACTGGGAAAACCATAGCTTTGACTATGCGAACCTTTGTTGGCAGGGTGATGTCTCGGCTTTTGATTAAGTTGTCTAAGTTCGCCATAGCTTTCCTCCCAAGAAGTAAACGTCTTTTAATTTCATGGCTGCAGTCACCATCTGCGGTGATCTTGGAGCCCAGGAAGATAAAGTCTGTCACTGCTTCCATTTCTTCCCCTTCTATTTGCCAGGAAGTGATGGGAGTGGTGGCCATGATCTTAGTTTTTTTAATGTTGAGCTTCAAGCCAATTTTGGCACTTTCCTCTTTCACCCTCATCAGCAGGTTCTTTAAGTCTTCCTCACTTTCTGCCATTAGAGTGGTGTCGTCTGCATATCTGAGGTTGTTGATATTTCTCCCAGCGATCTTGATTCCAGCTTGTGAATCATCCAGCCCTGCCTTCCTCATGATGTACTCTGCATATAAGTTAAATAAGCAGGGTGACAGGATACAGCCTTGTCGTACTCCTTTCCCAATTTGAAACCAGTCGGTTGTTCCATGTCCAGTTCTAACTGTTGCTTCCTGGCCCACGTACAGGTTTCTCAGAAGACAGATAAGGTGGTCTGGTACTCCCATCTCTTCAAGAACTTGCCACAGTTTGTTGTGATCCACACAATCAAAGGCTTTAGCATAGTCAATGAAGCAGAGGTAGATGTTTTTCTGGAACTCTCTGGCTTTCTCCATGATCCATCGAATGTTGGCAATTTGATCTCTAGTTCCTCTGCCTCTTCGGAAACCAGCTTGTACATCTGGTAGTTCTCGATTCACATACTGCTGAAGCCTAGCTTGTAGGATTTTGAGCATCACCTTGCTAGCATGTGAAATGAGTGCAATGGTGCGGTAGTTTGAACAATCTTTGGCATTGCCCTTCTTTGGGATTGGAATGTAAACTGATCTTTTCCAGTCTTGTGGCCACTGCTGGGTTTTCCAAATTTGCTGGCATATGGAGTGCAGCACTTTGACAGCATCATCTTTTAAGATTTTCAGTAATTCCACTGGAATGCTGTCACCTCCACTAGCTTTGTTGTTAGTGAGGCTTTCTAAAGCCCACTTGACTTCACACTCCAGGATGTCAGGTTCAAGCTCAGTGACCGCACCATTGTGGTTATCAGGAACATTGAGATCGGCCTTATAGAGTTCCTCTGTGTATTCTTGCCACCTCTTCTTAATCTCATCTGCTTCTGTTAGGTCCTTGCCGTTTTTGTCCTTTATTGTGCCTACCTTAGCATGAAATTGTCCTTTGACATCTCCAATTTTCTTGAAAAGATCTCTAGTCTTTCCCATTCTATTGTTTTCCTCTATTTCTTTGCATTGCTCATTGAGGAAGGCCTTCCTATCTCTCCTTGCTGTTCTCTGGAAATCTGCATTCAGTTGGGTATATCTTTCCCTTTCTCCCTTGCTTTTGGCTTCCCTTCTTTCCTCAGCTATTTTTAAAGCCTCTTCAGATAGCCACTTTGCCTTCTTGCATTTCTTTCTCTTTGGGATGGTTTTAGTTGCTGCTTCCTGTACAATGTTACAGACCTCCGTCCAAAGTTCTTCAGGCACTCTGTCTACCAAATCTAAGCCTCTAAATCTGTTTGTCACCTCCACTGTATATTCGTTTGGGATCTGATTTAGGTCATACATGGAGGGCCTAGTGCTTTTCCCTACTTTTTTAAGTTTAAGCCTTAAGTGTCGAGGGACGGATAAATAAATACATTTAAATATAAAATTTAAATAAATACATTAGAGATGGAACTTAGATGAATTAATGCATGGGATAAAGTTCCAGGATTCCACCACACATCTACACATACCACAGAAATATAGCACACACTTTAATGACTCCTATTCCCCCACCCAACATTTGCTTAAACGTACTGGAATAAATATATCAGAACCAGAAGATCACCCAGAAAATCATCTAAGGCCTTCAGAGGGCCTAAAAACATCATTTCTGGGTCTTTGGGCAAACCAGGAAGTGAGGATTTTCGGCCTTCCAGAGGCATTCTGAGGACCAGGTGGCTGCATGTGGTCTCCCTGGCCCTCAGAATACCCTCTGCACACAACCAGAGCACAGCTTAGAGGTGCCGCCCATGACAGCAAGGTCAGGAGGGCCCGCAGCTCATAGAGGACCAGAGCCTTGCCGTGGGCTGCTCTCCAAGAGCTGCATCGGGCCCTTGGGCTGGGATTTGGAGACCCCTGTTATATATCATTGGAAAGGTAATGTAATGCAGAATGCAATGAAACAAACCACACTGTGATATCTGTATTCTATCAAAGGTTATGCCCAATTAACCAGAAAACCTTTTATTATTTTCTGAACAAAGGACATGGATTTGCTGCTGCTGCTGCCGCCGCCACCACCACCACCACCACCACCACTGTATGCAGTTTGGCCCTGAGAGAGCATTTATGTCCCCTACAATGCATCTGCCCTTTGTTGAAATCCTTCTTGTTGCTTGGGAGGATAAGCAGGAAGGTGAAGAGGGCAGTGAACCATGTTGAATTAATGTTGAATGTTGATTCATTGGCTTCTGTTTGTAAACCACCAACTTCTGATTTTAGTTACAGGCAGAGGACTAATTGAAGTGACATTCAAAGCTGAAGACATAGTCCTTCTACCTGTTCCAGGTACGTGAACTTGGCTAAAAGGTACTTTAAATCCATCCTCCTGCCTTTAGCACTCGGTGTTTTCAGGAATTTTGTGATTTGTTGTTAACTGTAATATTGCAAGACACTAATCTGCACCTGCGTAATTTTTTTTATCAATGCTTGCCTTTTCCTCTACTTTTGACCTGCTAAAAATTATTCTCCTGATTCAGTAAGGGTGATTGTGCATGGCAACACCCTTCTAAATTCCCCTTCCTCGGAAGGATGGCGCTGAGGAAAGCAAAACCCACCATCCAGGACTGTATGCCCGCCTTTCTGTATGAATGTTCACCATTGTAGGTACAGCTAGCACTGCAGGAAGCACCGATCGTGCAAGTCACCTGTTTGGCAGGGAGAGATTATATCCAGGTATTTGCTAGTCCTTACCAATAAATTCTAATCAGCACTATCAGAGCTGCAGGGAAGGTGAAGCCTTACAGGATTGTGGCCTGTGTTAAATCAAAATGGAAATGCCGAAATGTTTTTGCTAAACTGACACATTTTTTAATCATTGTTTTTAGTACACTATGAAACCAAATAAATGAATCCTCTTTTAATTAAGACCTCTCTTTTGTGGAGTTAAAGCTGTTATTTTTCCACTTACGTAAATTGTATTGATCTTTTAAGCCACGATGGAAAATACGAATACCTTCCTTGCTGTGGAGATTAAAGAGTTGGGGAGAGGCATCATTGGGGAGGGGGTTTGTTCATTTTCACCCCAAGCTATGATTTTGGTAGGTGATGACAAGCATCTACTTTTATTGGAATACATTGCTGGGTGACACATGATAGATCTATGACCAACTCCTTGATTTGTAGTACTTTTCATGCTGTTATGAACAATATGTGTAACATGTTTAGATAGTTGAAACTAGTATTTTAGCTTCACAATTGACCCTCAAAACTGCTACTAGTCTGTTTTTATGAGGATGAGCATCTTGATCCGAATTCCGTGACTGTACTCACTTCTAAAGAACCTGAGTAGCACTGTCTACAGTAGCATGACTTTTTTCTTTTTCTAGATCCAGTTCCTCCTGCTGATTTTCCTCCTTTTTTGAGATGGTCCCAGGCTAAGTCTTGGGAAGGAGTGACAAAAGGCTGGGGTGGTTACAATAAGACCATACCATCTCCTGGTGAAGATGTCATCATTTTGTCGGGTACGTAAAAGTTATTAATGTTCAACAGTTCTAATTTATGCAAGAGTTAAGAATGCAATCCCAACCTGGTGTTAGGCTGGCTTAAGTTAGGCCAGCAAAGTTTGGCCTGCACATTTAGGGACACCGTAAAGTATGTTTGGACCAATCTCTAAGTAAGAGAGGCCGACACACAGACATGCACCAACCTCCCTGACTCCCAAGAGTGGTCCGAACGCGCTTTATGGTGGCCCTTGTGCTGGCCAAACTTTGCAGGCCTAACTTGTGCTGGCCTAACTCCAGGTTAGGATTGCGCTCTTAATCTGGTATGCAAAAGTCACAAATAGTATTATATTAGTAATACAGATAAATACACAGGGAAACCAGTTAATGTTGTTCAAAGGCATCCTGGATTCTACTTGACTTAATACAGCATGTTCAGTGTTCCCTACGCATGCTCATGTATTCTAAACACTCATGACACATGCATGCACATGCTTAGAAACAAAGGCCGGGATACAGAAAAAGATGGACAGGTCAATTCTGTCTGTCTTTAATTATCTGTTGTCCTGATGAACTTCATATTTGGATTGCTAATTCTTAAGATTTTTGTTCATGCCTGAAACATCAATCAATCAAAGTATTTATATACTGCTTTTCAATACAAGTTCACAAAGCGGTTCACAGGCCAATAATAATGAAGTAAAATAACGTTCCTTCAGTTCAAGCAATTGTATATTTTAAAATGTTGCACTGGTATTTAATGTACAGGCATGCCCCAGTATCCACTGATTCAGTATCCATGGTTTCAGTTATCCACAGATACCATGGATACTGGGACACCTATTAAAAAGATAGGAGAATGTTAAACAAATCTCTTTTTTTAACCTTGTTGCAGCAAAACCACTGATGTTCCCTATCTTTAAAAAGGCATCCCCAGTATCCACAGGGGTGATGGTGTCTGAAACAGAACTCCAGCAGATACTGGGCCATGCCTGTATTTATGTTTCAAATGTCACCTACACATTTTGTCCCCAGTATCCATGGTTTCAGGTATCCACAGTGGGGTCCGGAATAGAACCCCAGCAGGTACAGGGGCATGCCTGTAGTTCTGTTAAATCAAAAGCACTTTTGTTGCCAGTGTAGACATAACAAATATCAGCATATAATACCAATAGTATTTATATACCGCTTTTCAACACGAAGTTCACAAAGCGGTTTACAGGCAAATAGTAATCATAATTTAAATGGTTCCCTGTCCCAGAGGGCTCACAATCTAAAAAAAAAATGCAGACCACCACCAGCAACAGCCATGGGAAAAGACACTGCGCAGGGATGAATAGGGACAATTGCTCTCCCTCTGCTAAATATAAGAGGAACACCACTTGAAAAAGTGCCTCTTGTTTTTGGGTACAGAGCAGATTGCTTCAAAAGCATGTGTCCAAAATGCCATCCAAAAGCAGCTTTGTCTGTCTTCTTTGATGGTGTGTTATCAGATGAGGGCATCCATATATGATAGTGTGAATGTTTTCTTCTCTCAAAGAATAAAGTGGAAGCAGTTGAGGCACATATAAATTTTGATCAAGTCCCTTAGTTTCATTAGGTGATTTTGTCAAAGTTGCAAGAACTGCAGGAGGGGAAAATGACGGATGAGTTTATTTATGCTGTTTATGAATGGATGAAGGCAGTCTTCTGTCGATGCCTTTCCACAAACTGCAGTTGCTCTATATTTTCACAATTTGCAGAGTTTAAATATGACACACTCTCGACACAGAGGAGAGAAGAACATGTTATAATTCTAGGAAATTGTATGTGGTTTTGAAGGGTATAGATATGATATCATGTAGCCCCTGGCAATTTTTTTTTTTTTTTAAGAAGTGGAATCCACACTGTGCATTTTTTTCCCTGATTTTGATTTTGCTTTGAACTTTTTTCTGTTTGAAGAGATGAATGCTGGAGCCCTGTATCTCATATAATAATGCTTCCGTTGTTCCTGATTTCTATTTGGTGCTATGGTTATGGCATTTTATAGAGCAAGAGGATTGATCAAAGGAATTCTGTGTCATTGCCTGAGTCATTAGGAAGCTCATTTTGAGCCAGAGCATAAAAATTGTGCCAGATTATTTCTGAACTTTGTCTGGACAAAGAACACACACAACAGAATGGTGTATCCATTTTAAATATGGAAATGGCATTCTTTTAGATACGTATTAGCACTGGCTTGTGACGTATTTTTTGAGCAGAATGGATAGAAAGAATAGAGATGAGTTCAACACAACACTACTTGACCTTTTCTTAGAAGTTGACCTAAAACATCTTATTTTTGCCCTCCATATCATGGCAAATAGGTTATATCCTACAAGGAGTACACACAGTTTCCTTATCTTTCAATTTCTTCCTTTTTTCAGGAGTGTGAAAAGAGCTTAGCTCTACAATGGAGCCCCCTGGTGTTCTATTGAATATATCTTCTCTCACTCTACCACATAAAATACAGAATGCTGTTATTCCACTATCATCAATATGATATAGCAGCAGACCTACATATCTGTATCCTGGGGCCACAATGAACACATCTATGTTGCCACTGGAAGGCTGTATTCGGACTAAGCCCTTTGAAATCAATGAGACAGATTGGCTCTGACCATCTCAAATTCCATCAATTTCCATGGGGTGCAGTAAGGATTCCCTTTCTTTGGATACAGCCAATGGGATTACATTCACAAAACTGTGATTATATATAGCAAATCAGTATTTTGTTTTGTTTAAGATAGTTATTTCTAAGGTTGTGCAGTTTGGTTGTGGTGGGGGAGAGAAATAGTAAACGTATATGCTCCAATCTGAAAAACAAAAACAACTTGTACCATGCATGGGAGCACACTTACTAGACTGAACTATTTTGTAAGGCAAACGTCATTGGCTGGATTATTTGTCAAGAGCAAAGCTTTACCCATATTATTTATTTATTATTTAACTAACATACACAGATAAATTAAAAAAAAATACAGAATTTTCTATAAATTACCACAAGCATAGAGTAATACATCATTAGTTTTTACCATATTCTTGATTCCGCATTCTACTATCTAGGCTGTTTTTCCTAAGCTCATTTACCTATCATTCCTTCCAAGGCTTCTGAGTTCTAGTGAATTGGTGCACCTTTCCCTTTGATTTGGAAGCCAGGACACCCTGTATTACAGAAATGGATGCAGATAAACAGAAAATGAAGAATGGTTAATGTGGCTAAGGCTTGCTTTTTACACGGGATAGTGGCACTAATATACGCTGGGTACTTGCCATTGCAATGTAACTGTGCTTGTCTAGTGAGAGCTACTTGCAATGTGAGCAGTGGCAGGGGCAAACTAGATATTGCTTCCAACTAGATATTGCTTTGATAAGTCTGAAGCTACAAATGGACTGCAGGTGGTCATCTGAAGCTCTTAAACTACTGAGGGAGGGGACAGATTTGATACAAAAGCATAGTGCATCATGACAGGAAGATTAATGCTCCCTGTCTCTACAAGTTTTTGGAGTGACAATCCCTTCCCAAGCAGGAATTTGTCACCAAAGATTTGCAGAAATTATAGCATCCCCTCCTGCTTTGGTAGGCAATTTACAGTAAGATCCAATTTCTTACTCTCATGCAAGGAATGTCAACTGCCTTGCAGAATCCTCAAGTAAGTCCTTGAAGTCTGGAGGAACAAAAAAAATTCTTTGGCTGGGGATGATGAAAATTCATGATGGATCTGATTCCTGAGGTTCCTGTTATGCAGAAGGTTCACGTAGGCTGGAGAATCTGAGGTCTGCAGCAAGAGAACTCTCCCTCGATTTCACTCCTTCCCCAGGTCTCCATCTTGTCCTTACATTAAAAGGGATAGTTTCGTGGATCATGATAGTCAATGGTTTTGCAGCTACTTTTCTTCCATAAAACATTTCTATATTAACTTGTCTGCCAAGGAACTCCTGCATTGGAGATTTGGAGACATGACATACAGACACACAGTGATTTCATACAGAACTTTAATCCAGACCTGTTTATTGAGAATACAGACATGCCCCAGTATCCATTGGGGTTCCATTCTGGATCCCACCGTGGATACTTGAAACCATGGATACTGGGGACGCCTGTTTAAAGATAGGGAAACATCAGTGGTTTTACTGCAACAAGGTAAAAAAAAAAAGATTTAACATTCCCCTATCTTTTTAATAGGAGCCCCATTATCCATGGTATCTGCGGATAACTGAAACCATGGATACCAAATCAGTGGATACCAGGGCACGCCTGTATATTCTAGAATCCACTAACAATGCAATCTTCTCACTGAAAAATCTTTTAAAAGGTTCCAAGTACCACCTGAGTTTCTCATTAAACAAACTGAAAACCACTGACCTGAGTCCATACATGATGGTTTTACAATGGATGTCTAAATATATCTCAAGTATTTGAAACAATACCTTGAAGCGACTTCTTTTTAGACCAAACATGTTCCAGTTTGTTTTTCTGAACAAGGAAAATGCAACAAGGAATGCTTTAAAAAATAAATAAAGATTCAAACCTTCAAAGATTTAAACCTTCTTAATAAATTAACAATAGATGACACCGATACAGTTCACACCAATGACCTTGTTGTCATTCAAACTGCATGTATGGATACAGGGCGGTTCTGCCTCCATTCACAATCTACTTGACCTCTGCTTCTTTTGTTTATTTATAGCACAAGGAGAGAAAAGAAGCCTTCTATTCATTTTGGAGCCATCTGTTTTCCACTGTTTATTTGACTAGTAACTTGACCTGATGATAATGTGGTGTCTGAATAGGAAAACAGATTGATCTGTTGTGTAACGTTTTAATCCCTGGAGTTCAGTGACAGGCAGTGTGGAGGAAATGCAAGCAGTCTATCTGACGAATGAAGATAATCTTTTTGTCTTGTGTTTTGTTAAATATGTTGATTTTGTGCAGCAACATTCACAATCAGGTGTTTCACTGAATTCCTTCATTGATTGGGAGACAGGATCAAGAGGAAATTTGTTTGTGTTTATTTGAAGACAAATTAAATTAGATTTGTTATTTTAGTAGTAGTGGAGGTGGCGGTAGCAGCGGCTATTAACATAGTAGCTCTTTGTGATTCTCTGGTAGTGAAAAGGGGGCATTCTTGACCTTTTGGGAATGCCACTCCTTGTATCAGGAGACAAGGCCAGCAGTGAAACAAAAGTTTCCTCCTCGTGGTGGGATATCCCGCCCCCAGAGAGTCCCTGCCTCTCCAGGCCAGCAGTCTGGTTTTTTTTGGCTCAGCATTTTTTGCCTACCTTTTGTCTTAGTCTCAATGGATGCATGCATGATAGCAGCAGATCAGCTGCTACCCTTGTCTCCTACAATCAGTATGTATGGTTAATATAAATGTAATGTCTGAATATCCTGGCAGACTATATGTATGAAAGTCTGAAATGTTCCTGAATGCTGAGACATAATAGATGCTCAACTTTAATTTCCTGTAAAGCAGACATTTAGAATGTTATCGGCTTTGATTCTTTCTTTCTTTTTTTTTACTATTAATATGCACCTAGGTTCAGGCACACTTGTTACTTGCATGCCTGTTTGGCCAGTGGTACTAAGAAGTTTGAGTTATTTTTAAATTGAACGGTTCTGATGTACAAACTGTTCATATTTCATCGGAACCCTTCTCGAACAGGAGTCCCCATTTTGATCCAGCTATCCATCCCCATCACTTAGGGTCCACTCCTATCGAATTTTCTAGCACCAGTGCAGCCATAGGGTAGCCCCAAGATACGGAAACACTTGTTCCCTTATCTTGAGGAGGCCTCTGTGTCTGCCCCTATTGCAGGATGCAGTGCATGCCCTGTTGGTATGGCTGCATCAGCACTGGAACGTTGGAGAGGATTGGGCCCTTAGTGATGGGGAGTCTGGTTTGTACAGTGTATCCAGCTTTCCTTAGGATGACCCTATCTTTAAGATTTTGTCTCAGCCCCCTTCCTCAAGAAGTTGCCTGAGTTCATTTCCTACTGATAATAGTATGATGATACTATTGAGTGGACAACTTACATGATACATGTGAGTGGACAACTTACAGCCCAGTCCTGAGCTGCCTGGCAGGAGGTTGTTCATCCCCTTCCCCTGCGGTAAGGGCACAGGGCAGGCGATGGGTCTATTCGCCTCTGCATCAGCTATTTTGCTGGTGCAGAGGTGGTAGCCTCTATGTTGGGCTGCATGGACCAACACAGAGGATAAGATCTGGCAGCGAAGGTTGCCACTGGTCCCGCCCCTGCTCCAGCCCTCCCCCACGCAGTTCCATCCTCCCGCCCCACCCGAAAAGCGTGCAACACTGGCTAGCATACACTTACACCCATGCCACATGTACACCTTTGCCAGGTGCACGGGATCGGCACTGAACGAGTGCTGGTGCTCATGGCTTACCACTGGTGCTGGAGGTGCTTTATGGCACCTTTTGCAATGGCAGCATAGGCAGTATGCTTGTACTGTCCATGCTGTAGGGCTTAGGGTTGGGTCCTTAGACTTTCACCTGCTTCTTGTGCACACTTGCAGGCCTTCCGATCTAGTTGCTCTTTACCAGACATGCCACAGCTTAGTGTAATATCTGCTGGCCTATTAATATCTTCTGTGTGTCTATGAGATCAACCCTATCCAGTCTTCCCATGCTGTTTTCTCAGCTCTAGTACAAGCATTTAATTCTTAATTCATTAAGTTGAATTGCTGATTATTGGTTCAATAGAAGGAAAGAGGCATTACCAGCAAGCTAAGTTATTGGACCAACTTTGATTGGTGAAAGAGTAATCATTTTGGGCAGATTAGACTTCATCAGGAGCATTTATAACACAAAACCTCAATGGGCAGGCAATTCTTCACTTTCAAATTTGAAGTCATTGGGAAGCCGAATGCCTCCTTAAGATTGCAGTCCTATAAACACTACCCTGGGAGTACACAATCAGGCAAAGAGACTTACTTCTGAGTAGAGATGCCTAGGATTGTGCAGTAAGTGTTTGTATGCAATCAGCATCAGAGTTTTTGAAGGTTTCGCCTCATTTTTCAATTGCATATCCTATGGAAGAAAGGAATGCATTTTAAGCTATTAAAATGTGAAGGCATGTTGGTCTCCTGTCTCTATTGTGATTCTTTTTTCTTGTTCTTAGGCAGGACCATCTTGGTGGATACAACTCTTCCTTATCTCCGAGGCCTTTACATCCTGGGCACCCTGGAATTCCCGCTGAATTCAAGCAATGTTCTAAGTGCAGCCTGCATTGTGATTGCTGGTGGTGTACTGAAAGTGGGTAAGTGAAGAACAGTCATTTTAGTGGCATAGCTAGGTCATTTGACACCAGGGGCCCACGGCAGAATTACGTATGTATGTATGCATTCACATTTAATATCACCCTTCCTCCAAGGAGCTGTGCATGGTTCCTCCACTTCTTTTATCCTTACAACAACCCTGTGCGGGAAGTGAGGCTGAGATAGTAATAGTCATGACATGAAATGAATAATAATAACGGCCAGAAAATAAATGCAGTGAATATGTCCCCACAAGCAATGGATGAACATCTCTACCCTCCCTTCTATTGCTCCCCTACACGTAGTACTCAGTGACATACTGCCCTTGCATCTGCAGGTTCAATGTAGCCATAATGGTTAATAACCATGGATGGACTATAGTCCACCATGAATATTTAGAATCTACTTTAAGTCATCTAAGCCAGTGACTAACACCACCCAAACTTCCCACCTGGTGAGATAACATATGGTATCACCCCCATTAACTTATTTATTTAACTATTTGAACAGTACAGGTCACTCAGCATATCTGTAATGAACAAAAAAATAGTGGCCAACTTGATGACAACCATGTAACTGAACAAGAGTTCTAGTATTAGCTCTGATACATGGAAAAGGGAGCTGGTATAATAACTTACTGGTTTCATGCTGTGTCATAATAATGTTAGCTCTCACAACACAGTCTCATTGGTCAGTTTTGAGTTAAGGAAATCTACTTTTTGTTACATTAGTTGTGTTTTTTCGGTTTATTTGGCTATAACTTTTGATAGGTCACAGATAATTCAATAAGAATGTAATGAAAGAAACCTTCCTTAAATTAGACACTGAATGATATACAGGTGGAGTCTTTTTATTTGTGAGGGTTTCATTCCAGGAATGCTGTTAATTAGCATTCAGCCTTTTAAAAAGCTTCTTTTACTATGGCAACAGGCTGCAGCTATTCTCCAGGGACTTGAAGCAATTAGTATCCATTAGCTGAGATAAAACTTCTTCCCTTTGCCCTGGAGCAAGGTGAAAAATGCAAAACAGAAGTGATTAATCACACTTCTAGGGAGGAGGGAGGAGGTCTTATCTCAGAGCTAATGAAATTGGCTGCAGATCTCATTGCTGCAGCTGTATTGCCGTGGTAAGAAAAGCTTTTTCAAAATGCCTTTTTAAATTCTTTTTTAAACTCTCAACTCTTATTTAACAGTACATGTCTGTTTAACAAAGAGCCCTTATCTTCTGCAGTTGTGCTGAGTCAAATCAGCGGATGGGAAGACCGTGGATGAGAAGGCTCCACCTGTATAACATGATGTTATTATTCCTAAAAACCACAATTGCCACAATTTTGGTCCATAGTAGTGTCTCTGTCTCTGTCTCTGTCTCTCTCTCTCTCTCTCTCTCTCTCTCTCTCACACACACACACACACACACACACACACACACACACACCCCTGAGGGTATCACTTTACTAACGCCTTCTTTTAAGTTAAGGAAATCTACTTTTAGTTACTTAAAACCAGGGGTATCAAACTCACTTACCAGTTACCATTCATTGTGGCTGCTAGGATGAAGATATTACACTCTGGTTTATTTCAGTAATTCCTGCATTAAATGGTATATAACATGATAGTATTATTCCATAAAACTGCAATTTTAACAAACTGTGATTTTTACAAAAAAATGTTTGTTTTTTCTGTCATAACATTTGATAGAATAAAAATACTACACTCTGATTTATTTTGTTGAATTCCTGGTGACACATCCAACAGTATATGGCATGAGGTATTATTCCTAAAAATGATTGGAATTTTTTATATATGTTTTGTTTTTTGGTCATAACTTTTGATATGATAAAGATATTAATAATTAAGATATTATTAATTCAATTCCATTGAATTCCTGGTGAAATTCCACACCAAACAGTGTGATATAGCGTGATGGCATTATTCCATAAAACTGTGATTTTAAAAATTTGGGGTTCAGAGGTGATACCCCCCTCAAGGATGGCACCTAGGGCACTCCACCCACTGTCTCATAGTTAGCTATGCCTCCGACAGTAATAAGTGGAAGAGAAACTGCCTGTTGTAAATTTTTGCAGACTGAATATAAATGTATCTGTTTTAAAATAATGAATGCATATGATAGAGCCCAAACTTCTAAATTAGCTTTATCTGTGGAACTGAAATTTGATGCCAGTGGACAATGTATTAATGCAGTGGTTCCAAAACAATGGGTCATGACCCAATTTTTGGTCTGTCGCAAAACTAACAGGGTAGATTAGGCTATGTGCATCAAGTGTTAAACAAGCTGCTACTTGAACGGAAGAGCACTGCTGCTAATCACCATTATAGCTCTTGGCATTTATTAATCAGGCAGCAGCCTCTAGGGCCTCTAAAGTTTGGGAACCACTGTATTGTCACAGCTACACACACAGTGCCCAAGGTATGAAGGCAGTGTATTTCAAACGCAGACTTCACTTTCAGAAATTTATTTATTTTTCACATTTTTATACCGCCTTTCCTCCAAGGAGGAATGTACCAAGGATGGTGTACCTTTTCCTTCCCTACTTGTGTCCACGCAACAACCTTGTGAGGTAGGTTAAGCTGAGATTGACGGACGCCAGGTCACCCAGAAAGCTTTGTGGCTGAGCGGAAATTTGGACCTGGATCTTCCAGATCTATGCCTGACTCCTTAACAAAGCACCATCCTGGCTCTCTGTTGTCTCCATCGACCCCAGGGGGGTAGATGTCCCCCCTGGAGGCGGGGGGGCTGTGGTGTGGTGCGCGTCAGACGTAGCTCCCCTCGACGCGAAAGGAACCTCTAGACACCAGCTTGCTGTTTACTTATGCTGTTTAATCAGGTCAAGGTTTGGCATTCATGAGGCCCTGTTAACATCACAGGGCCAATGAGGCTTACAGCATGGTCCGACGAGGGCAAGCCATTCCTGCCTTCCCTCCTGGGTTCACTCCACTAGCTGCTCTGGCAGCCAGTTATCTGGTAGGGATGAGCCTGCCTGCCACTGGTCCCTAGATCGGAGAGGGGTGAAGGCCTTTCCTTGTGACCCCTGTTCTACGCTAAGTAGGACTCTTGCTTCCCGGTCTTGCCTCTGGCTCACTGCCAAAGTGAGCCCCCCCCCTGGGGCTTCTCGTGCCCCGGTCCAGTATGGACTGGGTAGCCTGTCAAGGTAAGAAAGGATGTGAGCCTCCTTGCACATCTTTCTCCCCAGCCGGCCAGCCAAAGACTGCCTCCCTGGGCCAAGCTGGGCCTCCTTTTAAGGCCCAGGCTCCTCCTCCTGGCTCCGGCCCTTCCTTTCAGAGGCCTCCTGGGACTCCCTTCGAGGTTTCCCCTTGCACAAATGTAGAGCCTGGGGCTGGCTCCTGCACCTGCCCTCTCTGCCAGTGGCCAGGATAGGCCCTGCTTCTCCCTTGACCTATGGTCCTATGGCCCTCCAAGCCTGATGGGGTCCTAGCGCCTTGCCCCCTCCCAGGATAAGGGTGTCCTCCACGGTTACCACAATTAAGCCCCCCTAGGTTGTGGCCCTCCCGGTCCTGTCTGGGGTGACACTCTCAATTACACATAAAGTAGCAATCAAGAGGGGATTGGGCTGTTATTTTATATTTACTTAAAGGGGAAAATTGTAAATATGCTTGTTTTCTTTATACCAGATATGGAGTGTTTTATGTGTATTGTACTTGGGTACCTGGACCTGAATATTAAATATCTCATGAAGCAGTGCTCCCCCCTCCCAGTGAGGAGGGCCTTCAACTATAGTCATGGAGCATGGGTTTAATTGTATGTCTTCTAACACAAGGGGCACCTTCAGTTCACCTAGCTGGACATCAGGTACTTGATTGATTGGATTTGGAAGCTAAAGGTGGTAATAGAAGTAGCACAGAATTCCGGGGGGGGGGGGGGGGGGGTTCCGCAAACAGATTAAGGGTCCTTCTTCTTACCCTGGTACCAAGCATGTGATGACAAAACCTTGAAAATATACAAAGCATGTATTGTAGATCTCTCTCACACACACGCAGACATACACAGATGCACACACACATACTCTCTTTTTCTTTGTAGCTTCTTAGTACAGTTACTCATAACAAAGTAGCTACACACACATATACAGGTGGGCTTGTGAAATTCACCAATTTCAGAGTCCATGAATTCCGAAACTGCATGGGAAGGGCCCACTTGGACCCTTTGAAGCTCTGGTCACCTCGGGAGGGTTTTCTGAGCACAGCTTCTGCAGGCCTTAGAATGCCTTATAAGGGCATAAAAAGCCACTTTTGTTTTTCTCTGAAAACTGGAAGTAACATTTTTAACCCATAACGGGCATTCTGAAGTCCTCAGTGGCCGTTGATGGTTGTGCATGGCCTCTGGGGGCCTCAGAAAAACCTTTGGTCAAGTTTAAAGGGGCTTTAATCTTAAATTTTAAAGAATTCACGGGCTTTAATCCATGTGGATTTTGGGAACAGAACCCCTGGGGATACCGAGGGCTGACTGTATATATTTGCCTTATGAGTAAAGGCAAGGGTTTATCAGTGTTGGATATTGCTCTTTAGGCACATAGATAGCATTGCTATCTTTTGAGGGAATGTTACATGAAAATATGTTATTTCCTAATGCATTTATATCCCAGATGTCATCAGTCCCATTGCTTATTAATATTCACAATGAAGACAAATACTGTATTGATATGTTCTTTTATAAAATATTAAAATTTAAGTGCCAGGTTATTGTACTTGTGGGGATCTTTACCATTTTAAAATTGCTGTGTTGGTCACTCTCTGACCTTTTTCAAGATTGCCTTTTTATGAAGTTTGTAAGGGGAATTTGAGTAATCCAGGTTCTTGAGAAATTCACCCAGCAATTTTGTTGCAGTTAATCTCAGGAGGCCTTGCTAGTTAATACAACTTTGGCAAAATGAAACACTTTATGATTCATTTTTGCTTTGAGAATGAAATAAAGGTCTAATTCTTAAGAGCTAGCCAGAGAGGTCAGTCCAGCTTTGAATATTTTTTAAAGTTGATGACTTTCCAGTAAGAGCAGTAGATAGACATGGGCTTCTTGGCCATTTGTTCATTTCAGCAGAAATGAAACCTCTGCTAGATTCTTCTACTTCTTTGACATAGCTAGCACCTCCAACATTCCCCTCCTGCCCTTCTATAGAGTTTGGTATCCCACTGGTTCTTTGCATTCCACCAGGTTTCTGTTATGGCCAGTATAAATATTTTCCCTAGCCACCGAGCATTCCAGTTCTCCCATCGTTGCTTAGAGACTTGCGACATTTGTACAAAAGCACCTGTAAGAAGGGCTGCTTATTTGCTCCATTATTCCCTCAGCCTCTCATTCTGCTGAACTGGCTGTCATGTTCCATCGTGCTTCCACTCCTAATTCCTACTCTGCTGTTATTTTGCTGTTGTTCAACTTCTCCACCCTCATTCTGTAGGGATAAGGAGTTCCTAACCAGAACTCACTCAGCTTCTATCTTTCCCTATGGAACTATCTATTGGAGATCTCTCACAAACAGTACCAATTTTGCATTTAATGAACAGTGTGCCTATGACGAAGCTCATAGCTCAGGGATTGAGGGGGTTGTAGGGTCCCGCCCACGAGCTCATAAGACCCCCCCTTCCCTGATGAAGGGTTGGCTGCCAGGGAGAGCAGGGGGTGGAGCTTGAAGGAATTTATGGAGCCCGTGCTCGGCTCTCCTCCTCTTGCATGCTTCATTGCATGCAGTTACTGATGCTCGCCCGCCCTTTGAACAGTCTGAGTTTTCCTGGTTGCCTGTTGGGGCTGGCTAGGAATTTTTCTATTCACCTGATTGGCTTTGGTGGATGGTTTTGTGTTTTTTTTTTTGTGTGTGTTTTTTTTGCCTACCCCAGACTGTCAGGGCTGAGTGGTTCCTTCTCTTGATTTCATTAACATCTCATATACAAAAAATAGAGGGGAGTGTGATACATTCTTCTAAACTGGATAGTTTAAGAACACAATCCCAACCTAAATTTAGGCCAGCACAGGTAGGCAAGCAAAGTTCGGCCGGCACAAGGGACATGGTAAAGTATGTTTGGACCACTCTCACAGTCTAATCCAGAGCCTTTACTACTTTGTATTAGGGCCAGATGGCAGAATCTCATGAGCATTTTTCTGTTAAAACAGATCTTATTTAAACATCTCTGCTTGATCTTAACAAGAACACTAGAATTCCAGCAGCTGAATGTAGTTGTCTGGCTCTCACTCTTCAGTTCTGTCTTAACCTCCAGCTAAAAATGAGACAAATCTCTCCCTGGGTAGGAGAAAGGGAGCCAGAACTGGATGCGCAAGATGCTAATCTAAGTTTAACAACACATATTTAAAATGTAGCTCATCTTGTTTTCCCTCCAAGTGTTGTTTATCATCCATGGAAAACATTATATTAGTCATTTTGCCATGGGACTTTTAAAAAGAGTTTGAAACACAGATGGGTGGGATGTGACGCAGCCCCATTCACAACCTAGTTCAGGCACAACTATTAGTGTGTACAGCTGTCCCATCCTAGAGTTCCAAGCACCAAGATTACACCGTATGTGTTTTAAGACAAAACAATTTCTAGGTATTGAGTTGTGTGATAGTGTGCATGTGTGTACATTTACACACTGATTGAATTAATGTTTCTATTTGAGTATAGTATCGTATATGGTGACTCAAATATGAAACAAGACTATATGATCATGGTGGATAATGACTGGAAACATCAGGATATCATTGAACAATTATTGCTTTTTGAAATATTTGACAATACATGTGTGCACAAGCAAAAAAATGTCAAGTATTATGCCCATAGCTGTGTATAATGCTAAAGCAGTTCATATAAAGTAGATGTTTTGACATAAATGGTTGAGTGATATCAGTTTCTAATTTAAGAAACATGTATGGTTGTTTTACAGTGCAGTCCTATGTATGCTCAGAAGTAAGTCCAACTGTGTTTAATGGGATTTACTCAAAGGTAATTGTGTGTATAGGATTATAATTTTATTTTAGGAAGTGAAATTGCTGACGCAATCATCCAAACAAGAGCATAAAGCAGAGCACATCCTTTTATTGTGCTACCTGGCTTTACAACATCCTCTCAGATGGGGTTTTCATGTATTTAAATACCTCAGCATTCTGCAGCCCCATGGGCTGCAAGTCTCATTCCTGGGATCCTCCCTTACTGACCTGTGTGGTAATTTTCTTGGTAGGGCAGCAAGGAACAGAGAGGATGGGCATGAGGTTAGAAGATGTTGCTCTTTCTGGAATGGAGCTGAGGAAACACTGATTCTTTTTCAAAAATAATCTCCATAAGGGGTTGAGACATGGCTGCACAATGCTAGATGAGTTCCTGTCCAAGTGAAACAGCTAAGCTGCAGGGAGATTGCCTGGTATAATTCCCTTTCTTGTCTTTATTTTCTTTCAAGCTGTGTTTGCTTGGAGAGGGCTGGCTGTGCAAATCCAGTATACAGAAGAAAAACAAAAAACAATCCCAAAACCTTTAAGCCTGCATGCTAAGGAGAACACAGCCGCACACTTGTGATTTTTTTTTAAGAAAAAGACCTCTGTCTATGAATGTGTGATGCACAGAATGGTCTGGACCTCTCTGTCACATCCTCCTTCAACTGCCTGTGGAAGTGGAGGAAAACAGCTCTAGGGCTTCCCTCCTTCACTGACAATGCCAGTAAAGATCTGAGTCTGTTCATGGACTCCTCATAAATCAGAGAACTTTTCTGAAACTGGGCTCAAGAATGTCACAACAATGTGAGTGAAGTTATAAGGGTTTTTGTGGACAGCCATGCAGGTTCTTCCTAACTGCCTTCCTCCTCTGCTTGATTCCTTCTAGCAATTTCACTCAGGCAGCTGGGAAGCCGCACTCTCAGCCAAGGACAAGAAATGGACATGCTCAGCCAGTTATTTATGTGACTTTGGCTCCCCTCTTCCTTTCCTTTTCCTGTCATCCAAACGATAAGGAATGCAGCAAAACAAAGAAGAATTCAACAAAATAAATTAGAAGATATTAAACAAGATTTAAGAAAAGAAGAGGAAAGACTTGAGATACCTACAAATCAAGGAATTTACCAAAGAGTTAAAAGAATACAACATGAAATAAAGAAGTTACAGACGGAAGAAATGGAAAAAAAACTGAAGATGACAAGACAGAATTTTTTTGAGAATGCAGATAAAGTAGGAAGATGGTTAGCATATAAATTAAAGAAAGAAAAAGAAATTACATTAAGAAATTAAGAAATAATAAGGGAGAAGAAGTAACTTCATTAGAGGGAATGAAAGAAATAATAGAAGAGTTTTACAAGAATCTATACAAGGAAAAAAAGTTGACAAAGGGAAACAAATGGAATATTTGAAAAAATAAATAAATTAAGACTCAGAAGAACAGAAAAAAGATCTAGAAAAGTCTATAAGTATTAGTGAATTGGTTGAAGCTATAAGAAAACAGAAGGTTCAGAAAGCTCCAGGACCAGATGGCCTACCAGCGGAATACTATAAAAAATTGGAAGAGGTATTGATGATTCCATTCAAGAAATTAATCGAAGAAATATGGGAAAGCAGAGAGATTCCTAAAACATGGGAGGAGGCAACTATTACACTTACAGAAACCAGATACTGATAAGACGGAAATTAAGAATTATAGACCAATATCATTATTGAATGTAGATTACAAAATATTTACATCAATACTGGCTTCGAGACTTAAAAAAATCCTGATACAACTGATTCATGAAGACCAAGCGGGATTTTTGCCAAAAAGACAGTTAAAGAATAATGTCAGAATGGTAATAGACATTTTGGAATTTTTTGAGATGCATCCAGAAAGAAAACTAGCCTGATATTCATAGATGCACAAAAAGCCTTTGATAATGTTAATTGGAATTTTATGATAAAACAACTGGAAGAAATGCAATTTGGTGAAAAGATAATTAAAGTAATGAAAGGAATGTATTCAGAGCAGAAAGCGAAAATAAAAATAAACGGATAATTTACTAAAGAAGTAAAGATAGAGCAAGGAACAAGACAAGGCTGCCCATTATCGCCGCTGCTATTTATTCTTTCATTGGAGATTCTAAATAATATAATAAAAGATAATAGTAGGATAAAAGGATTAAGAAATCAAGAAGAAGAATGTAAACTACAAGCCTATGCAGATGATTTGGTCTTTATTATAGAAGTTCAAGTTATTGAACTTCTCTTCAATTTTTATTAGAAGATTTGGAAAAATATGGCGAAGTGGCAGGATTAAAGATCAATTATCAAAAAACAAAGATATTAAAAAATATAAAGGGGAAAGAGGCAGATAAATTGAAGAGTTTTGGTTTGCAAATTACAAACAAAGTAAAATATCTGGGAATCATAATAACAAAGAAGACAAGTACATTGATAGAAGACAATTATTTGAAACTATTAAAAGAAATATTGAAGGATTTCAAAACTTGGAATAGACTACAATTATCTCTGATGGGAAGAATAGCCACTATTAAGATGAATACTTTACCAAAATTATTATTCCTGTTCCAGACTATCCCTATAATACTACAGAAGAATTTTTTCATAGAATTAAATAGAATGATTAGATTTATATGGCAAGGAAAAAAAACCAAGAATAAAATTGAAATTATTACAAGAAGATAAGAGAAGAGCTGGATTCGGCCCGCCAGATTGGGAATTGTATTACCAAACAGCGGTTTTGCACTGAATTAAAGACTGGGCAAAAGCATGCAAGACAAGATTAATGAAGTTAGAATCACATGACTTACAGATTGGATGGCATGCATTTTTAATATATGACAAAATGAAATACTATGGACAATTTAAACAACATATTTTGAGGAGATCATTAATGAAAATTTGGGAACAGATAAGATATAAGATAAAGATACCAAGATGGGTTAAACCTCTAGAAGTAATTAATAGACCAGACTGGACAAGAGAGGATCAAAATAAGACATATCAAGAATTATTAGACGAGAAAGGAGACCTTTTAAATAGACAAGAGCTGGAAAATAAAGGGATATACTTAGACTGGTGGAAAGAAATGCAACTTAAATCTAGACTCAAGGAAGATAAAAAAGGAATTTATCAAGATGAAGTAGAGTTTGAAAAGTTATTTTTAATGGAAGAAGACAAATATATCAAGAAGATGTATGAATACCTACTTAGACTTAAAACAAGATGAAACTATAAAAGAGACAATGATAAAATGGTTGGAAAAAGTGGCTACGAGATAAATATAGAGGAATGGGAACAGATCTGGAATACAAACATAAAATTTACTAAAGCGTCAACATTTAAAGAAAACATTTATAAAATGTTTTACAGATGGCATTTGTCCCCAGAGATTATAGCTAAAATGTATAAAGGATCTTCAAATCAATGTTGGAAGTGTTAATGACTCAACAGGCACATATTATCATATGTGGTGGACTTGTAAAAAAGCAAAAGAATTTTGGAAAACAATACATAACTGGACTCAACAAATTCTGAAATGTGATATCCCATTTAGATCAGAGTGTTTTCTTCTCAATATTGTATCATCAATACAAGATAGACGAAGTAGATATTTAGCAGTACATATCATTACTGTGGCGAGATTAGTGTATGCACAAATGTGGAAAAGGAATGTAACCCCAGAATTAGAGAATCTGATAGACAAATTATATGATGTAGCTGAAATGGATATTTTGACTGAGAGACTCAAAGATGGAAATTTGTGCAAGATAGAAAATTATTGGAAGCCTTTTTATGATTGGATAGATATACAATCAAGAATGTAGTAAATGTGTTAAGATGTACTGTAAATATTTTTCAAGATAAATTAGATTAGAAACACTGCTATCCCAAGACAGTAATCCTGTTGTGTTACCCGTAATGTTCCCTTTCCCCAAGGTCTGGGGTCAGCAACCTATGATTCTGGAGCCGCATGTGGCTCTTTTAGCCATCTGCTGCGGCTCCGGAGTCCGGGTGAAAGTAGCAAAGGAGGCTCCCAGCACTGGCTGCGACTGCGGGCTTGCTCTCCCTCCCGGTAGGCTGCACTGAGCTCAGGGCTGCAGGTTGGGAATCGCCCCCTTTTCTCCCCTTCCCTCCGAGCCCCCCGAGCTGGGAGCTGCTACCGAGAGCGCCTCTCTGCTCGGCACCAGTCCTGCGCGTGCTGCTCCGGGAAGCGGGGAGAGCGTGCTGGCAGCGGTGGCGGCTGGGCTCCCGCTCGGTCTGTGGATAGCCTTGTGCAGAAGGCAACCCACGAAGCTCCAGAGCTGATCCGCCGGCTGGAAGGGTGTGTGGCTTTTTGTGTTGACTGTTCCATGTGTTTGCATTGCTTTGCACGCAGAGCTGGGATGGAGCGTGGCGGTGGGCGGCGGCGGCGGCGTGCAGCAGAGAGCCGGTGGGGAAAACTTTCTGGCTTGCTCTCGGTCAGGTTGCAAAGTTGCCCCTGGTTTTGCACGCGTTGAGGCAGCTCCCGCTTACAAGCACGGAAAGCGCTGGGTCTCACAGTTGTGTGTGTGTGTCCCCCGCCCGTTTTCCAGGATCTTTTGCCCGGTCCCTCTTTCTGCAATGTGGAGGGATTGTTTGCATCGATGGCGTGCAAGTTGCAAAAGTTCCTGTGCACGAGCCTGGAATCCCCCTTTTGCAAACCTAAAAATAAAAAATCCTCCACTGTTTTGAAAAAACAACAACACACCCCATAGTGGCAGCAGTTGCACGGGCAGCTGCTCGGCTCGGCTCTGAGGTCTGCCCTGCCCGCCCATCCTGCTGCTGCTTGTCGCATGTGCTCTTTGCAAACGGGCGATCCGCCGCGTTGCCCTGCAAGGTGCAGCGTGGTGGCTGGTTTTTGTTCTGCTGTTCGTTTTTTTACACGCGATTGGAAGGTTGTGGAGGATTGGCAGCAGGGTTGGGGGTGGGGAGAGAGAAAGCTGGAGACAGCGAATGACGAATGTTGAGACCCGATTTTCAGCCGCGATCGCTCATAAGAACATAAGAAGAGCCCTGCTGGATCAGGCCAAAGGCCCATCTAGTCCAGCTTACTGTATCTCACAGCGGCCCACCAGGTGCCCCAGGGAGGCATGAGGCAACAAAATTCTTGCATCCTGTTGCCACTCCCTATAGTTTTTTTATACATAGCATAAAGGTAAAAAAACTGCAGTATTATCTTCATTTTAGATGTCAAAAGAGTTTTGTGGCTCCCGAGGTTTTCTTTTCTCCAGAAAACGGGTCCAAATGGCTCTTGGAGTATTTAAGGTTGCCTACCCCTGCCCAAGGTTATCATTATCCTATACTGTATCCTTATTTTAAAATCAATAAAAACTTTGTAAAAAAAAAGAAGAAAAAAGAGCTTAGTGTCTTTTAAGGCCTCTAAGAAATCTTCTGAGGGCTGGGGGGGGGGAAATGGGAGTGTTAAAATTTTATTTGCCCCATGTGCCGGATGTCCTAGCTATGCCACTGCCTTCCCCCTTTCATGTCTCCTGATTATCAGATTATTTGAAGATGAAGGAAATAATTTTGTTTGTATTGTTTCTCCTACACTGTATTCTGTGCTTGTGAATCTCTGGGTCAGAGCTGCCTGTGTAGGTCTACTGGTGTGGGAGCTTCTTCCATGCTGCAGCAGTGAGCTGTGCAGATTTACTTCAAAGGATCCCTATATACAGTTACCACATGCATATGACACATTCATTTTAAGATTCATAACAAAACGTTTTGTTAGGATGCAGAATGAATGTGCTTTCTCTCCCCATCTAATGCATAATTTTTAAATATTAAAAGATCATGACAGAATGGCTAATTCTGCACAGATTTATTTCTTTCATTCTACATCTGCTGCAGTTTTGTGCAGTATAATTGATTTAATCTCTAATTTTAGAGGAATGTTGAACTCTCTTACTGGACTCTGCTTACATTTCTCAAGGGCAAAAATTGCCCTACTTTTCCCTCCAAGTATCTCTTTAGTACAAGACTATTTTCTTCTCAGACTGTGTACTACCCTTGGTGAAATAAATAGATTCACAGTTGGAATACAGCTTATTGTACAGACATCTCCACAAGATAAGAGGCTACACCTCTCCCTCCCCGTTCTCTGATTTTGGCTTCATATTTTTCGACTTCCTTCTTTTGCAGTTCCAGTCTGGAAAATACACTTTGGATTTAGAAGTTTCATTTGCAAAATAGATATGATCGCTGTAGAGTACAGAGCACAAATGATGAGATGTCAAACCTCTCAATAATGCCAAGCATTTTACAGATTTCAGGTCAGCTTTCTTATCTCCATCGAAAGAGAGGTGTGTGTATTTTTTTCTCTTCACATGCCCTGTGGAAAAGTTCTGGGATAATGACTGTTTAATGGGGAAAAAGAACTGGCAAAGTTTTTAATCTACACTAAATCAAAATATCTGTCAATAAATATTAGATATATTTAACATCATATATTTAGAAATTTAACAAGACATTTCAAACAAGATTTTAGTTTCTAGCTTCCTCTCATTTGAACATTTCAACAAAGAGGTATTTTTCTTCTTCTAAAATGTGTTTGGCTTCTATGTAATTATTGTTCTCAGAGATAAAAAATAAAAATAATAAAGTGAAATTTGAGAAAGCATGTCAAGCATTCACCAGATGATCAAAAACTATGGCAAGAGTGAGAGCGTATCTCTCACCTATCTTTGGCAAGATCAGTCTGGGGTGCACTGATGTGCATCAGGCATGATAGCTGAACATAAATTCGGTGTTCAGAGGCAGTACACTTTTGAACACCAGATGCTAGAGAGAAACAACATACGAAGGCTGTTTCCTTCATGCCTTTCAAGAGTTGTCTGCCTGGAAACCAGGTACGAGTCTAAGAGTGCAATCCTAAACTGCGCTGGAATAGCAAGGCCGGCGGGCCTGCGCCAAATCCTGCACAGCTTCGATCGGCGCCCCCGCATCAGCAAGCATGTAGTGCCGGCCAAAGGGGCATGATAGGATTGCACCCTAAAGGCATTGTTACAGTGCAATCCTGTGCGTGTGTTCTCAAAAGTAAGTCATACTGAGTTCAGTGGGACCTACTACCAGGAATGAAATGAAATGAAATGACTGCATCAGCCATAACCTTGTCTAGCAGGGCTCTTCTTTTTTTCCTGGCCCGTATGAAATTTTTGCCTACTCATTTTCTCTGGACAGAATGAATGACACCATCACAGCGCAACACTTGTTCTTTTTTAGTATTTCAAACTTGAGGCTGTAATGGACTCAAAAGATTTTGCATTAAAATGTTTCATCCCACAATTGACAGTGTCAATAACTTTCTATATTTCACCTTGTAGGGATAGCAGAAATTTGTTTTGCTGTAACTTCTGGTGTAACTTATCACATCTTATTTGATGCATTTTGTTCTTAGCTCAGTTTTATTCTTAACTGTTACATTGACTCTGTGTATATAAAATTTGTCATATTATAATTTCTAAAATTAGAATTGTAAATTACACTTTTTAAGTTGATTCTCTGCTCCAAATTCAATACTTTATTTGTCATTAAAGTAAAGAGCATGGTGGTACAAGACTGGGGGCATAATCCTAACCGGCATAGTTAGGCCAGCAATGTTTGGCTGGCACAAAGGCCATCATAAAATGCGCTTGGACCACTCTGGGCGTCAGAGAGGCCAGCACACAGACGTGCGCGATCCTCCGGGAGTGGTGCAGACACACTTTACGGTGGCCCTTGTGCCGGCCAAACATGGCTGGCCTAACTATGCTGGCCTAACTCCAGGTTAGGATTGCGCCCTGGTTTATGAACTGCCAATGTACTTGAGAACAGATTGTACTTCATGCTCTTTTAGATATGTAAGGGTGGAACTCTGATTTGTCATCTATTCGTATACCTGTCGTTGCTACATGGCATAACCCACTGGGCTGTTATGTTTTGATTTTAATAATACTGGGCCCTGGGTAGGGTGAAGATAGACCATGAACGTTCAGTGGTAAAATTTTGCAAATCATACCTGCATGGTACTTGGTAAAATTTAGGTGGCGTATGTTTAAGATTTTACAGATTGGTTTGTTAAGTTTGAACAGAATGCCAAAAAGAAAATCAGTTGGCACAGCTCTGAAATGTACAGTTTTTCAAAAGCTGCATATTGTTTACCTGATAGAATACTATTTTGTTGGTCTCAGTAGTAGAATAATTGACACTGGGTTTTAGAATGGCCAGCTGACAAATAACCCATAATCAATTTATAGTAAAACAATTGGTTAACATTAGATTAGAAGGTAAGTTGTTTACTGGTTGTAAATGAGTTTAAGCACTTGAGTGCTTGATTTTAATGGTATTGCTTTAGTGAAGCTTTTGTTCCTCATTTGATCCTCTCTTTAATTGTTATAAAAAGATAAAACACATCTTATGAATTTTTCCTGAGACACTGAGGGCTCCATCCTAGGCACCCTGTAGCGTCGATGCTACATGGTAGCATTGACACTATATGCAGAGTGTTGATGCACCCCCACATTGGCACGCTGCCCCGTGCTTGTCTCCCTCTGCGCCAAGGCATGAAGAGCTGGGCTGAGGGGGAGAGTGAGCAGGGGGAGGGTGGGCTGGGGGCGGGCCGGTAGGTATGCTGGCCCGGGAGGGAGGTGGGCCTTGGACTTGGCCATAAGACCGAATCCAAGTCCTCATCCCAAGACCAGGCGGCACCCCAAAATTCGGAATGCGCAGTCTCATCAGATTTGCGCCTGCTCTTTAGCAGGTGTTGATCCAAGGAGTCCATAGGGGAGGCTGGTGCCTCCCCTATGAACACGCCCTTGCTGTGGGGAGGCTCCTGCCTTGCCTAAGCCATGCTCGATATGGTGCTGGCTGGCTGGCCTCGCCATTCCAGCGCTGCTTAGGATTGCGCTGTGACGTAGACTTTTTGTTTCCATTTTTAGGTGGGAACTTAGAACATAAACAGGGCTTTGATGTTTGGTACTACATGGGCAGTGCGATCCTACCTGCCCTCTTGCACCAACGCGATGTCATCATGTCGACGCAAGAGGCGGAGCACCGATGCAGGGGCACTTATCGCCACCCCCAGGTCGGCGCTCCTGCTGCAGCTCCAGCCTCCCCCCACTCAGCGTTGGATATGGTGCTGGCCGGCTGGCCTTGCCGTTCCGGCGCTGGGTAGGATTGCGCCCTGAATAACCAAGAGTGCTGAGCCCTGGCGTTTTGTCCAATGAATACCGTGATGAAGCATTTGTAATGGCTGGCAGTCTTGTAAACCCCTGCTAATTGGGCAAGAGGCACTTTTTCAAGTGGTGCTCCTCTTGTATTTAGCAGGGGGAGAGTAATTGTCCCTCTTCAACCCAGTACAGTGTCTTTTCTAGTGGCTGTTGCTGGGGATGTTCTACATTTTTTTAGACTGTGAGACCTTTCGGGACAGGGAGCCATTTAACTTTAGTATTACTATTTGCCTGTAAACCGCTTTGTGAACTTTGTGTTGAAAAGCGGTATATAAGTACTATTTGATTGATTGATTGATTGATTGATTGATTGATTGTAATGTGTCATTTTGTTAAAATGTTCTTTTGTATTGTATTTTTCCCCTAAGGTGCATTGCTACATCCATTGGAAAGAGGAGCAAAGCTACAAATCCTGCTTCGGGCATCTGAGGGAGTTTATTGTGATCGATTAGAAGGAATAAGTGTTCGCCCTGGCACTATTGGTATGGGTCCCTTATTTTGTGTTGGAAAGAACTGCTTGGTGGAAAGAGTGGAAAGAACTGCTTGGTGCTTGCAGGACCTTGCAGGCACCTGAAAGATGTCTCTGTCTTGGTCCTTTTTTCTTCTCCTGTAAAGGTGTTTATGGGAAGCTCCAAATTCACAGCGCTTATACCAGCAACTCTTGGACACGCCTTGGAAGTGATGCTGCACCTGGGAATGAAAGGTGAGTTTTGCTTAAAAGAGATGACTTTCTAATGCAGAATTTCTGTTTGAGATGAACCAATTGCATTGAGTACGGTACAATATTATTGCTGTTCCAAAGAATGTGTAATTTAGAAGGTGAATGGGCACAGGGTATCTCTCCCAAAGTAAATGAGACACTGGATGAAACAAAGTAAATGAGATTAGTGGATGAGACCCTGGCACCCTAACACCAGCATTTATAGGACATTAGATATTAAAGAAACTGCATATTCACAGCGAAATCCTAAGAAGTGCACAGCGTCCACACAATGGGGTTACGTTGGCGCCGCACACTTAGCACTGATGAGTGGTAAGTGTGCAGCATCCCCGAATCAGCGCTACAGCAACAGGACCGGCGCTGCAGGCAGCACCCATCCTATTGCGCCAATGCTGCGCCTCCCTTACATCGGCCAAAGCTGGCCACTGCAAGGGAGGTGCCATTTTGGAATAGGGGAGGGACAGGACAGGGGGAGGGCGGTTCTGGGCGCGTCGTGGGTGGGTTGTGGGCGTGCTGGCAGGCATGCTGGGCCCGTCCAGGAGCACGTGCGGCCCCGATTCGGGCCGCACGATCTCCTTGGATCTGCGCCTGCTGTTTAGTAGGCACAGATCCGAGTAGTGTACCAGCTAGGCTGGAGCCTCCCATCCAGTAAGGGCGCAAATGTGCCCTTGCTGTGGGGAGGCTCCAGTCTCCCTGATATTGTGTTGGATTTGATGCAGGCCCCCCGGCCACACTAATCCAGCGCAGTATAGGATTGCAGTCTCATTTAGGGCGCAATCCAAGGATGCCCATGGGCCAAGGGAAGCTGCTTGCGTCAGCCCCCACGCTGTTGTGAATGTGCTGTAAAGCACATCTGCATCAACACAAGTGGCACAGGGTTACATCACGAAAGCAGCGCCCGCCCCTTCCGGGGAGAGCTGCTGGGAAGCCCATCTTGCGGCAGCGTGAGGTCATTCCCTGTGAGCAGCTTCACGCTGCTGCAAGGAGCGTTCAATTCTTCCGGCTGTCGGAGGAACCCAGCACCCCTTGCCGGCTTCCCCAGCTTCACGCTGCTACAAGGGGTGATTGGTTTCTCCACTCAGAGGAACCTAGCGCCCCTTATAGGGGTGCAAAACTGGTAAGGGGTGCCCAGTTGAACCATGGCCTGCATGGCCACTTCTCAGCTAGGCACTGCTGCAGCGCCGAATGTGGATAGAGAAGCGGCTGAGCAGGACACGTTTTTGCCCAACACAGTTGCTTCTTAGCTGGGTGTTGCCACAGCACTGAAACCAGCTGGAGAAGTGGCCGTGCAGGCATGTTTTTGTTTCTCATTCTCATTCTTGGTGGTGGCGGTAGGGTGGCCAGTGTTGCCTGACCTGCCAAGGCCACGCTTGGGGCATTTGCACCCCTTGTCCCCTCTCAGATCCACCACTGGGCTCAGTCATGCCATGGAGAAACCCAGGTGAGCCACCGAGTTCAGCCAGGGCAGGGAAAAGGTGGGAGGGAGGGCAAAATGGGGCACGGGGAGGGCGTTCTTGTGGACAGTGTGGCTCAGGGAGGGGAGCAGAGCATGGATCCGGCAGTTATGCAAGATCCAAACCTCCATCTCCAGGCCGCCAATTCCTGATAAATAGCAATGTACCTGCTAAATAGTGGGTGAACGTCTGACCAGCCCTATAGGGGTGGCTGGCGCTTACCCTGAGGAAGGGGACAAATGTGTCTGGAGAGCCAGTTGGCAGTGGTGGCCAGGAATGCATTTGCCCAACTTCAGCTGGTGTACCGACTGCAGCTGTGCTTAAGTCGATTGGACCTGACCATGGTTGTCCATGCCTTAGGATGCGATCCTATACACACTTTCCTGGGAGTAAGCCCCACTGAGTATAATGGGGCTTACCTCTGAGCAGACATGCATAGGATTGTGCTGTTAGTGATTTACACTGGGTTAATGATTCCTTCAAGTACTGTCTTTATCCCATGTTAGAGGGATGGCGGCATGGAGGAGAGCCTTCTCTGTAGTGGCATCTCAGCGATGGAATTCCTTACTGGGGAAATGAAGAACTGGCCCCTCCCTCATGGCTTTCTGGCTAGGGCTCAAAACCGTTCTTTTTCATCTTGCATTTGAGTGATGTGTCAGTTTCTGTCCCCTAGCTGCCCCAAATTTAGTTGCATTGCCCTTACTATGTTTTTTATTTCTTGTTTCTTTTATTTCTTGTATGCTGTGTATATATTCTAAAGTTGAAAGCTGCCTTGTGCATATGACGTAGGAAGGTGGGGTGTAAATCTTTTAAATAAAATAAGTGAATGAGGGCTGTGTAAGAGGATATCATGCTCTCATTCATTTCAGTGAGACTCCTGCAGGAGAACTACCCAGACGAGGATTGTGCTCCTAGCTATTAGAGAGCATAGTATTACGATGATGGGATGCAAACTCAGAACAAATATATATGCTGGTCCACAGACTTGATAGGACTACAAGCATTTCCAATGTAAAAGGTGTGCTTGGGTGGCAGCAGTTTCACTGACAGCATCCCTGCCTCTCCAAATGTTCAGCTTTCATGCCTATTTGGCACCTAATCTACTGCTGTTTTGGCACCATTTTTTTCTTAGAACTTTTTCACATTCTCTACATGATCCCAGCCAATCAGAGTGTAAATGAGGTCATGATGGTGCTATTTAGCCACTAGATACATGGCAATGTGGCTATATATCTGGCTGCACAAGAATATCACTGAGGGGAAACATCTTGGTCTGGTCACATGGGTGACATGGTCAGTGACTGCCAAAAAGAGACTTTGGTTTTCTCCCCTACCCACTTTTATATAAGTTCTGAAAAATGCCACAAAGGGTGCATACATTCTTAGCTTACAAATGCATTCCCAAAATGTGTCACCTTTTGATTACTTTTGAGGAGTTGAAGGAAAGGGGGACAGCTACTTTAGAGTGAGGGGAATTGATGACTCAGTTGACTAGGAAGCATTGCCCTAGGTGATACCATCAGGTCACCCAATTATTTCATCTCTTAAACTGTCCGTTTCTCTTAATTGTTCTAAGAGAAAAGTGACTATGTAGTATCCCTTTCAGTGTCTTTCCCCCCTTGAATTCTTCATATAATATTCTTTTGCCACTTACAGATCAGTTCACTGATGAGGAAAGGTTTATGTTCGTGCATTCTCTGATCATTTCTTTCTCTATAACGTTTCTTTATGAAATATTCAAAACAAGGCTTCCCAATAATGCTTTTGAGATTTGCAGGGTTCTCGTACAAGACAAAGTGGACTGGCATCGTGGTGATAATATTGTCATCAGTTCCTCTTCCTATGAAGCCCATCAAGCTGAAATAGTGACTTTGGAACAAATCAACAATCATAGCATTAGAATCCGTGAACGTCTGGTCTACAGACACATAGGTATGAACGTTGTCATGATTGACTTGTCTCTCTTATGTCAACTGCTTTCCCTTTGCTAGCTCTAACGTTCAAAATTGCTGACAGGATGATTACTTGGGTGTCTCCCTTCATATCCTCCATATTCTGAGAGAGTTGGGGTGGGTAGCTGTGACCCCACGATCCTGCGATCCTACAGAACAACCCCCTGAATAAAACCCTACTGTACTGTACTACTTTACTATCTGCATTTGATCACCTACTTTCATTTAATGTGTGAAGTTGCCTTATAGTGTGTCAGACTAATGATCTTTCAAGCCCAGCACTGTTCTTCAAATGGCCGTCACCCTGTTTTTGTGGATGAAGATAAGCAGTACAGTTGCTTGGTCAAGAGGTGTTGTGGCTTCATGCGAGACTTGGAGGAGGATCCATCAAGGGTGTTGGTATTTTGACCAAGCTACGACAAAATGGAATGAACTTTGTACTA
The DNA here is from genome assembly GCA_029204185.1 of Lerista edwardsae. Taxonomy (NCBI): domain Eukaryota; kingdom Metazoa; phylum Chordata; class Lepidosauria; order Squamata; family Scincidae; genus Lerista; species Lerista edwardsae. The sequence goes on along the minus strand of JAJKFI010000054.1, from coordinate 6,730,623 downwards.
CCATTTATTCATCTTTTTAATCTTCATTCACCTGTTAACAAAATGGACGAACTGCATCTTACTAACTGGGCCTGACTTTTGATGTCTAGCTGTTCTTATCTTACGGAAACTTGATTTAATGAGTCTGTTCAGGACAGTGCTTTGGATACATCTGGAAGTGAATGGAGGAGGCATTTGGTTTTTTAACTTGCAATATATGCTGAGGTGACTCGGAGGCTAAAGCAGTGTTTCATTCTGAACAATGCCTTTATTTGTTTTGTGAATTTATTGTTTATTGTGTGTGTATGTAGCATTGTTTGTATGTTACTGGTAGCCGCACCAAATTCCAGGTATGGTCACATACTTGGCCAATAAAATCTAAATCTAAATCCTTTTCCAGATTGCCAAGGGATTGAACTCTGTCAATGTGTCATTCTTCACATGATTTTTGTTACATAATCCTGATGTATATGAATAGCACTCTAGTAGTTGGAAATGTAATATTGTCAAAAAGCTAGCAAAAAACTAATTTCTTTGGTGGTTTCTAAAATTTTGTCTATGCTGTTCGTTAGTTTAATGCATATGATGCTTTTCTGGAGTGATTTTCTTGAATTTACTCCAAAATAATTGAATTGACAGTCTGAGCTTAATTGAGGACTCAGCTGCTAATTCAACCAGTAACTTTAGCAATGTGATTGAAAAGGTTTTTGTATGTGTTTAAAGTCTGACCAAAGGGAACTGGAATGCAAAATGAGCTGGATATAGGACTGGAGGAGAATTTTTGGAAACGTAGCATGTTTGGAAAGTAACTACCCCATTTCAGACACACTAATGCCATCAGGAGCCAAGTCCAACACAGGGCCAAATTTTGCCTGGGCTGCTAATGGCTCATGTGTCAGTTTCCCTTATATACTTTCCTAAAGTTGCCAGCTCTCCATGAACAGTATCAATTTCCAGGTGACTTAGTGAAAGCAATTCTGGGAACTTGAAGGGCCCCCTTGATTTGCAGTGCAATCCTAAACCCCACGCAGTGTCAGCGCAACGGGGCTGTGCTGACACTGCACCCTTAGTGCCGACGCAGGAGCACTGATCAGCACCTCTGTGTCGGCGCTAAGGCAACAGGACCGGCGCTGCAGGCAGTGCTGCGCCCGCGCTGAGCCTCTCTCACGCCGACTAAAGCCGGTTGGCGCCAGGGAGGCTCCGATCCATGGGGGCCGGGGGATGGGAGGGGGGGCGGGATGGGGGGGGCGGGACTCGGGCATGACATGGGCGGGCTTGGGAGGTGGCCATACGGCCCCGATTCGGGCTGCACGGTCTCCTCGGATCTGCGCCCGCTCTTTAGCACATCTTTAGAACATCTGAGGATGCTCCCTTGCTGCAGGGAGGCTCCAGCCTCCACCTACCCAGTGCTGGATAGGGCACTGGCTGGCTGGCGCTCCTATCCCAGCGCTGGGTAGGATTGCGCCCTTAATTGCATTAGAGTGAACCCTGAATTTAACAGACCTTGAACTTGGGAAATTATGGGTTTTTTTCTGCATCATTATAAATAACGAGCCATGTACTTCAGTGCTTTCAAATTTAATGAACTTGTAGCAATAATCACTTCCTACCTTCTTTTGCAAATTTATCAAAAAGCAAGAGTAGGGGAAAAGATAGGAGCTAGGGCTAAACCCCAAAGCTGCTTCTAAGCTATTATGTCATTCTCAACTGTTCTTGTTGACATGAGCCTTGGAATGTGAGGTTGTTATTTTGTCATTTATGATGATGATGATGATGATGATGATGATGTATTTTCTATTTTGTCATTTACCATATGGTATAGGAAACTACAATTCCCACAGTTCCCTTCAATAATGGAGGGTTTGAACATGCTCAAAGGCCTGTAGGAAAGCGGAAGAGGGAGGATCTGACAGATAAGAGAGCTAGTGATGGTGAAAAAGGTCCCACATACTGGGGTCTTACCAAATTATGAAGAAACTATAGCAAAGAAAACAAATGTTTCAAAAAAATTTCCAGAAAGATCCTGAAGGACCCATCAATTTTCAAATTGAAACAAGGAGATTGTTCTTTTAACTGTATAAGTGCATAGGCTATAGCAGTGGTTTTCAAACTTTATAGAGGCTCTGAGGCTGCTGCCTGATTTATAAATGCAAAGTGGTATAGCTATAACGTTGATTGGGCAGCAGTGTTCCCCTCCCTTAGCAGCTTGTTTAATCCTTGATGCACATAGGGATGATTAAGCTATCGGTTTTGTGACTGACCACAAATTGAATCATGACCCACTGGTGGGTCCAAGACCCACAATTTGAGAACTGCTGGATTACAGCATCATATAGTGACAGTTTATTTAAAAGTCTGAAGATTTTGGGCTGGATTCACTCCAATTAGTAAACCATGCAGAATTGTCCCACAGCACTTACTGCTAAGGAGATTTCACCTATATCTCCTCCACAGCCAGCATAATACAAATTATACATTTGATTCAAATATGTTTGCATTATTTGTTTGTATGATATGAAACCCTAGACATTTTGAAAATAGAGAAGTTATTTTGAAAAGCCTGTCTGCGTTTCATAGAAAATAATTAACATAAGAAGTTTAATTTCTTTTCTTTTTTTTGAATATATGAAAACAGCAGGAGTCTGCTAGTTAGTCAAGTACTTAGTGCATTCCAATAAGCAAATGTTCTTCTCATCATTTGCTGAATGGGAAACTTTTCTAGAGCTGTGCAGAAACCTTCTGACAGATTTTACTTGTTTTATAGACACTTTTGGCTTCTCTTGGCCTTTCTCAGAAGTTTTTCTCAGAGTTTGAGAGGAACTCTGACATTTGTTTTGAATTAATTTATTTTAATGTTGGTGCCTTACTTTTACCTTCTTGTAATGGCCAAAAATAAAAACCTACAGAGAAATGAATATTCTGCATCCAATTTCAGAAGGGGAAATTAGTCTGGAATTCTCAGTTCAGATTGTCTAACGTGATAAACTCTTACCATTATCTTTCCTTTTGTTTTTGACATGTATAGGACATTCTCATAGATTAGAAGATGGTCGGTGGATATCTCTGGCTGCAGAGATTGGACTCCTAACGAGAAATATACAGATTAAGTCTGACACAGATTGTACAGGGGGACTTTTAGTGAGCCACTTTAGAAATGCCATGGGAACCCAATACGCAGGTAATTGTATTCTGACAGTACCTTCATACACTTTTCTCAAACTGTCTAGCTTAGAACACAAGCAAGCGACTATCCATTTTTCTTTGATTAGCCAAGAGCAGCTGGGGGATGAGGAGATTATATTTTGGGGACTACAGCCTGGTGGAAAACAGATAAACCCTCTGATCAGGACTATGCTGCTCTTGATTCTTCTATTTTAAAAGAAAGACACATATTGACACTTTTAGAGTTGTGTTTAGTTTGACCCTGATGGGAGAGAATAGCAGCTTGCATTATGATTTGAGGAGAGCTACTATTCAAAGAAAAGAAAGACCCCACTGGATATATTTCCCCTGTATATGCTCTTACTAACCATTTTTTCTGATATTGTAGCTTGGCTATTATCTGGTCCTGACAGGCTACCAAATCAACCACATGAGAATACCAATTATCAGTGTCTCTCTTTTTCTAGGTGTAAATATGTTTATTTATTTGTTAAGGACATTAGTATCTTGCCTTTCCAAGGGGAAGCTTGGTTCCTAGCATCTCTTTTTCCATCTTGCAGGTGTTCTCCAGCTTTCAAATGTTGAAATTCTAAACTTGGGATCTCCACAGTTTCCTTCAATTGACATCAGAAATGCAAGCTCTGAATCCTTCATAATCTCCTCCAGTATTCACCATAGCTGTGGAGCTGGCATTCAGGCAGTTGCGAGCAGCAGGCTCTTATTACATGACAATGTAGTATTCAGCACAGCCGGCCACGGCATACATTTGGAAGGGTGGAGTCATTCTCTCATCAGGAACCTTGTTATTCTAACTAAACAGACAGAGAAATCATTGCATTGGGTGGCTGGCATCAAAATAAATGCAGTAGATGATGCCTACCTAAATCATAATGTTGTCGCAGGATCCGAACGAATAGCCTTTCACATCAAAGGGCAAGAATGCTTCTTAGCTGAGCAGGCTTTTACTGGTAATGTGGCTCATTCCAGTCTCCATGGGATTCATTTATACAGAGGAGATCATTTTCTACAATGTACCAAAATAACAGGGTTTCTATCCTACAAGAACTATGACTACGGTATCACGTTTCATCTTGGAGGAAACGTCGTGGTGGAGAACGTGATCCTAGTTGACAATGCAGTAGGTCTCCTGCCGGTACTGTCCTGCCCATCTGCTGAACTGCAGTGCCAGCGGGAAGAACTGTACATTGAACTAAGAAACTCCATCATTGTTGCCACAAGCTCAACCTTTGACTGCATCAGGGACAGAATCCATCCTCTTTCAGCTGACCAGACAGCTACAGACCGAGCTCCCCGCAATCCTTGGAGGGGTCGTATTGGAATTCTCTGGCCTTCTTTTACCTCTGATCCTAGTCGGTGGCCTGATAGCCCATGGCACAAAACAAGAAACTCTTCAACTGTGCTGGGAATAATGACATTACAAGGTTGGTGCTCCATCTCTTTGAGCTTAGGGATTTTTTTTTTTGTGGGTATAGGTGCGAATCAATTTTAAAAACAGAAATATTGATCAAAAAAAATTTTTTTAAGAAACTTTTCTCATGGTTCTCCAAATGATCCCCCTCCCCCATTGTTAAATTGCAAGGGAAGATTGCCAGGTTAATTTGCTACAATTGTGGTAGGGAATTGTTACAGGGGAATTGCTAAATGGCAAGGGAAAATGACCATGGTAATCTACTACAACAACACTATTTTGTGGATTCTAATGCATGGATACTACATGGGTAGTAAGGCTACTGAAAACTTTGGCTCCTGATCTGTACATTCTCATCTAAATACATGAAAGAATCGTCACACATAAGCATGTAGCTGTAGGCATGGAAACTATATCTATGGAATCAGGTTCCCTGTCTTCTCAGGGTTCCTGATCATGTGCAGCTAGCTCTCTGCTAATTCTAGGCATGGATGGGATATGACATTGAGGCATTCAGCTGTCTACACATGAAATGTTCATTAAAAGAAAAATTAAGAGGGAAAGCTTCCTGCACCAATTAATTCACATTCAATATCCATATCATCCTACATACTTGAACCAATTATGCCATAGACCTACAGCAGACCAATGCACTACACTATCTTGCTCAGTCTTGATTATGTGACTGCTGACCATTTCCTATAATATCTATCTGGACTATCCTCCCCTACACAATATTTTTTGTATTTAATGTTAGATGTCACCTTTGCTGGCTTTAGGAAGACTTGCTATACAGATGACAGAGACATCTGCATCATGACAGATCTGGACAATGCAGGCATTCTGCATCTAGTGACATCAGAGCGGACAAGAATGCTTCAAATCAATGAACAGAATATGTTCTACTTTTATCCACTGCAATCTAGGTAAGGGGACATAAAGTATCACTCATGTAAAAAAACACTTCTTTTTGGTAAAGTATAGTCAATCCCCTTTATATGCAACCTCACTTATCTTTGAGGAGCAGAATTGTTACTTTCCTCGTTATCTGCACCTCTGTCCTTGTCATCTGCTATGCAGAGACCTTCCTAAGGCTGCAGGAATCTTCAGAATGGCACTTGCAACCAGCACTGTCTCCTTTAGAATGGCTGGCAGAAGCATCCATCGGCCATGTTTAAGGGGTCCGTGTTGGTTGCAGTTGCCATTCTGAAGATCAGCTGCAGCCTCTGGAAGGTCTCTGCAGCATTCAGAGGTCTTTTGGCACTTTCTGCTGCATTCTGTTGGTTTCCTGAGGGTCTCTGCTGGATTCTTCTGATGGCAGATAAGGTACCCCTTGCACCTAACCCTATTGATCCAATAGGGTTATTGATCAAATAGGGTCCCTATTGAGCCAATAGAATCAATGACTCGTTATCTGTGAATTTGTTATCTGTGAGGATTTCCAGGAACTCAATCCTAGCGGATAATGAAAATGTATATCTGCATGGAGAGCTGTAAACATTAAGCCAGCTTGCAGTGGGTTCATTGTGTATTGTAGGCTGTGCATGACAGCAGTAAATGAAGAGGAAAGTTTCTGATGAATAAATTGCTGTAGTGTAGCATCTACAGTATACAATAAACCCACAGCAAGCTGGTTTGACTTTTATAGCTTTCCATGCAAAGAACTATGGAAACTGTAGTTTCCAGAAAAGTGCTGATTAGAGGCTCCCCAGCTTCTTTGACTACACTACAGATTTTAGGATGTTTATTTATACCACTATTAATTTGTGCTTCTGTCAATAATGGAAATAGTCCTGCATTGAGTTCAGAATGGTTTCTTTCAAATTTCATATTTCTTCCCTTCTTGAACAGAGAATTAGGACTTGGCTCATGTGCTGATACGATATGTGACAACACCAGAAAAGCTCTCTTCAAAGATTTGGATGGAACTGCCTTGGGATTAGCTCCACCTGTGTCTGTCTTCCCAAAGTCAGAGTTCAAATGGGAACAGCCATGTTTGAATACTGGTAAGTCACATCAATAACCACACAGTATTACTGAGAATTGTGATGAGAGAGAGAGAGAGAGAGAGAGAGAAATATCAGTTCAGTTTACTGAATTGTTTTCAGTGGGTAGTTCAGCTTTGGTCACTGAAGTCAACCATTTCTGCTTGTAAAGTCTATGATTCTATTCCAAAAAGACAGCAGTATGACATGAAAAGAATGTAGAGCCCATATCCCAGGAGTACTATTTCTATTTGCAAGTGTCTGTCCTTGTTTTAAGGTAAGTAACTTTTCCACAAAACCTTTATATGCATTAGTGGCACAGTGGTCCATGTTTATTCTTCAGTAGAGCAAGATAATTTTATTCACTTTCACAAGTGTTTTGAGATCCCTTAATGAGAGCTGCCTTCTAAACAATTGACCTAATAAGATTTCACTTGAATCCCACAGAGGAGAGAATGTTAGGCCCCCTGGCACAAAACCCTGCTCAAGCCTTTTAAAGCAAACTGCCTGTTTCAAAAGAGCCATTTTGTTATACAGCCATGTGCTGGGAATGCATGCGGCGCAGCTCTGCTCTCGTTCTGATTAAGGCTCTGTTCTGTTATTCCAAATAAACTGTTTAATTACAATTAGCATCTCCTGAGCTTGCTGCTCCTGATGGCGGCCATTTTGCAGAAAAGTTGCATCGTTTATGACTCCTGCAGTACGGGAACTCAGTGCATGGGACTGTAATTAATCCCATTTTCCATCCTGCCCTAGAAACTGATTAAGCACAAAGAGAACTTTAATCTTTAAACAAAATGTCTAATCCTTAAACAAAATGCCTAATGTCTTCCCTGGTACAAGGCATTTCTCTAAGGATCCCTCTCTCTGGCTGCTTAGAGAGCTGATTAATTCACTGTCTTGTCTTTTTTTTTTTTCCTGCTTTCTCTGACCTGATTATGAATCACAAACTAATGTCAGTACTGCAGTGGCCACTGCTGCACTGGGCCGCCCTCTCACGCTAGGTTAATCGTTCCTGCAGATAACTTGTGATAAGGCTTTTAAATTTTTGGCACGTTTAAAGATCATCTGATGGGCAGCAGTTAACAAATGTCAGGAAACCACTCCACAATCGGTGCCACAATAAGACTTTCCACAATATGTTTTTTTTTTTTATAAAGGATGGCACTTTACTGGGCTGCTCAAACTAGAATTGGAACAGCAATTAGCAGCTTCATTGGGGGAAACCCAAACAACCTCATAGGTTTGTTTTATTATTGAAAGAGTTCTAAATTGGCTTGTAATGTTGGCTACGTATTTGCATGTTGCTGTAGCATATTCATCTACTGCTCAAAGTGGTGCGTGTGTGTGTGTGTGTGTGCTTTGTTAAAGCATTAAAGTAGTCACTAACAACAACTTATTATTTGGGTTGACCTATCTATATATATAAAGAAGAGCGTATGTATGTATGTGTGTATGTATGTGTGTATGTATGTTTGTTCCACATAGGCTCCGCAACGCCTGGACCGATTTGCGCCAAACTCGGCACGCGGGTGCCTTGGCCCCCCCCGAAACCATCGCTGCGCGGTTTTGGAATGGATCGCGCCCCCACGGGCGCGGGTACAAGCGAATTTGTGGTTCTCTATGGGTGGCTATGGGCTGAGCCGCAGCATTCCGAGGCTCTGATGATGTCATGATGAGATGCAAATGACATGCGGAATCTTCAGGCAGCAACTGAACTCTTGACAGTTGAAGACAAACAACAGCAAACAGGTTTCACGCAGGCAAACCGATACAATGTGTTCTGTGGACATGTGGGCGGTCCCTGCTTGGCAGTGGACAGTTGGCACAAGGTGCTGTGGCTGTTGCTCTCTCTGAAAGTTTACTTTCACTGTGTAACGTAAGGCAATTGGGCAGGTGCAACCAAAGACTACAAAGATGAAACAACAGTGTACACAGGAAACACCTGAGGAAAAAAAAACAACAACTTGCAACACTACGTCACAGAGCTGCTACATCTAGAGCAACAGAAACAGTACAGCAGCGTGACAAAAGACTCCACGATAAGAGAGACAGGGCTGCTACATCTAGAGCAACACAAACAGTACAGCAGCGTCACAAACAACTACAGGATATGAAACAGAGGGCTACTACACCTAGAGCAACAGAAACAGTACAGCAGCAGGGATGGGACATTTAAACACCCGGGCACACATGTGAGTGGGGGAAGGGGTCAGGGATGGGACATATAAACACCCGGGCACACATGTGAATGGGGGGGTCAGGGATGGGACATATACACACCCGGGCACACATGTGAGTGGGGGGAGGGGTCAAGGATGAGACATATACACACCTGGGCACACATGAGAGTGGGGGTGGGCAGGGATGGGACATATAAACGGGCCATCTGTATGCCTGGTGAGTGGGGTGTGTGTGTCAGGGATGGCACCTATAAACATCCGGGCGAAGCCGGGTACATAAAAGCTAGTACTTTTATATAGGTGACCTTATGTACTCTCTTGTGTACTTACAACATTCTTCTAGCCCTTTATTTTCTTGATCTTTTTAACCTATGGTGAAGTCAGAAACATTCCTCCCAAAATGTCAGTGTTAAATGCAAATTTGATCCCCCCCCCCCAGTATTTCTTTAGATAGTTCAAATCTTTCTTTCAGTTGTTTTCATTGTTTCCACTCAGATTTGGGCTACAGCTTTCTGTGATCCATAACTGTACCATAAAATGATCAGAGAATGGAAAACTAGGTCACTTGCAAGAGAGTTTTTTGTCTGGATTATACAGGCCCACTTGTGCCTGTACAGTTAAGCTACCTGTTGAACTGCATTCTACCATTGCAAAGCCTGGAAAAGTTGATAAAATTCAAATTTTTCAAACTGAATGAAGGTTGTCAAAAAGTAGCTCTGTGTTTTTAGCATTATAAGTTGCATGTTGTAGACAGATCCACTCAGAAATGGTTGAGATTTATTTAGAGAGGTTGGGCAAAATTCTCCTCTTCGCAGCTATATTCTCTGCCTCCACAGCAAACCTCTTTTTTTCCCTTGTCACTTTGGATGCTTCCAATTTATTATTATTTATTTATCTGATGCATTTTTATACCGCCTTTCTCCAGATTTCATTGGACTCAAGGCGGTTTACATGGGCAGGCTGTTCATAAACCCCATTTTTCAATTGGGGTTTTTTACAATTATGGTTCTATGTACCATTCACAGAACCCTCAATTTCTTCAGATGTTTCCCTTTCAATGTGTGGTCATGATCCTGGCTGCACTCTTGCACCTTCTGAGCCTTTACAGTCCACCACAGATCACCCCTTGGCCAGTTCTTTTGTCAGCTGACTCCTCCACACTCCCATTCCTCCACAAGCTCTGTCAGTGACTTCCAGTCTCCCATCCAAGGCCGATCCAAGGCTGATCCTGCTTAGCATCTTCAGGCAAAGGCAACAGCTCAACCTCCAGACTACACTTCCTGCCAATTTAGAAGAAATGGCAGATAATTTTCCCTTGTGGTTTTTGTGAAAATCCATTATTCCCGCACCACTCAAACACACGAGGCATAATTTGTTGGTGGATTGAAGCACTTTATTAATAACCAAATAGGTATGAAACTGCAGCAGGGTCAGTAAACACCTCATTGTGCAGGGTGCTAATTGGGGGAAATGATACTAACCGTCTACTTCCCCCAAGCATATATGGGCATCCCGGCTGACTCAAGGCTGCACTTGGTCAAAGACCTATTGAGCCTATTACAAGCAACCTAAGGGTTGAGGCAGCTGGATAGCACTAACCAACAGGGAACTCTCTGCATAAGCCTTTCCATTTCCAGCCAGGGGGCTTGCCAGCTAGCCTCTCGGAGCCAGGAAAACAAGCACGAGCAGTCCTGGCTCACCCCTTGATTGTGCTTACTTCAGAATGGACACCAACAATGACACCTATTTGCCTAAACTGACCAGGGAATGAAACAACTAACCTAACAAAAAACCTCTCTCAAGCTCACAGTAGTCTGTATTAGGTGAAAAAAACACCAATCACCAGCCAGTCAAATGGATAGCAAAAAATTCCTACCTGGCCCCCACAAAGGGTGACTCTCAGATTGACAAGAACAGGAGAGGGGCATCATCACAGCGGCAAGCGAAATGTAAGACAGGCTTCCTGCTCCCCTTCCAAATCACCAAACCACACCCTCTCAGCCAATGGGCTGAGAGAATATCTCTCTGCATCCTCTCAGCCAATGGGCTGAGAGAGTATCTCGGCCTCCACGGAGAGGGGAGCAGGACCAAAAGTGGTGGTGTGCTAGGATGCACTCTAGCCGGTGGTGTCATCCTACTGGTACGCTGGGCGGGACATCCGGGTGATCGGCGGCCCGCCTGTCGCGTACCGCAGTGTTACACTGTTTGCGTAACCAGTTACGCCGCTTGCGTACGTTACGCAAATGGCGTAACGCTGCGGTATGCGACGGGCGGGCTGCCGATCACCCGGATGTCCCGCCCAGCGTACCGGTAGGATGACACCACTAACTCTAGCGCAAGAAAAATGAACTTGTGTATTTTTCATTATTTCCTGATACAGTTCTTATTAAATAACAAATGCTCAGGAATGCAGTACATGATAGGTAGAAGAACTTGAAGGTTCTTGGCTGGAATGCCTGCTGAAAAGAAAAATGGCAACTGCTTGCCAAGTTCACCTTCAAGGCAATCACTGAAACCTCCAAGCTGCCAGACTGTCTAGGTCAGGCATACATGCTTGAGAGTTCCCCCCTCCCTCTGGAGCCATCCCTGCATGTGTGGCTCTCTAAGCCTGGGTGCAGGGCTGTATTAACCCATGGCCAGGCCCCTAGGCTTTCAGGTATTTGGGGCCCCCTCCAAAACTCTTCAAGAAAGCAATACAGCTCACCACCCAGTATCTACCCACTGCCCACACCCAATATCACCACCCACACTCCTAAAACAGCAGAGACACAGGCAGAAATCTGAGGAAAAGCCAGGCACTACGTTATTCCCAAAAAGGAAGCACAAACAGACCCAGGCTTGCACGGAAGCTCCCCAGCAATGCAGCCTCCATGTGCAGCCCAGCTCAATCCCTGGAGGCTGGTCTTGCCCAACGTGGTTCTTGGAAATTTCTGCTAAGCCTCACCTTTGCAAGGTTGGGCTTGCTGTTGTCTTTTGCCAGCTGGAGGGTTGGCAGGCCAGATGGGGAGACCCTTGCATTATGCTGATGCCCAGACATGCCAACTTGATGGGCCCTAATCCCTGTGGGGCCCCTAGGCTTCAGCCTATTCAGCCTAATGGATAATACAGCCCTGGCTGGGCAGCAACCTGGAGAGCTGCCCCCAGGAAACGCATGTGAAAAAGGGAAGGAGGAGGTGCAGTGGCTGCAGCCTATGGCACCATCTATGGCAGTAGTGTCAAACTCATTTCATGCAATGGGCTAAATAGCATTCATGGCGCCTGCTGAGGAAGTGACTCATTAGGTACAAATGACAGAAGACAAAATGTGATAAAATAATTTCAAGATATAAGAGAGCCCAATTATCATGCAGGAAGATAGACGGCCTTATGTTTGACACCCCTGGTGTATGAGTTAGTCTGGATTTAACTGTAGTAGCTACTCGGTATGTGTGTTGAGAGCCTAGTCTAGCATCACAGTGGAGCTGAGGCAGAGTAAGAGCGCAATACTAACCTGGAGTTAGGCCGACACAGTTAGGCCAGCAAAGTTTGGCTGGCACACCGTAAAGTGTGTTTGGACCACTCTTGGAGTCAGAGAGGCCAGCACACAGACGTGCGCTATCCTCCCTGGCTCTGAGAGTGGTCCACACATGGTTTATGGTGGCCCTTGTGCCAGCCAAACTTTGTTGGCCTAACTCCAGGTTAGTATTGCGCCCTAAGCCGAGTACCAGCCTAATTCCCTGGGATTGAAGGATAGCAGGATTTGGGAAGTATGGAAGGCATCAGGAGAATAGGAGTGGCAAAAAGGATTCCTGATAGGCCATCATACACAACCATTTTTCTGGTCCTCGACTGCAGTAAAAGATTAAAAAAAAAAATCATGAGATTTGAGTATGGGTATAATGCTTAGCAAAAACAATGCCGCCATTTCAGACTTCTGGTTTGTGACACTTGGAATTTTACAAGAGCTTGCTTGAGATATTAGGCCTACTCATACACTGAGAAATGACATTTTGGGCAGCCTAAAGATTAAGTTGGCATTGTTGAACTTGATTGACATTTTTAAACTGTTGCAAGAGGAATATTGTTAGAAAACTTGCATTTTTAAATTGAAGATATAGTCTATGAGACACTGCACTCAAGCTGAAAAAAAACAAGCTGCAGCAACTAGTCCCCTCAATAGGTGCAGTGCAGTGCTTCCCAATCTGTGGGTCGCAATCCACAGATTGGGAAGCAAGACTGAGCCTATCCCCCTTAAGGAGAGTGGCCCAGTAATTGGAGGCTGGATGGCGCAGCTGTAATCGCGATGCCACGGGACATCCAGGGGCTTTAGCGCTTACCTGGGGGTTGCGCTGAGGTCCAAGGGGGGTCTGGGAGGCACACAGCCTCCTCTACAGGCCTCCCCAATACAGAATAAAGCCCCATTTTGTGCAATAAGCGAAAGTAGGAAGTGTTCATCATGCTGTCAGGACACCCCTGCAACCCCAGGCCCCACCCCCAGAACTACTTAGCAAGTTCCCAGCATCTGAGCAGAACTTTGAGAACCGCTGCACTAGTACATTGAAGAGAGGCCCTGAACCCTTGTTGATAAATCTTATGCGCAGGCTTAAAGAATAAGTGTATCAGTTTCCCTAAATTTTCCAGGCATATCCATAAGCCAAGCAAACTGCTGAGTGTTCGTGTGCAGTGCTTTACACAGAAGAAATGCTGCGTTTTGCAACAATTAATTTTGCAGAGGAAGCAGCCTGTTTAAAGATGCCTGAAGCACTTGCTAAAATGTGTGTTGTTTTTCAAGGCCACCAGACACACAGTTGGCTAGGTTGGCTAATAAACAAAACAACAATGCAAAACCCTCAGCCTTGTGGGGTTTGCTGAAGAAGAAGGAAGAGAGGTAACATAAATAATGCTTACCTGGCAGGGGTGGGTGAAGGCAGTAATTGTTTAGCCTGCAGCAGAGCTCTGCAAGGGTTAAAAATGACAGCGATATTAGTTGAAGAGTGCTAGATTGTTTGGTTTGAAGCTTTCAGCAATACACAGACTGTTATTTACCGGACTTGGTCGATTTACTTCTTAATGCAATAATGACCTGTGAAATGAAACGTGAGCTAGACAATTGTTCCTCATTGTTTCCAGTAAAACATCCTTTCATACCCCATTAAACCACCATTAATTCCATATGAAAGAGAGGCAGGCACAGATCTTTATTTTTCTCTTTCTTTTCTTTCCTCCGTTACTCTAAAATTGTTGCATTTACTCATGTAAGAATGGGGCATTTTAGAGTATAAGATTAAAATAACCCATGTTAAAACCATATTAATAGTGATGTGTGTCCATTATAGTGTTAACCCACTTGAACCAGTCCACATTTGATACATCTGTGCTTGAGATTTCAGCACAGTCATGGTCAATTGGCATCCACAGTATTTTAGAAGAGACTTGGTAATAAGTTAAATGGAAGCTACCTGTGACCGAAGCAAATAATAATAAGGTAGATTTTCCATTCATCCTATGTGATTGATCCATTTGTGTTTAAGAACACAGTAGTCAAATGTTCTATATCCACCTTCAGCAAAACACGGGAAACTGGAACAGAAACCTTAGGGAGTGCAGAAATGTGTTCTACAAACAGTGTGTGAAAGTGGAAGTGCACGGGTACTTTTGTATCCAAAGCCTGCATGTTTAGACCAGGGCTCTCCAAGCCCTGGCCTGTAGGCCAGATCCCTTCCGCCCTGTGAGTGATGCTTACTGTTCCATTGAAATGCTGCTTCATTTTCAAACTGAACTAGTGGCAGGGATGCTCTGGGCAGTCGTGTCTATATCTGGTCTTGCTGCACAGCCTTCTGGGATGCTGGGCATGGATGCAACTGCTCAAAGCATCCCTGCCACCAGTTCAGCTTGAAAATGGAGTGGCACTTCAATGGAACCGTGTGTGCTGCTTGAGGCGGGGAAGGGTTTCTTGGCATGCAGCAGTCACTAGTTTGGCGACTGCTGATTCAGACCCATGGGACCTATTGGGAGTGAACATAAAAAAGTTTGATTTTGGGACATCTGATTGTGGGACAGCCCCTGTTTTTGAGTATACCTTGAAAAAGCCACCATCATTATGGAGGATGGTAATTCGTATGTTGTTTCTCTTCCTATTGGACATAGCCTGCCCACCATTTTCTTTCCCTGAATAAATGATAATTTTTGTAGGGTCCCCTATAAATATAACTGCTACTCCCCCACCTACCCAAGAGCCTCAGAATGGTGAACTGTGCTGCAAATGCTGAGATAATTTTTTTTGGCCAAGACCCAGGACCACTCCCTCAGAGTTTGTCCTATCAGCCAGTAACAAATCTTCCCAAAAACAAAAACATTGTCCCAAAAACAAATTTTGGGACAAGGTGTGTGGTGTGAGTGGGTACTTGCACTATACTGGATGAGAAATCCCTGGATGAGAGGCATCCTTGGTGGCACTGATAAACCTAACTGGCCACCCCTCTTTTGCACACTATTAATTAAGGAAGGGAAGGGATTGAGGAGTCAAGTGATCACTCACAGCACAATCCTATGCATGTCTACTCAGAAGTAAGTCTCATTGTATTCAATGCAGCTTACTGCCATGAAAGTGAGTATAGGATTGCAGCCTCATGGACAATTGGGCAACAGTCTGCACTGGGCTTTCTATGGCAATCCTGGCCTTCCCCTTGAAGATGCATTAGCTATTACTCCTGCCACCAGTATGGCGGGTTCAGAAGTTATCCCAGCCAGGTGGGCTCTCTGATGGACATTGACGTACAACCAGTGCCCAATCTGACAAACTGCTGATGCCAACTCTGGGCCAAAATAATGCAAGCAGTTGTTAGGAGCAGGACCTTTTGGGTAGTGACAGCAACTTTGTGGAATGCCTTCCTGAAGGAGGATCACCTGACCCCAACGCTGAGTGTTTTTGTATGTCAGGTAAAGACATAGCCTTTCAGAAAAAAAAAAACTTTGGCATGATAGTCATTTTCTTCTTCTACTACTGTGCTGCGGCTCTTGTTTTGTCTCTTTTTAAAAGAGAGGAGATTGCAAGAGGGAGATTCCAGTTGGATGTCAGGAAGAAGTTCTTGACAGTCGGGGTGGTTTGGCAGTGGAACAGATTGCCGACACTGGAGATCTTTGAACAGAGGCTCAACAGGCACCCGCTGGAGTTGCTCTCGGAGGATTTCCTACAAGGGGTTTGATTAGATGATTTTGTGGGCACCTTTCGACTCTGTGATTCTGTGAAATCTGTTGTTGTTATGATGGCTCCACCTTGTTTTCCTGCTGTTTAATGCTGTGCTGTTTCTGCTTGTTTTTGATATTATGATTGTTTTAAACTGCTTGGTTGCTTTTGAAGAAGTATAGGGTATTGCATAAAAAAAAGGAATGAGGTTGATACTGATTCTGGTCAGAAACATAGTTCTTTGATCTGATGTAATGGACAGGGAGCATGGCTTTTTTCTCTGGCCATGGCTAAACCTGCAAAGGTCAAGTTTTTGTGCAATGGAATCTGGTGTGTTGTGTCCCTGGGATATTGTGATGTGAACTTTTCATTTATGAGAATTTGGTTGCCAATCAACGCACAATATATAAAGTCAATGAAACTTTTTTTGTGTGGTTGCACAGGTGTTGCCAAAAGGAATCCAGAGATATAGATATCAATTAAGGTTGAAATAAATACATTCAGAATGGAATCAACTTCTTGTGATTGGGGTTTTATTCCCTGTCTCTGCTAATCATGCCTGACCACAGTGAGCTGGAGGCTAGAAAATAAAGTGCAAGGATAAAGAAAGGGAAATCGGTTTTATTGTTGTTGTTGTGAGATTTTAAAGAAACATGGCATGGAAAAAATGTCAGCAAAAATCATGACCCAAATCGCTTTGTAAAAGAAATGAGTTCATAGAAGGTAGAAACAACTTGGAACTGCCTGCGGGCTGTTACATGTATAGGGTGAGTTTCCTAGTAATTAAAATGCACATAAGCCCAATAGTAGGCAAGGATCTATTTGAAGCCTGGAAATGGGCTGCGCAATGATCAACTTACTTTCAAGGGTATTTCGTTTTTTAGAAGCTCATCTGAAAATGCAGCCTTGTCACAGTATTGCTCAGAAAGTTTTATAATTTTTTTTGTAATAATGATTTCACTCTTGTACATTTTAATTTCTAGATTATTTGAATATAATATCAGAACTGATAAGTCCATTTATTGGGTCTTGTTAATACAGTGGTTTCCAACCTTTTGTACACTTGGACCCCCCTTTTTAAGTACAACAACCTGTCCAGTTGACCTAAGATCGAGGGCCAAAAGTGACGTCACTAAGCAGGAATTGAAGTCATTGTTTTTAATAAATCACACTTTTTGTAAGTCGAAAGAACTCCACATCCTTTTTAGAATGTTCTGAATGCTTTGTATCTAAGTGATGTTTCAGTTTTGAATTCAGTGATTGATTCAGCACTGAGAACAGCATTGCACAGAACCCTATGCAATATAATGCTGATAAAGATGGTAAAACCAAATTTTAGATAGTCTTCAGAGTATTTATGTTCCTCTTCTCCATGTGCTCACCTAGGTGTGCAGATGGAAGGTGTGGCATGCCCACTTGGAAAGAGACCTGGAAGAAACTTCATCACATGCATACACACACAGACAAGCCCATAGCAAGGCTAATTTCCCTCGCAGCTGCAAGCATTGAGGAAGTGGCAGTTTAATGGGGAAGCTTCTTCCCTAGCCAAAATGAAACTTCCAATATATAGTAGTGGTGCCCAGCTTTTTGATATGGCTGCCCCAAGCTCTTCGCAATCCCCTGGAAATCGGTTTGCGACCCCCTTGTGGGTCCTGACCCACAGTTTGGGAACCACTGTTAATAGAATGAAATGAGTCTTTGGGTGCTGTTTGCAGTTAAAATACCCAGTGCTGATTTTGGAATCAGTCTCTATGCAAAGGAAGTCATTTTCAGTGGGATTTAATACCTTTTAATTTAAAATGTGAAGAAGAACCTACTTGGTGCAAATGATGGGTTACAGCAAGGTTAAAATATTTCGCTTTCACTGCCATAACAAAGTGCCAACAAGATTTGATTGGAAGTCTGATGAAAAAATCTGAGAACATATGGGGAGCTTTCTAAAGGCCACTGTTGAGCTTCAGTGTAAGTGCAAAATGTGTAATGCAAATGTGTAAATGCAATGATGTGTAGGTGGAATGATGCTCATTGGAACAAAAATCATAACTCTCAACTCTGATGAGGTCTGTGAATACTCAAAAAGGAGACCTTGGGGTCATAATGGAAGGTTCATTCAAAAAGAGTGTGCTACTTCAACGAAAATGACAAATGCATTTTAGAGTTATTATTTGAAAATATCAATGATCCTGCAATAATAACAATAACAATAACAATAATAATGCATTTATATAGTGCAGCTTGAATTTGCAAAGCTCATCACATGTATTATCTACTTGGTATCATTCCAAACCTGTAAAGCAGCTGTTTTTCAAACTCTCAGAGTTTGGGCTGTTGTAAGTGTGTACATGGCTGGGTGGAAGGCAGCGGCACAATTCCCAGGATCGCTTCCCTGCCTGGGGTGACGGGCTGAGATGTATTTATCAGTCACTGCACTGGGCTCTGTGGTGGGGTGTGGGGAGCCTTGCAGAAGCCTCCACAGGGCTCCTCAAACATTGAAATAGAGAGAGAAAAGTGATCACGACCCACTTCCAGTTTTGTGATTGCTTTTTTCCTCTATTACTACGTTTGGGTGGCCCTGCAAAGGCCTCTGCTGGGTTCCCCACCCCAGCCCTGAGCCCAGGGCTGTGACTGATAAATACATTGCAGCCCCTGGCAGCAGTGTGATCCTAGGGATCACATAGCTGCCTTCTGTCCACCCTGTCCATTAAAAGAGCAGGGTCAGAGACTTCCAGGCTGGGGCGTTGTGATATTTTTACCTTGAGGAGGCCTCCGTGACTGCCCCTCCCCTGCAAGATGCAGCGCGCTTTGGCATGGCTGCATCAGCATTGGAAAGTTGGATAGGATTGGGCAGTGCATGTCTTGTCCCAAGCCACCTAATGAGTTAGTGTCAGAGCCAAAATTAGAACCAGAGATGTCCTATGCCACAGCTCAGCTCCTTTGCTGCTATACTATGCCGGCTAAAAGGGAGATTATATTGCTAGAGAAACTAAAAAGAGAGGAAACTAAAATGGAAACATTGGGACATCTTTCTTACAATGAAAATTTAAGAAGGTTTGTATTTTTAGGTTAGTAAAAGTCAACTAAAGGAAGTGCTTTATATTATTAACAGTATGGTTATCAGACACCGTAATGTCTTTCCCAGTCCTAGAATCAGTTCTGACCCACAACCTCACAGCACCTGAGGAAGCATGCTAAGTGCTGCCCCTCCTATTCTGGTGATGTGCTAGCCTTTGGCCTCCTACTCTCTGGATTGGAAATAGAAGCAGGACATGGAGCAGAACAGAAAGTGTGGAGGAGAGCGTTGGGCTAGAGTTGAGATTCCCTCTGCAGGGTTTCCCACACTCAGAATTTCTACAAAATGCCATCACAACCCACTTCAGGTTTGTGATTATAAAACTGGAAGTGGGTTGCAATTGCATTTTTTAGCAGTTTGGAGACATGGGGAGCCCTGCATATGGGGCTTCTGGCTTCTTGGACACTCTGGAGAGCCACAGTGACCCTCCATGGCGAAGGCCTCCATGACTGCCCCCACCGCAGTATGCAATGCATGCCCAGTTGGCACAACTGCATCAGTGCTGGAAAGTTGGATAGGATTGGGCGCTTACTCCCAGATTAAGGGTATAAAATTGCAGCCCAAAGAAAATTGTATCATTAGTTAGCCCATAGTGCATCATTAGTTTATAGATTTTTTTAAACTGCAAATTGTAGAATGACCACTAAAGATTGGACTGTGGGAGGGATAGGAAGGAGATTAGAGATATATACATGGATATATACATGGTTGCCCAATTATTGTTATTGTGTCCTGCTTGTGAATCTTCAGGGGGTGTCTGACTAAACCTCAGTCTAATCCAGGAAGGCAATCCAGGTTAGATATTCCAAATGAATGGAAAAAGAAGCAACTTTTCTTGGTACGAAAAAAAGGCAAAGTCATTGGCAGCAGGCTAATGTCTTCACGAGTGTGTTACAAAATCAGGGTGCAGTAGCTGAAAAGGCCATCCCTAATCGGAGGAGGAGCTTTGTGCTAGTCTAGTGCAACTTTTTCAACTGGTGGCTCCCTTGACCCACTGGGCTGTTGGCAATGGCTCCACATTGGGGCTACAAACCTATTCATTATATAGGACAGCGTGTTTTTCATGAGGATTTGGTGGCTCCCCAGTGCTGATTTCCACAGCTCCCCAAGGAACCACAGCTCACAGTTTAGAACTAGTCTAATCTCTGAGCTCCCGTTGCTTGTCCTAGCTCCTGCCAACCTAGCTGTTTGAAAGCATGTAAAAATGTGAGCAGATAAATAGGGACCACTTCGGTGGGAAGGTAACATCGTTCTGTGCACTACGGCGTATAGTCATGCCGGCCACATGACCACAGAAGCTTGTCCTCAGGACAAACGCCAGCTCTACAGGCTTAGAAACGGAGATGAGCACCGCCCCCTATAGTTGGTCACAACTAGACCATTCAGTCGTGGGGAAACCTTTACCTTAATCTCTGAGGTATCAGTATATGGATAACAGTTATAAGATATTTCTGTCCTGGGGCGGGGGGGGGGAGATTGTTCATAGTTGTCATTCAAAGTTGATGGATGTCACTTGGGCTTCCCATGGCAATTCTGGGATTTAATAGTACATCCCAAGCTATGACCTGACCCTTCAGAGGCAGCATGACCTCATCCAGAATTGGCTGATCTTCCCAACCAAATGAACCACTCACCCACAGAGTCGCCATTTTATCTAGACTGCTTCAGTTTATGGTCATCATCTATTGGTGTATTTGCACTACCTCACCTATTTCAAAGGAGAAGGAGAAATAGAGATGGGTGCTATCATCGTCCTAATGGTACCTCACACAAAATCCCTAAATGATCTCACTCACTGGTTTCAGTATAGATGTAGTATGGGGAACAAGACTGAACTGTATAGGATTCCAGTGCAAATACCAGAACTATCTCCTAGAGTTCCCATCCAGGTAAGAGCAGAACCTCTGGGGTACAGTGCCCCAGCCCCTAATCCACACAATCCAAAATTTAGATGTTATCAAAAGACTCCTGGTGGTCCAAGAGAATAAGCAGAGCCACAGGTCCTCTTTCCCTCTAGCAACATCCATAATCAAGACCAAAATTATGCGCCAAATCCAGGCCTGAAACTAGATTGAGTTGGAGCTAGATAATTAGTTTTATCCAATGGTGATTGGTGTTGCTGGGCAGTCATCTTGCTCAAGCCTCATTAAATGATTTGTATGTTTGAGTACAGTGTTGGCTTAAGGCTTTTCTGAATGGAAGCCACAACCTCATGATGTTATTTTCTGCAGAGCTACTAAAATTCTTATTGGGGCCCTCTGTAAAGAAAGCACAGGTTCTGGCCATTGCTCTACTAGTGTCTTTGTGAAACTTCTGTTGGGATACATACATTTCATCCCCTTGAAATGTGCAAGGAGTAGGCTTTGCTGCTTTGTGTCTGATTTGAAATACCAAGCACCTTGGTCTTCAACGCAATGATCACTAGCATTACTCAAGTCTAGCATAAATATGAGTCTACCAGGCTTTGCAAAAAGAGCTGTGAAACATCAAGCTCTTTGTGAAAATTTGCTACAGGCAAATGGTACTAATGGCTTGAGAAAGTCTTCTTTTCTGAGATGAATGGCTCTAATGTGTAGCACTCAAATTGTGGGAGAAAGGGTGAGAAGGAAGCTTACCATGCTCAGTTCCCTTATATATCTGCACTTGGAAGTCTTTCATTATTGTTTTCTCCTTTGTCTTCCAAATATTAGCCTTTAATGAAATACACATTTCCTTCATTTATCTTGACTCTATTCCAAGACCAGCAAATACCAGAATTTCAAATGTTATGATAGGATAGGTTCTTTATTGGTTTGTTTTCTTTTCATTCCTTCTGTTTTCACTGTGAATTTTTTTATTATAAATCCTTATGCTTTTGAATCAAGGAGCCTGACTAATCAGAAAAGCTTCCAACTGAGGTAGACAACTATTCCTCAGAAATGTCCCCAAATCCAACCCTTGCAGACAGCTGTTCTGAAAACAGGAAATTGAGGAAGCCAGGTTCATCACAAAGATGGGATGTTTCAGATAAAGCTTTTTTTTTAAGGGTTTTGCACACTGCACATATAGTGAAAAGGTACACTGAGACAAGGAGATAAGGGTGTACAAGAGGGGACAGTGAAGAAACAGAGTGTAACGTAAGCATAGGGTAAACGTAAGCCAGTAAACAGAACTATGCTGTAGGACACTAGTTCTGCTTGGTGGAAAACTGAGATTAACTGCAGTTGTGTTTCTGATCCACAATAAGATGGAAACTAGAATCCTGAATGTTTTGTGAAAGAAGCAATTGGTGTTTGCCATTTATGGCACTTTCTTTAAGAAAATATAATTCTGATCACTGAGAAACACTTAATATTTGCTCAGTTTGGAACACTCACTATTGTAACATGTACTTGCAACTATCTCTAGTTGCCTTAATGTGCAATGCAATCATACACATGTTTATTAATCAACAAGTCCTATGTGTTCAGACTGACTTCTCGTAACTCCTTGATACATTTTTTGAAGGATTTCAGCCTTAAGATTTTTTTCCAGCTTTTTATGCCGGGTGTTAATGTCAAAGCATGGCAGATCAGTCAACCTGTCATAATCTCCAGATGGCTTGAAACAATTATTTTAAATAGGTTGAACTGATCTGTGTATGTCAAGATACTGTTTCAGTTGCAATTTCTCTAGAATGATGGGAACCTTGAGCAACAAAAGGCAAATCATAAACCCTGTGTACAGTGGGACCTCCTTATCCACAAGTTCGGCACTTGTGGATTTGACTTAATGCAGGTGCCAAACCACACCAGTCGGCCGCACGTGACCTCTCAGAAATCACTGAAAGTGCCTTCTAGCGGCGTCTGGGAGGTGTTCTGAGGCCCAGGGAAACTGTATGCTGCTTCCTTGGGTCTCAGAAAGGCTTGCAGAGGCATCCCAAAGGCACTTCTGGTTGTGTCCAGGAGATCCTTTGAGGGCTTTCCATGAATTAAACACCTGTAAGCGCCATTACTGTCACCCTGCTTATTTAACTTATATGCAGAGTACATCATGAGGAAGGCAGGGCTGGATGATTCACAAGCTGGAATCAAGATCACTAGGAGAAATATCAACAACCTCAGATATGCAGACGACACCACTCTAATGGCAGAAAGTGAGGAAGACTTAAAGAACCTGCTGATGAGGGTGAAAGAGGAAAGTGCCAAAATTGGCTTGAAGCTCAACATTAAAAAAACTAAGATCATGGCCACCACTTCCATCACTTCCTGGCAAATAGAAGGGGAAGAAATGGAAGCAGTGACAGACTTTATCTTCCTGGGCTCCAAGATCAGCGCAGATGGTGACTGCAGCCATGAAATTTAAAGACGTTTGCTTCTTGGGAGGAAAGCTATGGCGAATTTAGACAACTTAATAAAAAGCCGAGATATCACCCTGCCAACAAAGGTTCGCATAGTCAAAGCTATGGTTTTCCCAGTAGCTATGTATGGCTGTGAGAGCTGGACCATAAGAAAGGCAGAGCGCCAAAGAATAGATGCTTTCGAATTATGGTGCTAGAGAAGACTCTTGAGAGTCCCCTGGACTGCAAGGAGGTCCAATCGTTCCATCCTACAGGAAGTCAAGCCTGATGGCTCCCTGGAAGGACAAATCCTGAAGCTGAAGTCCAATACTTTGGCCACCTCATGAGAAGAGAGGACTCTTTAGAAAAGACCCTCATGCTGGGAAAGATTGAAGGCAAAAGGAGAAGGGGGCGGCAGAGGATGACATGGTTAGATAGTGTCACCGAAGCGATGAACATGAAATTGGGCAAACTCCGGAAGCTAGTGGAGAACAGGGAGGCCTGGCATGCTGTGGTCCATGGGGTCGCGAAGAGTCGGATACGACTTAGCAACTGAACAACAACAACAATAAAGCGCCATTGGGCCAATGCTGGCAGCAGGTTTAGCCCAAGGGCACCGGCCCCAGGCCGTGCTTTGCTACTCGTGCGCTAGCCGAAATCGGCTGGTGCAAGAGCAGTTCTGGGCGGGCGGTAGGTGGGTGAGAGGGGGTGGATTTGGGATGCGGTCATAAGGCCGCATCCAAGCCACCATCCCCAGGCTGCGTGGCCCCAATTCAGGCTGCACAGCATCTTCGGCTCTGTACCTGCTATACAGCAAGCGCAAATCCAAGGAACACATAGGGGGGGGCTGGAGCCTACCCTGGGGCAAGGGTGTGAACATGCCCTTGTTCTGGGGAGGCTCCTGGGAACTTCCAACTTGCACTGGGCACAGCATACGCCTGCTGACTGGCCTCAGCTTTCTGAGGGCCAGGGAGACTGAGCGTGGCCTCCCTGGCCCTCAGAACACCCTCCGCACACAACAAGAGCATATCTTGGAGGGTGCAGTCCATGACGGCAAGGTCAGGAGAGCCAGAGGCTCGTAGGGGACCAGATAAAGGGTTGGATAGAAGCTCCCTGTGGGTCGCATCTGGTCCCCGGGCCAGGGTTTGGAGACCCCTGCTGTAGAGAATGGGCTATCCTTTTGCCAGGACTGTATGATCGCACTGTTTGTGGTAGATCTTTGGAGTCAAACAGTATATGCCAAGTCTGAGAGTATTTTCTCATGCCTGTTTTTCCAGAAAGGAGTCAATAGCCAATATGACCTCAGCAAGATTTCAGATAGTCAATCAGGGAATATACTTGTAGATCGCTTTTATGTATTTGTTGTTTACAAGATTTGTATCCTGCTTTTTCAAATAGGTGCACAGTCCAATATAAAACAACAATATAAAAATATATACAGGGCGGGCCAAAAGTTGGTATACGATACAATTCAGACTGTTGGTTCTGTGAGATAATGCATAACCAAATTTCTCACCACCACTTATAAAGAACTTCTTTATAAGAACATTTGACCAACATTTGTTCACTTACCTTGGAGGTGCATTGTGGATGCATAGGTGCTGGAAAGTTGGATAGGATTGGGCCCTTAGGTTGCAATCCTATCCACACTTACCAGGGAGTAAGCCCCATTGACTATAATGGAATTTACTTCTGAGAAGGCATGCATAGGATTGGGCTCTTAGCCCCTTCTCCCATCCTCACTTCCTGGCAGGCTCTAGGCATTTGATTTTGAGTGGACCTGCTCCCTACTATTGCTTGGCTAAAGCAGGTTATATTAGTACCTTGACAAAGATTTTTTTTTTCCAGCCAGTCTACAATTTACCCTCTTTGTCTGACAGGGTAATTGGCCAGTGTTTAATAAAACCATCAATTAAGCAATAAAACTGTGAAAGTAATTAAGGTGGCCTAATTCATTTCAAGTCTGTTCAATTGTCCTGCTCTTAAATAACTGTTCTTTTGATGGTTTGTTTAAAGTTAAGCCCAATGACAAAAGTGGGAGAGCTTCACAGCATAATTGTATTCTTATACTGCTCATAATGATATCATAATATGATGAGGAGAGTTTCTCAATATAAACAACCTATAGCTCTGCAAGCAAGGACATGATTTTCAAAGATTATAGTCATATGTCTGCAGACTATTCATGCAGTTATATATCCGATGAAAGACAAGTGGGGGCTAATTTTGCATCGTTGACACATATAACTCTGCAGAGTTGCCTTAGTCAAAGACAAAGCTCATTATGAAAATAATAATTAAAAGGTTTTATTTGATTAATATTTCTTGTAAAAATGTGTTCTAATAAGGGTCACAAAGAATTTCTGATCTCATGTTCTCCTGTTTGTGATGGACACGCTGTTCTTTGGGGCAAACTGCTGGTTCCCAAAGCCACCAGGATAGGAGGAATTTCTATATTGTTGCTTCAGCAACAATGGAACATCTGAACCATTTTGAGCATGGGCAGTGCAAAATAGGCCGAGTGTCTGTCTGAGCCAGTTGAGGCATCCATTCAGGGGAAGACAGCAGCGTACGCAAACTTCATGACTTTGTGAGTCATCTTACTTGAACAATAAACACAAAGCAGAATTGTTTTTAAAATGCCTAAGGCAGGTTGCCTGTTTGAGAGTAACAAAAACACTAAGGCTACAGAAATGCCTTCCAGACATTTTATTCTAAGGCAGTAGTTCCCAATTTTTTTCTACTGGTAGCTCCAGGGCTGGTTCTAGGAGCGGTGGGGCCCAATGTGAGGCATTCCTGCAAGGGGCCCCATACACCCACGCTATTTGTAGTCATTTTGTGACTTGGTGAGCCCTGTGGAGGCATCCACGGGGCTCTTTGCACCCCCAGAGGCTGGTCCTGGCAGAGGTGATTAAAAAAAGAACACTTCATCCCTGGCAGTGGCGTACTCAGTGATGTCGTTTAGGGGGAACAGACCAGAACGGGTGTTCCGGATCCTAACGGGCTCCGTGGCTGGTTCCGGGTTCCCGACAAGTGCCAATCAAAAGTGAGTTCCTGTTCCTAAATCATTTGAATGACACCACTGAGCGTACTCCTGCCAATTGTGTTGCTGCAGGCATTCCTCTTAAGGGGGAATGCCTTGCTTCTGATTCCCCTGGTGGGTCATGATCCACCAGCTTGGGAACCACTGGTATAACAGATATAGTAGTTGAAGTGAAACAGCAACTAGACAAAGAGTTTCTATGGGCTTCTCATTTATACTTCCTTAAAATGTCTTTTATAACAAATACTGTCCTGTTCCCCCAATCTCTCCCCCTCCCTCCTTATCTCAAGTTAAGATAGCTACAAAGAGATGACATTTGGGGCGGGGGTCAGTAACAAGTATAATAAAATAACATGCTTCCTAGAGAAAAGAAAACAGCTACCAAGTAAAGATTAAATTCAATAAAAAAAGTTTAGAAACATGTTAAAATATTGGGTGACTGTCCATTATTCACAATTTTCATCAGGTGCTTATTTTGGCATTCATTAAACACTTGTTCATTCCCCAGAAACATTTGGTAGGGTGACTGACAGCCCAATCGCAACTGCTGCCTTATAACAGTGGAATAGATTTCTGTAGTTGTGGCATCTTGCAATGTGCCACCCATGGCCGTTTTGGAGACACACACCCCCAAACAGTGCCAGCCTCAGTGGCCACTGCTGCAGCCAGCAATCCACTGCAAGGGAGGAAATTTGGCACAGGAATGTGGTGGGAGGGAGAGGAGAAATGGGAGAGTTTCTGGGTAGGGGTGGGAGGAAGGCAGAATGGGGAAGGAGGGAACAGATCTTGCCAGCAGCAACTTGCCCCAGGATCCTATCCTTGTTCCCTCTCCTTGGATCTATGTCGAGCAAAATACCTAGCAAAGATCAGGAGACCCATTGGAGAAGTGGAGACTTACCCTGAGGTCACAGGGCAAATGTTTCCTTACCTTGAAGAGGTTTCCATTGCTTTCCTCCCCCCCCCCCACTGCAAGATGTCTCATGTATCCTGTTGGCATGGCTGTGTCAACACTTGGGGAGTTAATCTGGATTTGGCTCTGAGGGTATTAGCACTATTGTTTAAAGGACAATGGAAGCTCTTGAATACAAATGTGTTTATGTGGAAGGAGAACAACCATAGTTTCCTCACTATCTGAGTTTATTACTTTGCTTCATATTGATTTACCAACAATATAAAATAAATAATTGTTTTCTCTTCATATAAAGAGGGCCCTGCTGAGTTATGCCCCAATTGTCAGGACTGTGTTTGAATGTACCCCATTCACCTCAGCTAGAGAGAACTCTCATAGTTACTATCTGGGATGAGAGACCGTGTTGTTTTGAGGAAGGCATGGGCAGCCCAGACCTAACTACTTCCCACACAGTGATGCAGCAGTGCCAATACAGCTTCCTCCGTATCCCACAGGGAGTTTCAGCATTTTAAGGCCTCCTTGGAGAAAGGAAACATTTGTTCCCCTGGGGTAATCTCCAGTAGCCGCCATGGGTCAACTCAGTCCTGCGCCAGCCCAATAGCTGATGCAAGTGCATTTCAAGCCATTCAGGTAGATCAGGCTTGGAAAGGGGGTGGATTTGGTGGCAGCAGCACTCACCGAATCCTAAGCCTCCTTCCCAGGCCTGATCTACCCATTCTGCCCATCCTCACCCCATTCCACCCCGTTCCTGCCAACCCCTGTGCAAATCTTACTGGCTCTGGTGCAAAGGCCTGACCCATCATTGCGCAGATTCAGCCACTCGCACCAACAGTGTCACATGTGACAGCTGCAAAGTGCTTTGTGCCAGTGGAATAAATGTTCTGCCAGCATAACGTAGCTATAGGATTGGGTCACAAGTGTAAATAAACCAGATTCCATAGAGTTGAATACAGACAGAGTTTTGGTATCGTCAGTAAACCATACTGAAGCAGCATCTTCAACCTATGATTACATGAGCTATTGAAACAGTTGTCTGAATTAGGGATTTGATATCTCTGATTACCTTTAAAGCAATAAGATGAATTTAAAAGATCTGATAAAGCAATTGAAATCATCCCAAAGCAAACAAACAAAAACAAAAACAAAAAACATACAAGGGAAACCTCAGATACTCTGTTTTACTTTGAATTACTGAACATATGGTGTTCAAAGATGGTGAATGAAGGTGTTGTTTTTTTCTTTCCAGACTGTGCAACTCTGGGGAGAACATTGCTATTGCATTCCTCCTGGGATAATACTTGATTGGTACTTTTAAAAGTTTCATTTGCATTAGTACAGTACATAATGTACAGCCATGTAAAACATTAACCCTGGTGATATAAGAATTGGGAACTACATTAAAATTGAGTCAGCTTCACCAGAGAGCCTGATTTTCTTTGCTTTGGTCTTCATGTTTCTGAAATAATGTATTAGTAATAACAAGGGTAATGGAGCTGATCCACTGGTTGAATTCAGAAGCCAAGCTCTAAAGCCCTCATCTAAACTGAGGGATAGCAAGATGAAAAAGGATTTTGCTACAGTCTAAAGTACAATAATATGCTATTTATTTAGCAAGGGGTCAAGTTTTTCACTTGCCTAAAAGCAATGCAGTTCATTGAAGGAAGGTTCAAAACTGATTTCCCCCATTACATTGTTAAGGAATAGGACAGTATGGCTAAAGGTTATTTCAATTTGTTTGCTTCTATGATTTTTTTTAAATCATGTTGTCTTTTATTTAAAGTTGTTCATTAAGCCAGTGGTTCCCAGGCTTTTTCGCACCAGAACTCATTTTTAAAATGACAGTACTGAATAATAGGTAGGAATTCAATAGAAATAGGACTAAAGTCTAGTCTTCCATTGTTGGGTCTCAGATTTTCCTCTTGCGTTTTCTGTGGCCTGTTGCAGTGTCATTATGCTAGTTTATCTATGATTCAGCAGGCAGAGATGAATCAGAACGCCTCCCATCCTTGCCTAGCAGGAATAGGTTGGTGTAGTGCTTCAGTAGTAGTGCTTCAGTCGCAACCTACCATTGAGAAGCAAAACTGGGTCATTCCCCCCTAAGCAGTGGTGGGATCTAATGGATCCAAGAAACGGAATGGTGACCAGGACTCACCTTTGACTGGCATGTGTCGGGACCGTTCAAAGTGGCCTAGCCGCGCCCCGCAGCCCGTCCCTTTGGTTTCGCCGCCATTCCTTTGGTTCCGCCGCCTTCTGCGCCGCGCCCATCACGGAGCCGGCGACGAATGGCAGCAAGTGGGCGGAGCCAGCCCTGATGAGGTTCAGGAGCGGCCGTTCCAGCGCATTCCTGCTGGATGACATCACTGCCCCTAAGGTAAGTCGGCCCAGTTTTGGTTGTCCCAACGGCACTGCCGCGATCGGGGCACCATGGGTACCCAGTGCTCTTTTAACATATCTGGTGGGTTGGGGGTGACTTCTGGGGGTTTAGGAAAGCCCACAGCTCCCTTCGTGGGTCACCCTGAAGGGAAAAGCCCTGTTTTAAACGTAAATGTGTGCTTCCGGATTTCACCTGCAAACCAAAAGTGCGCATTTGTGCTCAAAAACAGGGCTCTTTTTTCCCTTCAGGAAGACCCACGGAGGGGGCTGTGGGCCTCCCCAATCCTGAGAAGGCCCCCCTGACCCACCAGGTACTTTAGAAGAGCACTGGGTGCCTGCGTCACCGTGATCACTGCGGCGCTGTCGGGACACCCTTCTGAACCCCAAACCCTGCCCCCACCACAAAGACCTACAGCGGTCCCAACATCTGAGGAGGACTTTGTGAACCTCTGGGTTAGAGATGCAAAGCATTGCATTGTAAGTGTGCTTTTTCATCTTCTCTTCTGTGGCAGTCAATGGGGAGCCCTATGCTCATGGGGCAGGGCCACAGTGTCATATATTTTGAGTACTGGTCATATACTGTAGAGTGGCAATCTTACCAATATAATGCTGCTGTGAAGTGTAGGATGGGTGTAGATTTACACATTGAGTCCTAGGGAATTAGAGAATAAAATACAGATCAGGGTTGTTTATCCACAGATTCAAGGCCTGCAGTTTTGACTCACCATGGGTTTTTAGCCCACAATGGAGGCTGGACCTAAACCATTTGATCACTACCAGAGCTAAAAACGTCACTTCTGGTTTTTGGCCGAAAACCGGATTTTAGACCCCAGAACAGGCATTCTGAAGGTTGGGGAGGCCTTGCACAGCTCTGATCATGTTCAGAGGGTTGAGTGACCTGACCCATGAATTTTGGCATCCAGAGAGATTCCAGGAACCACTTGTAACCAGGGCACTACCTGTAACATAAATTTAGATCTGAACTCATATATAGCATTGGCAGGGGCGCCAACTCCGACCAACTGGAACCCAAGGAACAGTCGGAGACCCTCTTCTGCATCATCCAGGATGTCCTCCACAGATTCAGCTTGCCACTGTCCAACTGCAGAGGCCAGTGCTTTGACGGGGCTCAGAACATAGCAGGGGCAATCAGTGGCGTGCCGACCAGAATGCGGAGTGCGGAACCCCGAGCTGTGTCTGTGCACTGCATGGCTCACAGCTTCAGCCTCACCATCCAGCAGTCAAGCGGGTCGAGGGATGCTACAAAGCCCTATCCAAGGCACAAGACCTCATCAATTTCATCCGGGACTCTCCCAAATGCGACACCATCTTCAAGGCTTTTCAAGGCCGGTTCGGAGACAGACCTGCGCGGGGTCTGTGCCTTTTCTGTGCACTCGGTGGACAGTCCGCTGTCGTTCCTTGACCTCGATCCTGTCCAATTACAGGGAGATCTCACAGGCTTTGGTGGAATTCGTGGACTCTGAGTCCCACAATGACTCTGCCTAGAAAGCCAAGGGCCTCATTAAACCTATGCACAAGTTCACCTTCTTCTTCCACCTGAGCCTTCTCTGCAAAGTCCTTGGTTATGTGGACACTGTGAACACTGCGCTTCAAAGCCAGTCACTTCATTTCCTGCAGGGCACAAGCATGATCTCCAGTCTTGTCGAGCTGCTACTGGGTTTTAGAGGGGATTTTCAATCTTTCTGGAATGAGGTCCTCTCCAAATCCGAGTCCCTGTTGGTCGACCCGCCCCAGGTCCCAAGGGCGAGGAAGAATTCCCAGTCGACTAGATGAAGTGGCAAACTGGGATGTGTGCCCATTCCAATCCTCGGAAGACTTGTTCTGTCAAGTCTTCTATGAGGTGATTGACCACACTTTCCAGTGCATAAGGCACGGTTCAAGTCGCCTGCATTTGACCTTATGGCCAAGGCCAAAAACGTCCTAGTTGGGGCTAAACGGGAGTTTCAGGAGGAACTCTGCAAGCATTTCAGAGCGGGTGTGGATGAGGAAGGGCTCCTCTTACACAGGGACATGTTGCTGGATGCCGTCAGATGTTCGAGCGAGAACATGGGCAGTGTGGCTTCTGTGCTCGAGTTCCTGAAGGAACGCCCCCAGCTCAAGGCCATGCTCCCAGAGTTGGTGAAGTTCCTATGGCTACTCCTCACAGTTCCCATGTCTACCTCCACCATGGAAAGGTCTTTCTCCATGCTGCAAAGACTCAAAACGTTCCTCAGATTGACCATCACCCAGCAGCGGCTGAACCGTCTGGCCATGCTGAAGGTGCATGAGCAGCAGGCCGACAAACTGGACCTCGAGGTGGTCACTGATGAATTTATCTCATGGAAAGACCTATGGAAGGCCACCTTTGCGACCATGAGACCCCAGACCTGAATCTCTGCCCGTTGTCATGCCACCATTGCCACCACCACCACCATCACAGTCCTTTTTGGGGGTGCCTCTGCCTCACATTTGTCAATTCAATGCTGCCACCTGCGCAGCCCCCTTTAAAGGCGCTACCCAGCAGGAAGTGGAGTTTCTGAGTCCTGAGTCCCATCCTTCCCCTGCCATGATCGTCATCATCATCCCTGTGGCCTCAGCAGCAATGTCCACCAGCAACAGCCCTGCCCCACAGTGGGAGGGAGGGAGCTGCTGCTGCTGGTAGGGGACTCACAACATTTGGGGACTCACAATATGCTCTCCACTGCTTGACTCTGCTCATTGTCACAGAGAGAAAGCGAGAGGGGGTTGATTTCTCATGCCACTTTAACATTTCCTTTCAAAGAACTTTTCCTTTGCATTTCTTTGGGAGTGCTGGGATTCCAGAAGCAGTTGTTTCTGGGCGGGTGGGTGGTGGCGGTGCCATTTCTCCAAGACAAATGAGAATCTGGCCCTGCGGTGTGGCCTGCCTGTGGGCACTGGGTGAAGAAGTCCACCTTTCCCATACAGTTGTGTCGTGCTGTGCTGTGCCACCAAGGAGCCCCTGATCTGTCTGGGTGTGCACTGCCTCCTTGTTCCAATCCATACAGTTTTATTTTGGCGCAGGGCAGGGGCACCACGCGTGAGGAGACCTAGAGAGCTGCTGCTATTGACAGTGAGTGGAGGATGCAGTGTTCTGCCAAAGTGGCTAGTTGGCATTGCAGCAGCAAGACTGTGTGACCTTGGCGAGATAACTGCTGCAGCAGTTGAGCTTCATTCATTGGAAAGGCCACGTGTAGTAGGCCTGACCCGAAACTTGTGTTTTGAAGACAGGCTCTCTGTGGCGGTCGGGTGGCGGCCAGTCTACCATGCCTGCAGAACCTTTCCAGACCTTTCTTCCAGTGTCAAATCCCCTCCCCTCTCAACTTTCCAGGGATGGAATGTGTGTGGCTGGCTCCTGGTGTGTGCACAGTGCACCTCTGCAGAATATTGCACTTCTAATCCAGCCAGATGTGGGAACCAAGGTCTCCTCCCCAGCCAGCCACCCTGGGGTGATGAATGATGATCAGCAACGAGACGCTGAGCTGGGGCCTGAGACACCACGTCACCTGTGCCTGGGTGATGATGACGACATCTGGGATTGACTCTGGCCAGGCTGCCGGGTCAAGCACTTTGCCGTGTGTGGGCTCATGCAGGTACTTCACAGCCAGCCACAGACCTCGGCTCATGCTTACGTCTTACCATTTCAATGCATGCAGAATACTCCTTCAGCGGTGCAAAGACGTGGCAGTGGTGGCACTCACTGGAAGGAACATTTCAGGACCGGCCCCGCGGGCGGCCCATTTGGAACCCAAGGAGTGGAGGCAGAAGACGGCCAAGAGCCTTTTTTTAGTTTGCAACCCCTCAGAGGATAAGACTGGAGACCTGGGCCCACGTAGCTTTGACACATCTTTGCAGTGGATTGGAAAACCAAAGATGTTTTCTGGACCTGTGCACCACAAATGGTCACCTTTAGAATATGGAATTGGACTTTGTGATGATGGTCTGACTCTGGACCTTTTTCAGCTTGGCTGCCCGACTAAAGTCCCTCCAACACTCCTTAATTCCACCACATTTATTTTTACAGCTCCTCCTGCCTGGATGGAGACCTCAGAAGTCTCTTCAACCATGACCGTGTAGTGTTTGGCCTGGCCCAGTGGCCTAAAGAACACGTGACTTGGTGGCTCATTATCTCATGGCCGGCCAATCTGACAGGCAGTGTCCCATGCAGGGTTTGTGGAGGTAGTGCAGAGCAGCTACTTAGTAACTACATCTGCCACGGTTGCATGATGCATCCCCTCCCTGTCCGTTCCTCCATCACTCCGAGTCCCAGCCTCCTTGGGCTGGGCACCTAGTCATGGTCAGGCACTCTCAGCCACCCACCTTTGAGAGTGTCCTGGACACCCCTCATTCCTACATCAGCCGTCGCATCATCCTCTCCTCCCTGTCCTGCCACTTAACTGCATGCAAAGTGGTTCATCAGTGGTGCCAAGTGCTCCTTGAAGGGGGCAAATAGATGGCAGATGCGCCTGCCCACAACTTGCAGCCAGCCCCTGTGCAGCCCATGCCGGAAAATCCGTCTTGGTCAAGATGACCCTTCTTTGTTTCACTCTTGCACTGCCCCTCCATCCATGGGTGAGCTCGGCTGTGCAAATGCTCCTTGAAGGGGGGTGAAGAGAGGGCAGAAACGCAGCTCCACAACATGCCCAGCAGCTTCTGGCCAGCCCCTGCGCAGCCCCTGCTGGAAATCCGTAGTGGGCTGGACAGAGACGAGCCTTCTTTGGTGCACTCTTGCACTGCCCCTCCATGGGAGACCTGGGCATTCCTGCCACTTAACTGCGTGCAAAGTGGGTCATCAGCGGTGTTGGACACTTGGGCTGGGCAGCCACAGCCGGGCCACGCACCCTGGCTGGCGGGCTTGCCTCTCCTCACTGTCCATCCCTCACTCAGTAGCACCAGCCCCAGTGCTGGGCACCTCTCTGGGCCAGGCACTCTCCTCCACCTCTGAGAGTGTCCTGGGCCCCTCAGCACTGCCCACTGTGCTGTGCCACTGCAGCTGGCAGGCTGGCCTCTCCTCCCTGTCCTTCCCTCATTCACTACAGTATCCTGCATGCATCCTTCAGCAGTGTGCCTCTGCCAGGCTGGCACCTATGCCGCCCTGCCCTGCCCTGCCCTGCCCTTCCTGCCATGTCAAGGCAGCTCTGCAGTTTGCCATGCAGAGCAGTGGTGGATATGCCTCTGCCAGGCTGGTGCCCATGCCGCACCGCCCTTCCCTTCCTTTCCACCATGTCAGGGCACCTCTGCTGAATCACTTTGCATGCAGAGAAGTGGCGGATATGCCTTAATCAGGGTAGCAGCACCTCCTGCTCCCTGCCCTGCCCTGCCCGCCATGTCAGGACACCGCTGCAGAATCATTTCACAGGCAGAGAAGTGGCGGATATGCCTTTGCCAGGGTGGCACCTCCTGCTCCCTGCCCTGCCCTTCCCGCCATGTCAAGACACCGCTGCAGAATTACTTTGCATGCTTGAAGTGGCGGATGGCTGCCTGGAAAGGAAGGCAGTCAGTGTTTGAGAGAGCGTCCTGTCCTGTCCTGTCCTGACCTGTCCTGTCCTGCATCCTTCAGCGGCTAGCCAGGGTCAGGCACTGTGTTTGAGAGTGTCCTGCTGCACCTGTCATCAGGAGAACGTCTCCCATCATCTTCTCCTCCCTGTCTGCTCCTCACTACCACGTCAAAGTCCCTCCCAGCACCCTGCCCTGAAATTAGGATGAGATGAGAACCCATAGCACCGCACTTCGCTATTTTAATTACATCAAGAAAGTTAGGGGGGAAACCCAAAACCCACCCCTGATCCTTGCTTCAGACGCACTCAGAGCTGGAAAAGGAGATGGGGCAGAAGTGATGCAGAGAGACGATCCGTGTTCAATAAATCGTGCACACGATTTGTGTTATGTAATTGGAAGAAGCTGTTCCTCTACTGCGTGGGCGTGGCGATGTAAACGTCAGGGCGTCGCGACATCAATGTCGGGGGAGTGGTGACGTCAGGGGCGCAGTGACATTGATGTTGGGGGCACGGCTGCGTTGTCGTCAGGGGCGTGGCGATGGGCACCCCCATTGTTGAAACCAAGTCGGCGACCCTGAGCATTGGTGAATTATTTTCATAAAGTATGATTAATAGTGACCCACCTGGCTGGGGTGCTGTTAAGATTTGTGGGTATGGCTAGAAAAGAGTTACGAAATGTCAAGTAATTCCGTTGAAACCGATGTATACATAATAGCAAGGACCTCAATTCTCAAAGAGAAGAAAGTGCACCACTAAAAACAAACACCATTATGCTGTTAAAAGTCAGGGTGGTAGAAATGGGGAAGAGAGGGAGAAGCACTATTCATATGCTTTGCAGGATGGAATACCTTGCCTTTACATTTTCTTTTAAATTCATAGCATTGCTGCTATGTACTTTTACATGAATTGGTCATGTATGAGCTTCTGTTTTCTGCAGTGATCATATCTGTAAAATATTACAGCAAATACTGCCACCCCATTCACTACCCCAAGAGTGTACAGGGCAAACAGCCCCTACACAAACCAGCAACTTTAAAAACAACAACAATTGGGGACATAGCATCATACTTACTGAGAAGAAATTCCATGTGGCATGTGACATAGAGAAAAGGTCACGTTGCCCTGCATCAGGGATTACTTAAGTCAAGTTAATTAATGGCTCTTTTTTTCCTAACTCAACTGGATATACCTCTGGGCAAACTACTGTTTGCAACTGTACTGCTATGTACAGCTTTCAACCTGACACTCTCCATCACCCTCTGTATTTCCACATGGTTTTGATGGTTTGAGTACCAAAAGACACGCTTCTGAGGCAGAAGTAGTCCCTACAGGTAAGGACATGAGACTTGGACCACAGAGAGCATTCTTGACTATAACAATGCAGAACAAGGAAGATTATCAGTTTCAGTGCTTTGGGGAGTCATGACTTTAACTTGCATCTCCAACAGGCTCTCTTAACTCTGTGGTTGGTAAAAGCTGCAAAGTAAATGCTGGCAGGATATGACTTCTGCTTCATGGACAGGTGTCATTTGTCTGGGCAACAATAACAGCTGCTAAAACAAATTAACATGCATAAAACGAATATATCAGTATTCAAAATAAATAACCACAGTCCAAGGCTAAAGTTCTATCCACATTTACCTGGAAGTAAGCTCCACCGACTATAATGGAACTTACTTCTGCATAGAAATGCATAGGATTGGGCTCCAAGTCATAAAGCAGCAATCAATAAGAAGCCTTGCATAAATAGAATCACTTTTTGCCCTAAAATAGGCAAAGAGTGGGCCTATTATATATTTCCTGGAAGAATGTACTAGAGCAGTAGTCCTCAAAGTCCTGCTTGGATGTTAAGGCCTATGTACTTAGCTGCAGGAGTGGGAATAAGGGCTGGGATCACAGCGCCACAGCAATCACAGCGCCATGGGGCAGCCAGGGGCTTGTGCCCTTACCTAGCGGGTAATGTTGGCCCTCAGGAGGGACAGGGAGGCCTGCAGCCCCCTCTGCAGGCCTCCCCCCCCCCCCATATTCTAAAGCTCAATTTAGTGGACGTTCACTCCGCTCTTGAAACGGAGCTTTTAACATCAGGGAGGCCTGTGGAGGTGGCAGCGGGCCTCCCCAACTCTTCTTCACCCCCAAGGACCCCATCCAGGTAGGGCACTTGCCCCTAAATGCCCGCAGTGCTGCGATCCCTGCGGCGCCACCAGGTCCTCCCTCCCACCTCCGCCCCACCCCGGCAAACACTTGCAGTTTCAACAAAGTCCGAGTAGTACTTTGAAGACCACTGCTCTGGGGTTTTATTCTTTACTCTAATGAGGCCAACCACCCTACGTGAACCTTTTTACACATGAGGAGCTCTATTCATTTCTACCATCAATACATGAAATAACAGCTTCATGACATTATGTTTGACCGCATCCTAATGTGTGATTTTTTTTTCCTTTCTTTTTCTTTCAAATCCAAGATGTTATGGACTCATCAGGGCAATATTAGATTGATCAGCCACTCTTCCTCTGTCTGACATCTCAGGTGGGCTGCTGCTAGCTAGTGCTAGCACCATTCTATAGTAAATTACATTGGGCATATATAATCGCTTGTATCACTGCTCTTTTATTTGGTTTCACTCTCAGTTGTATTTTCCCTTTCCTATTATTGCACACTTATCCCTCCAGTAAATATTATTGTGTTTTCAACTTACTTCAGACTCTCTAATCTTTTGCAAATGCCAGTTTCATCTTTTTTAAGTGCTCAAAAGCCTATGCAACATGCATGTTTGGGTATTCATGTATGAGTGCATCCATGTGTCTCTGAGTGCAGTTTAGTTGGTAATATGAGGCAGAACTCTTAGACGTTTCATACATGAAAGGCAAATCTGAATGAGTCCTGAAAGTTCTATCCAAGTGAAAATAGATACAAATTTTGTTGCGCTCATTTTGGAAGCCAGACATCAGCTTGAATACCTTTGCTTACTGGTGGCTCAATAGCTGCTTTTGACAAAGCTTCATCGTGTTCATGGGAATGGGGCGGGGAAGTCTGTTACACATCACCAAAGGGAGAAACCTGTGGAGATTCTTCTACTTCTTTCAACTGAAGGCAGCTTGAATGGAATGGAGCAAGCACTCAGACACAAGGCGGCCTCTTAAAGGCATATTTGAATTTAATAAAGCTGTCTGGAAGTGAAAAGAGACAAAGAAGATTAGAAAGATAAAGAGTGGGGAACAAAGGCAATTTTTGACTGATCAGTGAACACTGTTGCTTTCCAGGGTCAAGTGGCTGCAGTTAGGAAATTAATTTAAATGGTAGGAAAACTAATCTGAAGGAAAAGAACAGAATACTGGGGGTCGGGGGAGGGGAGGAAGAAATATATCTCAGCAGATAGTAAGTTATCACAAGCCCCAAACAAATTATGTTAGGAGTTCATTCATTAGAAGGGGGAAAAGGAAATGTTGAATTTTAGAGAACTTGAATCCTTTTCAATAGGAGCGAGATGGCAGGTCGACAATGGAGTTTATTTAGTTGCATGTAAAAGGAGGATAAATCCTTATGGTGAAGATCTAGGTAATTCTAGTCTTACACAAGGTATCTTCAGCTTATTCATTCTAGTTCAACTCTAGATGTGCTGCAAAATGATATTTGTGATTAGTTGTGCCAGAATGTGGGTGAGGATGCTTCTTCAAAGGTTCATTCAAATGCACATCCCATTGACAGCAATGCACACAGATAGGCAGCATCTAAGCTCCGATGCCCATTTGGATAATATCAGATTTATATCCACAGTTCCTGATGCAGCACCACTTTGATCTTCTTATAAGTACTGACACAATTTTGTGTTCTGAGGTTCATTTTACCCCAGGTAAATGTGTCTCTGTTTTATGCACATAACTTAGGACCTGCCTTGAAAAGGTTATGAAAAACACCCCAGTGTAGAGTGCATTTCAGTATAACATCAATGTATAAATATGGCCTGGGTCATGTTTTTTTCCAGGAAAGTCTACAACTGGAAAAACTGAGCTAGAAGGGAGCAGAAAATATCTCACTTTAAAGAGTATACTTTAAAAAAAAACTATTGTTTTTCTTAAACAATTTTCTTTCTTGTAAAAAGGGTTTTACAAATCAAATGCATAAGACAGGATTTAATAGAAGCATCATGAAAACACAACATTCAGTTGAAAGAACATAAGAGCCCTGCTGGATCAGGCCAAAGGCCCATCTACTCCAGCTTTCTGTATCTCACAGCGGCCCACTAGGTGCCCCAGGGAGGCACGAGACAACTTGCATCCTGTTGCCACTCCCGGCACTCTGAAGTAGCCTACTACTTATTAATGTAAGGAGGTTGCACAACTGATCATGGCCTATAGCCCACGATGGACTTTTCTTCCAGAAATCTGTCCAATCCCCTTTTAAAGGCATCTAGGCCAGATGCCATCACCACCTCCTGTGGCAAAGAGTTCCACAGATTAATTACCCATTGGGTAAAAAAAGTATTTCCTTTTATCTGTTTTAACTCTCCCAACACTCAGTTTTAGCGGATGTCCTCTGGTTCTGGTGTTTTGAGAGAGGGAAAAGAACATCCCTCTATCACTCTGTCCCTTCTGTGCATAATTTTGTATGTCTCAATCATGTCCCCCCTCAGGCGCCTTTTTTCTAGACTGAAGAGCCCCAAACGCTGCAGTCTTTCTTCATAAGGGAGGTGCCCCAGCCCCGTAATCATGTTTGTTGCTCTCTTCTGCACCTTTTCCAGCTCCGCTATGTCCTTTTTGAGATGCGGCGACCAGAACTGTACACAATATTCCAGATGTGGCCTTACCATCCACTTGTACAGTGGCATGATAATATTGGCTGTTTTATTATCAATCCCTTTTTAATTACCCCAAGCATGGAATTGGCCTTCTTAATTGCTGAGAAAGCCAGGTCCTTTCTGTTTTTTGTTCTGGTTCAGATTGAATGGGGTTTTAGGTTTGGGTCAGCCTCAAAGAATGCTGCCTTACACTGAAACAGACGCCTGGTCCATCTCTTCTGCAGTACCAGGAAATGCTGCCTGGGATTGAAGTGCAACCTTCTCCCTGCAAGGCAGGGGCTCTCCTCTGAGCTACATTCCCTCTCTATTCATTGGAAAAGCCCAATACGTACCGCTGAGGGCTTGAATCAGGTTGGTTCACTGAGAGTTTTATGCCCTGAGTAGACTTCAGTTTCTGAATGCTCACCAAATATGTGTGCGTATACACATCTCTCCCTCTCCCATTCACACCAACTTATGGATTGCATAGTTATCAATGGAATGCGCACATCTGAGAAACTGGACTCTTCAACCCATAGCTGCCTTCCCCAGTCCCACCTTTCCTGACTTAATGCAGAATTCTGTACATTACATCTGGGCAAACTAGGCAGAGGGGGCATTTCAGTGAAGCCAATTAGATATGCACTAATTTCTTGTCTGTGAAACAGCAGTAAGCAATTAATCAGAATTTTGATCACAACTCAGATGGCAATTCTAATTGCACTTGCCATTTTCCCAGCAAATATAGAATCATTATCTCTCTCCACCCCCTCCTCCCACCCTCTTTCTAATCATTCTGGCTGCTAGAAGCAAAACATTTCCAAGAACAAGATATTGTCTCCATCAACGGATGGATGGCATACTACCTCTGAATTGAGGGCTAGTGTGAGCAATCTTGGCTGTGTTTTTAGTCCAAGCTTCAGTGTAATTTGAATGAATACAGAGTGGCAGGCTGGCTGCTTGCCTGGGGGATGGAGAATTCTGCTTTGTAAAATTACGAGAAGATGAAAGATAGCAGCTCACTCCATTATAAACCTTCTGGGAGGGGACTTGAGACACCTGACCTCTTTACAGTCATCCACCGTGCATCTAAGGGCATACAAACAGCAATTGTGGATGTGAGGGAATGCTCTTCACACATGATGGGGTAATATCATTACAGCTAAGGACATCTCAGCCTGGTTGGTGCCTGGATGGGAGACTGCTTAAGAGTGCAAGTTCCTGTTGTGACATCACTTCTGGGGCATCATTTTGCCCTCTACGCTAGACTACACTTTCATTAGCTACGCCACTGCCAAGGATCAACTTCAGTTAACTCCACCAATAAATCAACCACTTATACTAGAAACAAGGCAGTTGGATGGGGAGGAATGAATAGAGTTCAGGGAAAATGGAATGGAAAGGAATGTGTTGATTCAACATACCAAAAGTTTGTGAAACAATCTTCAAGCAGAGAATATAGAACTTGCCATTTGAGGGTACATAACATTTTGGGAGGCTCAAGTAGTTGTTTTGTTTAATGATCATGACAAATTGCACTATGCTCTTTCTCTATTACTATTACATTGGCATCCCCCAATAAGCACACAAAACAGGCTTGGGATGATTATCATTTATTGCAGAGGTCTTCAAAGTCCTACTCGGACTTTGAAGCCATGGTAAGTGCTTGCAGGGGTGGGGGGAAGGACCCATTGCAGCCTCAGCTATTGCTGTGGGCATTGAGGGGCATGTACCCTACTTTGGGGGGTCTGGGGGGCAGAAGTACTGCTGCCACCTCCACGGGTCATCTTGATGCTGAAAATAGCTCAGTTGTAAAGTCGGAGCTTACTTCCTGTTTGACGCAAAAAAAAAGTAAGCTCCGACTTTACAATGGAGGCCACAGCAGGCCTCCCCAACACTTCTGAACCCCCCAGGACCCCTCCAAGGTAGGGCACATGCTCCTCAATGTCCACACCGCAAACGCTGCAGCACCCCCCCGGGCAATGCTTCCTGGGGCCACTTCCCTTAAGGGGAAATGGCCCCCTCTTTTGTGCTCTATAGTGGTTCATGACCCACCATTTGAAGAGCACTGGCTTATTGAACTAAATCACAATAAATCTTAATCTGCAGTAGGGAAAACTTCACAAGGGAACAAACACTAAGTGGGCTGGCAGCTACTCAATCGGGGGGGAACGGCCTGGCCATTTACCTCCCCCAGACACCAAACAGCATGACAACCTGGCTCCAGGCACCACCTAACCCAGGGTTGGATTTGCTTATCCCAGCCAACCCCGAAGGTTCGAGGTAGCTGGCTAGCACTGACCTACCCAAACAAAGCCTTTGCATAATTCAGCCAAGGGACTTGCCAGTCAGTATCTCAACCTGGACAGCTGTTGTCAGACTGGTGCTGGCTTACCCCTTGATCTTGCATTTACACAGGCCCCCACCCTGGCTACCCTGCCAGCACACTACCTGCCACACTGGGGGAGGGGGTAGCCTAGCACTTAACCCCCACTGCCCCACAAAAGCCCAACAGGCTCCGCAGACCCTGCTGCAAGTTCAGAAGAAAAAGATGGGCCCAGGCTGTGGACAAATGCCCTCCAATCCCCCTAAAGAGGGCCGGAGAGTTAAAAAAAATGACCCCAGGTTGAGAAATAGAAATCCCACCCATCCTTAACACTACCTGCTTCAAAAGGCATTGATCATGCATCTGGAGATGTCAACTGCAGTGGGTTGTCACTAACCCCCTATCAATACACAGTCAACAATAAAGGTGAGCCACTAGCCCTCTTCTCAAAACAATACCCAGGACCTAACTAGGTCCAAGAAACATAAGTGACCAGGCTGCAGCCATGGCCCTAAGCAGTAACACTAAAAGACCTAACGCTAGGCCCAAGTAACACAACAGACTAGGCCGCAGCATGGTCCATAATTGAGACACCCCTACAGGCTCCCAAGTACAGGGAGGGCCGAGCCAGAGCCATGACCCACCCAAAATTGGGACACCCAGTGAACCAGGCACCCAGGTTAATACACAAATAAAGTTATAGGCGGCAGATCACCGGCACCGATCCTTTGGATCTCCACCACCACCTGTATGTAACCTATATAGGGTGTGAAATGTTTGCTGGCCTCTGCCTCTGCGTTGTAACAATGCAACACTAAAAGCCTACTGTATTTGCAGACATAACCCATATAGGGTGTTGAATATTGCTGGCCACTGACAGAGGATCATGGCCAATAAAGGTCTGCTACATTTGTAAACCCAGCCCCATACAGAGTGCTGAATGCCCCCTGGCTACAGCCAGGCAACTATGGGCCAATAAAGGCCTAGTACGCTTGCAGACTTAGAGCCATGTAGCTGCACTGACTGGGATGCTACCTACTGTAAATATTAAAATTATGCAGCTGTGTTTGCAATATGGAAGGCTTAACTTTCCATGGAAGGGAATTTTTTTTTTTTTTTTGCTAAGTATCTGTAGGGTATTACTGGGATCATTTGTCCAAAGATTTGTGGTAAGGTGTTGTTAGTATTCTGATTATATTCAACCCTGTTTTTCTTTTTCACCTGTACTGGACCAGGAGCTGGTTTGGTTCTTCTCAATAGCCCTGGCATAGTATCCACAAAGAGCTACTATTTGTCCGTCAAAGAACTAGAAAAGGATCATCACACATAAGATTGGACTCAGGGTTAAATGGTAGTATTTGAGACAGGGAATCTCTTTTGTGACAGGCTCAGATTGCCGGAATATGTCTGTTATTTGGGGCGCCATCCTAACCAACTTTCCAGCACTGACATAGCTGTGCCAATGGGGCATGTGCTGCATTCTGCAGTCACGGAGGCCTCCTCAAAGTAAGGGAATGTGTGCTCCCTTATCTCGGAACTGCATTGCCCTTAATGCTGGAAAATTGGTTAGGATTGCACCCTTAGTCAATCACATTTTTTTGCCAAACCACTAAACAAATAAAGGATTAGTGCATTTCACGGTGCATTTTTTCCACCCTGAGGAGGAAACTCTGAAGTGAAATGTACATGAAACAAGTGAGTGCTATTTTTCTGTGAATGAAAAGCAGCATTCTCTTGCAAACTCAAACTTTGAAGCAAAAAAAAAATGCTTTATAAATTAAATTCCAATACAATAATTTCCTCTGAAGAACAAGAACATCCAGCATTTCTGAGTGCCATGACACACTTTAATTGATAGTGAGAACGTACAGGGCAGCATTCTCATTCTGAAGACAAATTAAAGCTCTTTTACCACAGGAAATTGCCACGTAAGCCTTCTCAGCTGTGAGTCCTCTCCCGCAGTGTTCTTTCAATTGATCGGGAATGGGGAGAAATAGTCTCCACTTCAGTCTTTCTAGCCAAGTCATGATTGTGTGATGTAATCATGCAGGGAGGATGGCGCACATCTGCATGCTGGCCTTTCTGACTCCGAGAGTGGTCCAAACATACTTTATGGTGTCCCGTGTGCTGGCCAAACGTTGCTGGCCTAACTGTGCCGGCCTAACTCCAGGTTAAGATTGCGCTCTGAAGCACAGAACCATCCAGAATGGTTCTGAGGAGAGAAAATATGCCTGGCAGCCTGTCAAAATGTGATTTGTCCAAGACTCTTTAAAATAGTTGAAGTTTGTGCCTCGAAGGAACTGAAAGCCTTATTTAACTCACATAATAAATAAAATGTAAGGCAATATAATAGATTGTGATCATGATGAGCATAGGCTATTAAGTGTTGTGTACAACTGAAAGGATCAAAAACCTATATGGCAAATCTCTAGGGCCCTGTGCCATATGAAGTAGAAAAATTGCTCTGCATGGAGCTGAGACATGACTATTTACTTTCTGCTTTCCTTAACTAGGGAATGCTTCAAAGTATGGTTACTGTCCTTTTCTGCTGGGAAGCATGGGTGTTTTGCAGTAGACGGCAAAAGAAACTACAATCCCATGCTCCCCATCAGCAAGTGACATGGCCAAAAGTATTATTCCTAGTGAAGGAGAA
The DNA here is from genome assembly GCA_029204185.1 of Lerista edwardsae. NCBI lineage: Eukaryota > Metazoa > Chordata > Lepidosauria > Squamata > Scincidae > Lerista > Lerista edwardsae. The sequence continues at coordinate 6,685,758 of JAJKFI010000054.1, read as the reverse complement.
GCTAGAAAAGCTGTTGTGGTCTCTATAGAATTTTCTCAGTCACCCACTATCACTCCCCACAATGGCCTTTTGTGTGTGTTTTGCTATGAAGAGGGGTTGGTCAGGGAAGGCTGGCTAGAGTTGGTGCAAAAATTTTCTGACGCAGCAGTTCCCAACTTTTACATGAAGGTTGAGACCACTGTAAGTATTTTTTGCGGGGTGGGTGATAGTATATCTGGGATTGCACTGCTGCCATCAAAAAAAAAAGGGTGTTTTAAGTGCCAGGGGTTAGTGTTAGGGGTTAGGGTCATGCACCTCCAGAGGGTGCATGGAGTACAGTCCCCTCTATGGGCCTCCCCACTGCTCAGAACAGCTCCCTGATGTGATCTTGACCCACTTCCAGTTTTTGTTACAAAACCGGAAGTGGGTCACGATTGCATTGGGGAGTCATTTGGGCAGTAGGGAAACCCGCAGAAGGAAGAGCAGCCCTCCTGCACCCTCCGGAGGGCCAGTGCTACCCCAGATTTATTTTATTTATTTATTTATTTGATTTGTATCCCGCCTTTCCGCCACAAGGCCCTCAAGGCGGCATTTACAAGGTTAAAAACACAGTAAAAAACAATTCAAAACAGTATTAAAAGACAATAAAAACAATATTAAAAATACAACATACAACAAATTAATCCCTAGGATCATAAAATATATAAAATACTTAAGAAACCCTTTTGTGTGGCTGTGGCATGGTCCTAGAGGTGCCGTCATTGCAGTAACCACTCCCTTTAAGGGGGAATGCAGTGGTTCCAGTTGCGCTGGGCAGTCATGACTTCCAGGTTGGGAACCACGGTTCTAGGCTGTGGCTGAATTCAAAAGGGTTCAGTTCCTGGATTATAATGGAGTAAGATTTTATGAACTGTGACTTCACCGCATTACTATTTGAAACAAGTGTCCACGTGTGTGTTACAGCCATACTTAACATTTGCTGCAAGAAGCACCAGTGTACCACCTGTCTTTCCTGCAGCAATCATTACATATAAAACTGTCTTAGGAATATGGGTCAACAAAGAATAGAATTCCAGTTCAGATTATTCCTCTTGCATGGCAGAAGGTCACCAGAAGCACCAGCCCTCTTTCAAATCTGGCTTTGTGTATCACAGAAGAGAAATGTCTGCATGCTGCCAGAAAATCACCCCCACGCTGGGTTTGATTGGAAGGTCTGGATATGGAGAAAAACAAGCCGGCTAGGCCCAGCTGTACATTGCAATTTGTGTTCGTGCTCCGTGAAAACGTCAGGCATGGGAGGCTTGACTTAGGGTGACTCCGACTTGCCAACTTGGGCATGTTCTAAAGACTTCACCCGAATGTTCAGCCAGCTCCTGATATGCAATATGGTGAAGGGAGTCGCATATGCAGAGCAGGCTGCTCTGTGCTGAGAAGAGCAGACAGGCAGCCAGGGAGTCAGAATGGGGGCAGCATTTCTCTTTGTCAGAGAGATGTGCATGCTGTGCATCAGCTGTGAATATCTGGAACCTTCACGTTGGCGGGGCTGCAGCTCTAGGAAGGGGAGAAGAGACCAGGAGTGTCTTCAGCTCCAAAGCACTATTTCTGTAATAGACAATTCTTGTTATGCATCCTTCACTCTCGGTATGTCATGCAATTGTGTAATGTGACCATTACCTTGATTTCTATAAGTTCTTCCTCCTAGTATCTGGTCTAGAACCAGTATGAATCAGTGGGTTTTGTTAGGTTTCATTGTACTGGGTGATTTGGGTGGGGGGAGCCTTCTGCCACCCTTTCTGTCATGGAGCCTAGAATACAAAATATGTGAGGGCCATGGCACAGAAAGTTCTCAGAGCGCAATCCTAGCCTGGATTTAGGCTGGCACAAGTTAGGTCAGCAAAGTTTGGCAGCACAAGGGACAACATAAAGTATTTTTGGACCACTCTCGGAGTCACAGAGGCCAGCAAACAGATGTGCACCATCCTCCCTGACTCCAAGAGTGGTCCAAACATGCTTTACGGTGTCCCTGGTGCCAGCTGAATTTTGCTGGCCTAACTGTGCCAGCCTAACTCCAGGTTAGGAGTGTGCTCTCATACACTGTTGTATAGAGAGTAGAAGAAACAAATGTCAACTATACCAACAGTACAAATGAAGGAAAGGATATATGCCTAAGCTTTGTGGCATGCATAGGATGTACAGGAACGTGCTTTCTCTATAAGCCAGGGTAGTCAAACTGTAGGTCAGGAGCCACATGTGGCTCTTTGACTTTAAAAGTGCAGTTTACACAAATATGTTGGCTGAGCTCCTTTTTGCGTCACAATTAATATAAAAGGTGAATTAAAAAATGTTCAAACTTGATAACTATTTACTGGGTATAGACAGAGAGTACACTGGATTAAAATATAAGTTTGATGTTCATGGTGAGTAAATATATTTAAGAATTTCAATGCTTCTTAAATATTTCAAGCATCTCTCTTGTGGCTCTCAAATGTCTGAAGTTTTATCGTACTTGGCTCTTGCATTAAGCAAGTTTGGCTTATAAGATGTATATTTGCTGGTACAGTCCATCCACATCTTATAATCTTTGGTTATGTTCCAAAGTTGGCACGTAAAGCCAAAATTGCATGTGGTCGAAATCCCCAAAAATCCATCAATCCATCAATCCATCAATCCATCAATCAATCAATCAATCAACAGGTACTTATATACCGCTTTTCAACATGAAGTTCACAAAGCGGTTTACAGGCAAATAGTAATAATAAAGTTAAATGGCTCCCTGTCCCAAAAGGGCTCACAATCTAAAAAAAGGCAGACCGCCAGCAACAGCCACTAGAAAGACTGTGCAGGGGTGAAGAGGGACAGTTACTCTCCCCCTGCTAAATATAAGAGGAGCACCACTGGAAAAAGTGCCTCTTGTCCAGTTAGCAGGGGTCCAACAAATCCAACAAATTCGTAGTGTCTCTTTAAGTACTAAAAGTGCCCTCAGAACCTGAGATGACTGAAGGGACAGCAGCTCACTCTGAGGCATAATCAAAGTGAAATGGACAGTGGAATTGTCTGCACTGTTTTAAATATTGTTTTTCTCTGTCTTCTGTTGGTGGGGGTAGCTGAGCATGTGTACTGGTACATATTCACACAAGTCAGTCATGTGTAAGATGCAGGCAGACTGTAACTTCTTGATGGGCATCAACATTGATCCTCTTGTTATGGATCAAATTCTTGCACACCTGTCTCCCCTGTTAAGTTTGTAGCATGCAAGGTTAAAGAAATCACGCTCGGCTGTGCAGACCAGAGCATGCAGGCACAGCAGGCACCGCTGCCTGCCCTTTTTCATATCCGAAATCTCCCGGTGGCCCCTGCAGGAGCCTGCATGTTCCCTTTGCTACCCAAGCAAGGGGTATGCACCGGCTGCCTAGGCACCTCTAGGGGCAGCCGGAGCAAAATCGCCCTGGTCGCCCTTGCAGGAGTATGGGGAATGTGCTGCCTGCCTACACCCATTGGAGGGCTCACCTGACCTTGAACCCAATGTCAGTTCCAACTGTTGGCCCTTGACAAAAGATCTGCAATGACCCCTCTAATGGCTTACTCTCCCCATGCTTTGCAAAGCATATGTGCGTACCACCTAAGCCTAGGGTTACCAGCCTAGGGTCCAGATACAGACTTGGACAGAATGCCTATACCTTTAACCACTGTATAGGAGAGGGAATTTTGGCAGGTGCAGCTTTCGAAACCCTCCCATGATGAGCTGCACCTGCCCAAATTCCCTCTTCTATACAATAGTCGAAGGTATAGCCACTCTGTCCCAGTTAGTATCTGGTAATCCTACTTAATCCCTCTCATGGTGTTTAGGAACCAGGCAGTGGACAATAGACAGTTCTCCAATACTGGTGTAGGTTGCAGGGGGTAGATGCAAGGGTAGCAGCATAAAGGATACGAATTAAGAACGGCTCCCTCCATGCAGACTTTTCAGCAGGGCCTTAAGGCCTTTTTATTTGTGAAAGCTTTTACTGGCGCTGCTGGCTGGCATTTATATTTAGCTGTATTTTAATATTGGGGTCCAAGGTGGTTGCTTTGTTTTAATTTTTAATTGTTTTAAGCATTTTTAGTATTATTTTATTGTAATTGTGTTGGTTTTATAGAAATACAGTAAGTAAATAAATTAGATCTCTGCTGTTGCCCCGTCTCCCCACCTCCTCCTGGGAAGCCTCTTCACTGGGCTCTGGGTCCTTGACCGGCTTACCAGACAATGGTGGAGAACAGCAATATGGAAAAGGACAGGCTGCTGGTGGCCACTGTTCCCCACAGCCTCCCAGCAAGCCAGCCTTTAAGAACAGTATGAACTTAAGTGTGTTTGCTGGTTCATGAGATCCCCAAAGAACAGGCTCCAGACACCAATGGGGATTATTGGTTTTGGATCATCTCTAGTGAAGAGTTTAGATTCTACTTTTGTGGGAACTCTGCATATCTTAGTGCTTAAAATACACAAACCTGTTTTAACAAGGAAGCTGCTATAGGGGACAAAAGAGAACGTTGTTTCTATTCTGAAGCAATCGTTGATTTCCAAAATTTGTTTTTGCAACAGAACACAATTTATTACTGCTGGGAGAACTCCTTTTGCCCTCCCCCTTTAAATTTTCCTTGAGAACACTGGTAAGAAGCTCGAGAGTATTTATTTTTCCCCTGAATATTCTCAAGGACAGCTTGAAAAAAAACAAATGGGTGAAACACACGTCATGTGCCCGGGCTAGTCTCACCAACCACTTCCCCAGGGAAAACAAACACGCACACTTTTTCCTTTTGAGTGGGTGTTACCGGCCATGGGGAAGGCTCTAGAGACTAGAGAAGTACAGTATATCCTTAACTGGAAATAATATTGTGCATGCCTGGAATTACCAGATACAGACTGGCACAGAGCCAGTAGTGTCATTCACAAACGAGCTGCCGGAATGCGAGGCGGGACTTACCGCTTGATTGACAGGCAGTCCATGATGCGTCGCCACCCACCCGCCCGCCCGCCGCGGGGGCTCCCTCCGGGTGGCGCGCCCCTCTGCGGCTCGCCTAGGCACCCAGCGCGCCACCCAGGCAAGCGGGCACCCCCTCCCAAGCCAGGGGTGCCCGCACAGCGGTCGGGCAGGCAGCGACGCGTCACAAACGGGCAGCCAATCAGGCGGTAAGTCCTGCCTCGCATTCCGGCAGCGCGTTTGTGAATGACACTACTGTACAGAGTGCCTACATCTTTAGCCTTTGTATAGAAGAGGGAAGTGTGGCAGATACAGCTCATCATGGAAGGGTTTCGAAAGCTGCACCTGCCGAAATTTCCTCTTCCATATAAAGGTTAAAGGTACAGGCACTCTGTATCCATTTGAATCTGGTACCCCTTTGCATGCCACTTCCTCCCATGGAACTTGGGATTATACATTCCCCTCCCTCCCAATTCAACTTGGAAAGCAGAGAAAACAACAACGCCTTTGCTCTCCCGCAAGAACAGGAAATGACATCTCATGGCATGCAGGTGATCCCTCTGCATCCCTCATCAAAAAGATAGCGGTTTTCAGGGACGCTGCTTTGGAAGAGGGTGGCTATCATTAGGGATGAACCCCTGTTTGAATCGGAGATGAATCCAGGCACTCCTGGGTCCAATTTTTATTTTTAAAAGTTGGGATGTGTGCCTATTTCAAAATTCCTTAGTCGGTAATCCACCGATTTCTACAATTTTCCTTTGGAAAATGGTGACTCTTGGGAGGGGGAAGTGCAGGGAGAAAGAAAGTGAAGTTTTCTTCAGAAGCTTCTCGATTCTTAAGACCCTCCCCACATGATACTGGCAACCATAGTCTAAAAAGTTTATTTGATTAATTCCTGCACTGCCTGTCAAATAACATACTTTTGTTATGTGCTAACAAACAAGCTCTATCGCTCCCATTTCTCTAGCAAAGCAGGACAAGGCACTTGTGGTGAGTACACACACTCCTGCTAACTGTTATGATGTTTGCTGTCAAATTCATTTATTTATGCAACTGCTGTGGAAGAGCCCCAGGCGGATAAGCAGCCATGAAAGATTTCAGAGTCCTGGTGTGGGGTCATGAAAGAGAAGAGGGGGGGAGGGAGAGAGCAGGAGGGGAAAAATCCTCCCCTGGTTATATGAGAAAGGAACTGACACAGGAAATGGTCACATATGGCACAGATTTATTTTGTCCGGGACTTCCCATTCAAATCTCATTATATCCACAGCTTGGAGCAGCACTTGGCACAACCCACATTTGTTTTTGGGTCTGGCATCCAATGAAACCATAGCTCCAGTCTCCAGAAAGAGGTGATGGATTTATTGTGCCATGGCAGAGAAGCCAAGGATCAGTGTTGCATCCCAAAAGAAGGCTGTTTGGCTTTTCTTAGCACATAGCTACTAGCCAGAGCAGATGAAAGGACTGGGAACAGGTGTGAGAAATAACCCTGTGAAGTTTAAGTACAACCAATGTTAAAACAAAACTTGAAACAATAAGTTAAATCTACAATGCCAAAAGCCAGAGGGTTGATAATTGTGATTCAGCATGTGAAGAGGTTGTGTTATTGGCTAGAAAATTGGCAAAGATCAATTGCAATGTAGGAAGCATTTTTATTAGGGTTAAAAAGAGCTACTACTAATTTTCCAAACACCAAAAAACAAATAATTTTTGATATAGAGACACGTAAACAGAGTGGTACCCATGCGCAAGTCATGTCTTTTTCTCCAAGTAGCTCCTATCTCATTCATCCCACATTGTCTGCTGCACCTGTGCTCTGTTTGCACACATGCCACTCATAATTCATACTGTCACTTCTTATGTCTTTTGACTCCCTAAATGGAATTTTTCGTGTTCTAATTTTGGCCCACAAACCCTAATGGATGGCTGAAAGGGCGGGAGTTGAATTAAGGTATTAGGAGAAGGCCCAATTGCTCAGTCCCTTTTGATCATCATGAAGCTACATTGTGGATAATTCTTTTCTTCATCTTCATCCATCAGATGTTTGAAGAGACTTTTCCCTCAGTTTTCATCTTTATTTTCTGTTCTCCATCAGAACTTGGCATCAGTGGCGTCACTAGAGTTTGTGTCATCCGGTGCAAGAGGTCAGCGCGTCACACACACACCCTGTGATGGATCTCCTCCTCCCAAACCATACAGAATAAATTACACCACATGCACAACCTAAATACAGTTATTACTAGGGTTTGTGTTACCCCATCAACTTTTATTTATTTATTTATTTATTTATTTATTTATTTGACTATAGTACAGGCCACCCAACAAATTGTTGTTGTTGTTGTTCTTCAGTTGCTAAGTCGTGTCCGACTCTTTGCGACCCCATGGACCACAGCACGCCAGGCCTCCCTGTCCTCCACTAGCTTCCGGAGTTCGTCCAAATTCATGTTCATCGCTTCGGTGACACTATCTAACCATCTCATCCTCTGCCGCCCCCTTTTGCCTTCAATCTTTCCCAGCATGAGGGTCTTTTCTAAAGAGTCCTCTCTTCTCACCCAACAAATTAGTAACCAACAAAAAAACCCGTGGCCAATTTGATGACACTCACACAATTAAATAAAAGTTCTAATATTAGCTCTAATACATGGAAATGAAAACTGACTAATAATGATTTTTTAAAAATCACGATTTTTACATAAAAAGTTGTATTTTTAGGCTTTTAGGTTTTTTTGGCCATAGCATTTGATAGAATAAAGATATGACACTCTGGTTTTGTTCATTGAGTTCCTCGTGAACTTCTGCATCTAGTGGTATATAACACAATGGTATTCCATAAAACCACGATTTTTTTAAAAAAAAAATAATCACAATTTTTACATAAAAAGTTGTATTTTGGAGTTTTAGATTTTCGGCCATAACCTTTGATAGAATTAAGATATTACACTCTGGTTTTTTTTATTGAATTCCAGGTGACATTCTGCATCCAATGGTATATAGCATGATGGCATTATCTTTTAAAACCACGATTTTAGAGATTTTGGTCCCTAGTGGTGTCACGCCCCCTGTGTGCATCACCTGGTGACACCACTGCTTGGCATAGTTAGCCCACTTCAGCGTGGTCGCAGGGCTTCAGGCGCAGCCACCTACCCTGCCTTGGCCCCTGGACTTCAACCAGCCTGAAGAGCAGCCATAGATGGAGCTGGTGTTCACTCTGCTGCGGCTTCTGGGGCACTCCACTGCCACTGATGCTGAGGAGCATGGAGGCACTTAGGGCCACTTGGGCTAAGCAGCAGGCGCAGGAGACAAGTATGTACTGCAGCTGACAGGCAGTAGTGAGCCTCCCGAGGACAGGGAAGGCGAAGAAAGTAGGAAGGACCTGCAGGGGAGAGAAAGGCCACCTGGACCCACTTTATGTCTGGAAGGGACCTGGGGGAGGCGGTGTCTGCAGGGAGTCTCCGCTATGTAAACCCTTCTACCCAGATGATGATGAGGAGTCTAGGAAGGGATATGCAGCCAAGCAGGAGGCTCAAGCTGCAAATGAACCAGAAAGATAAGCTAGATCTGGGAAGAGGACTCAGGACATGCCAACCCCTTTCCCCAACCACATCTGAGGCCATTACCCATCCTAGGTTGTACCTAGGGTGGGAACACGGACGGTATCTCCATCCACCTTGGTGCCAGCCTCTGTAGATTGGGATCCCTGTATGTGACTCTTGAAGCTCCAGCCTCAGATATTGCTTTTTGAGGGCCCTTTAAACCTCCAAAGGCGACAGGAGCAGTGCTCTGGCTGCCACTGGAGGCTTTCTGAACCAATCCACTCAATTCCCACTCTTCCACTATGGGTTTCAAATGCATGTTTGTGAAGGCTCTCTTACTAGGTGATGGATAAAACTGAAGAAAGCTAATCATAGAATCACAGAGTTGGAAGGGACCTACAAGGTCATCTAGTGAGACCCCCTGCCTGTAGCAGGAAATCCTCCTAGAGCAGCTCCAACAGCTGCCTATTGAGCCTCTGCTTGAAGGTCTCCAGTGAGGGAGAATCCACCACCGCCCTTGGCAGACTATTCCACTGTTGAACCACCCTTACAATAAAAAAAATTCTTCCTGTTCTCCTCTTTTCCGGTTTGGACCCTGCAAGTTGTACTGAAGTTGGCATTCTCTTATTTGGCCAGTTGTACTTTTGTTGTACTGAAGATGTTATTCTCTTATTTGGCCACTGTATTATATTGTCTCCTCATGCTAGTATAGAATGTGCTGGGTTGTTTGCCCAGGGCCACTGAGCTATTGTGTGTTTGGGTACTGTTCCATTAATTATGTCTCCCACATTTCTTTTTAACTTGGTGGCTGCATTTGTATTTGCATTAGAAATCAGTGACTGGCAAATCTAGGCAGACAGAAACAACATTGCATGACATTTTTTTTTTATTTTGATAAAATACATATTAGAGAAACTTGATGATACCTCTTTGTTTCAGTCAAAAACTCCTATATTTTTCCTTACAAGCATACATTGTGAAATCTATCATAAACTGGGGAAGAAATTAGTAAAAGGGAATGGTGGCACTAACCTGAAGGGGAAAATCATTAATGTTGATGTATTTCATTCAGTTTTAAATGTAGAACTTTTGGGGGCATTGGTGAGGAAGAGTGGGGGACAGGCCTTTGACAGCAGAGGTTTCTATGCCTTTAAGTAAAAACATTATTTAAAAACACACACTTTAAAACAAAACAAAACTTCCCTCTTGGTCCATTTTCTAAATAAAGGATATGTATGGGGTATTTTTTTTCCTAAGCAAAGAGGACCCCCACGGCATATTTTTCTTTTCAAATGTGAAATGAGGTGGAAAATCCTCATTTCACGACAGGAAGGACAAATATTGACACAAAGTTAATATTTGTCAGAAGCCCTGGAAGCAACCTGAGAGTTTGAAAAGAAGTAAATTAAATAAAATAAATTCGATGGAAAGGAGGTTGGGTTTTTTTTTGAATTTGCAAAAAAGAGAATTTAATGTCTTGACTGAAAAAAGTAGCTAAAGTAATTGTGTGCTCAAACATGCACACACAGACAAAACCTTTCATTCTCTCCCTCGTGGACACACAATGGACTTTTGTGTAACACATCCACATCCATATCTACGGCCATTACAGTCACAATTCAAGAAAAACTTCATGTTGTTGCAAAAACCCAGTCTCATCCACATTGGTCTTTAAATTTCTCCTGATTCACACAGAATTCTTTCATTTCATATATCCACCTGCTTCTTGGATTTTGGGACTTTTTCTGCCACACAAGCACACCTATTTCCTCCTCTCTTTTTGTTTTGTGCACAAACTATAACCTGTTTTAATCTAATTTTAGCCATTTAGAAGGAAGGCTTCTGGAATTTATCACTGTTATTGTTCATCTCCAATGTAAATAGCACATGTCACCTCAATATTCAGTGGTCAATCAGTATTTATTAAGCCCTGTCCATCCTGGCCTTTCCCTCTGAGGAAAGCCGCAGGGCAGATTAGCTGCTGCCCCTGACACGGTGTGTCACTTATCTATTTGTGTTGATTATGAGAGTCAGCTGTGAGCAGGCCTTTTTTCCCTTCCCCTCCCAGCCCCTCTTACAAGCACCCCTGCTTGGATTTTCATGAGGAAATAATCAGATTAGGCTTTCAGCGGTGAGTTCATATGGAGTTCTCTTTTCTCCGATGTGCTACTAACTGAATAAACGTGTTTTGTGGTAAATTGTAAATGACATTATGATTACCAGGGCCAGCATGGCTTTCATTTTAAAAGTGATCGAAATGGCTGGCCACAGAAATTGTGACTGGCAGATAAGAACATTTTGAAAGAATGGTGGAGGGAGGATGGCGAGGGAGAGAGAAAAGGGCCAACGAAGGCGCTAGCGACCTGCTTGCAGAGAAGGTTTCCAGGACTGATAACGGAAATTCCAGCCCTGACAAAAATACATCTCAAGAATGAAGACAAGCAAAAGAGAAGTGTCACTGAAAAGAGTGACTCAGCCGTTTGCATGAGGTCAGAGGAGGAAGTCTGGCAAGCAAGACTCTTCTAAGGAGTCATTTGCATATCCAGGAAGGGCTTCTAGGCTTTCAGCCCTCCCAACCAACACCACCCAAATTCAAAAGCATTTTCCTGCTGTCGTTGATATTATATACATCCATAAACACACACACACATAATTGGATTTTTGGGATACTGGTTGGGAAGAATTTTAAACAGAATTGCCTACTGGCTATTGTTGTTGTTGTTTAACACATCCCTGAATGCTTTTGTTTTGTTTTGGACCTGGTTGCCAGCTCAGGGTTTTTCCTTTGTTTTTAAAGAGAGACTTCAAGAAAGGATTATATTTCCTTTGCTTTAACTAGCCCTCATGTATGTAGTTTCATTTTGCTAGTATGTGTTGCGCATACATTCTCAATTGAAAGCGCTGCTGAATGCACACAAGGCGTGTGCGAAATTTCCAACATACTTTAGGTGGCAGGAGAGGAGACTGCAGAATCTGGAGGGCTGGAGGCCAACAATGATCTTGCACTCTTGCAGCTGGCATAAAGGAGGCTTGGGTGTTTTGGTGTCACCCTCCCTGAGGGTGACACTTGATGCGGGCCGCTCACCCACCCACACCCCCAGTGATGCCCCTGCTGGAGGGAGCACCACATTCACCTGCTGCCAGTAAAGCTGAAGTTGTAGCAGCAGAAGCAAGAAGGAAAGGACTGGACAGGCCACAACACGTTAATCTGTAGTCAGTGCTACCAGGCTATTTTATACTTCAATCCCTTGCATTATTTCAGCCCTTCTTTTTATTTAGGTTTTGCAGTGCATCCAGCCCATGCAGTGCATGAGCACAATGTTTTGCAGTGCTTCCAATAGGGTTACTTATCAGATACGAACTGGGACAGAGTGCCTATACCTTTAACCATTGTATAGAAGAAGGAATTTGTGCAAGTGCAGCTCATCATGGAAGAGTTTCCAAAGCTGCACCTGCCTGAATTCCCTCTTCTATATAATGGTTAAAAGTATAGGTACTCTGTCCCAGTTTGCATCTGGTAACCAGTGGTGAAATTCAGCCAGTTCTCTCCTATTTTGCAGAACCGGTTGCTAATTTTAGGTTGGGAGAGGCAAGAAAGGCAGTGGATGGCCCTGAAGGCCGCCCTGAAGGACATAGAACCGGTTGTTAATTTATTTGAATCCCACCACTGCTGGTAACCCTATTCCAATATATCCATGGGCGATCTTTTTTAAACAAAAAATGTGGACCTCTTCAAATGATACTCTCTGCCTGCCATGTGATAGGCATGATCATGAGTGTGCATATCACACATACCACTTCTGAATGCAACATTCTGATTTGCAGAATCACAGAGGGGGTAGACCATCCAAATTCCCCCGCATGTTGATTTACATCCTATATGAATATGGTATTTAAATTGTGTGTGAAAAACTGTTCAGACAATGATTATGTGATTATGTGAAGTGGAATGAGTGTCAAATCTACTTGGGACCTCTTAACAGTTCAGATGTTACTGATCTGTGCTGTTCATGAATATGAACTCTTACTTAAGAACAGAAGACATACCCTGCAGGATCAAACCAAGTTCCACCTATTCCAGCATCCTTTGCAAGAATCCCAATACCCAAAGGGCAGCAGATGCTGTACTGGTTGTATTTTTTTTACATTATATTATTATTTATTAAATAATAATATCAACACATTTATCAGGAAACATTGTCTTATAAAAGATTAATTTTCACATGTTATTTGATTTCCATCTTATTTTATATAATCTAACCCATTTATGAATGGGAGGGGTCTAAAACCACACATTGTGTCATAACGTTCAGCAAGAGAGAGGTTTTGTTGCATATAAATCCCTTAAATAAATAAATGTGTTGATAGTTTGTTATTTATTTAACAGGCATCTATAGGGACGACAGAAATTGCATCTATAAACCTTCAGCAAATGGATATTTCTGTCAGGAAACAGGCCATACGATGATGACTTTGGAAGCAATGGATGCAGGTTCAAGTCACTCTCTGCCAGTATTGGTGACCAGCACTTTTGTTGATACTTTCAGTGATTCTGTATCACAGACATCTTGCTGTGCCTCAGAACTTTCATCAATTTTTTACTCTGTGATGCCATCAAATAAGCCCTCAAGGATTTGTTTTGCTGGTCCAGTGCCTTGGTCATTAAGACTCTACCCTAATAGTGGTCACAATGCTACCAGAATCCTCTTAGGTATCTTCTATGATAAACCACGAAGTTTTCATGTTTTTGTTAAAGGAAACTACATCCCACCAGCCTTGTTTTTTTTCAAACCTACCCTGGAAAACACCACGACAGGAACAAATTACTTCAGCTTCCAGGAGAATCTTCTGTATGTTGCCATTCTTCGGGATGAGCCTGTTGAAATATATACATATAATTCCCTCCATGTTGCTTTCATCAAAGAAGAAATCAGTGGCGAGGAAACTCTGGCATTGGTGATTCAACAATTAGCTGGCTTTTTACAGATTGGGCATGACCAAATCAGAATAGTGCACAACTCATCTGGAAGTGAGAGCTCATTAAAGGCTGTTGCAGACAATGCTACAAAGAGGAAATATCAGTGCCCCTCTCTGAATTCGTGCTTGTTTACTCAACGTGAGACTGACCGACAGAAAACTGTAATGAGTTCCATAACCTCTGAGGGCTTGCAGCCATTCCAGTCAGTAATGGATTCAAGAATGCTAATCCTGGAAATCAGTGATCCACCATACTTTCTAAGATACAAGCATGTTTCCTCATTTTCAAGTGACAGATTAAACCAATTGGCTACCACTCTTATCAATGCCCAGCAGGTTGGGGAACTTCAGCAAGCCCTCAAATTGCCAATTGACTCTTTAGTGGTGACTGTTTCTGCCAACTCAATTCCAGAAGAAGAAAATTCTAGGTACATTTATTGCTTGTATGCTATTTTAAAACTGCTAAAATGTGTTATTAGCAGATATTTATAGTGAAACCAAAGACAACTCTTTCATGAGGGGAAGTCATGAATTCTGTGGTGTAATCAATAGTAGAAAGATGTCTGTCTGTCTGTCTGTGTGTGTGTGTGTGTGTGTGTGTGTGTGTGTGTGCGTGAGAGAGAGAGAGAGAGAGAGAGAGAGAGAGAGAGAGAGAGAGAGAGAGAGAGA
>JAJKFI010000054.1:6644114-6658285 GCA_029204185.1 Lerista edwardsae | reverse complement strand
TCTCTCTCTCTCTCTCTCTCTCTCTCTCTCTCTCTCTCTCTCTCTCTGTGTGTGTGTGTGTGTGTGTGTGTGTGTGTTCTGGCTACTGATTGGGATACAGGGAGCAATTCCAAAAGCAAATTCTGGCCTTTAAGATAACTGTCATCTAGCAGCGAAAGTGATAAAGCCAAACTACATCTTCTGAATAGCGTGTGGCACAGGTCTTCTGTAACTGTGCACCATTGTAATTTGCAGATGGGAATTCACTTGGTCAAATGCTTCTCCATACGAGAAATGCCCTGCCCATGAAACTACTATACTAAAGAGAAGTATTTGTTTCCCTGATGTGCTAATTTTCTATGTACAAGGAGTGTTGTTTTAGCGCTTTTTTTTTCAAATTTCAATGTTACTAAAATGCATTCTGTACCACTACAATCTCAAGAGGACTGGACAATGTGTGTGTGTGTGTGTGTGTGTGTGTGTGTGTGTGTTTTAATACGAGGATTGGCTCAAAGGGTGCAATCCTAAGCACATTTCCCTGGAAATGAGTCCCATTGAAGATCTACAGAGATCCAAGTATACATATGTAGGACTGTGCTATGAGTATTGGATTGAAAGATGGGTTAAAATACTATCTGAGCCCTGGACTCCCTAGTTTATCATGTGTAAGACATTATTTCTCAGATCTGGCTCCCCATTTGCAAAATGGGACTAAAGGCCCATCTCACCAATTGATTATGAGGACAAATGAGATATGAAATCATTAATCACTTTGTACCAAAACTGTTGTATTGCACCATCAGATAAATCAGAAATGCATAGATATGAGTCACCTGAGGTTCAGAATAAGTGCAGATAGAACTTTTGGTTAAAAAACAAAACTAAGCGGGCTTGGCTGTATTGGCACATTAAACTCTCCACAAAGGTTTTGAAAAGCATTTGAATACTAGGACAGTGGTCTCTGGTCACTTCCATTTGAGAGGACCATCCAAAACGCAGATGGTGGGGTTATCTTTCTCAAAGTCTCCCTAAATAGGACTGTCGAAGGATTTGTGGAGTAATGTACTGCAGAATTTGAGGTATAGTTGCTGTTCTTGTAATGGTGGCCATTTGAGCTCTCAGGCAGGCAGTAAGCACCCTACCTGTGCTTACTGAACTATTGAAAAGAGTGGAATAAATAAACAACATTAAAAGTAATGTGAGGGGTTTCCCACTGTGTGCCAATTTGAAGTTGCAACGGGGCTTTGCACGTATGAACCTTGATCATGCAAAACGTATCTTTCCAGGGGTTGTAACAGCTCACTCAGGTAGGCATGGTTGGCTGAGGATAGAGAAAAGAAATTCACTGTGCAAACGACTTTCAATTATGGACCTAATGACCCTGATGCAGCCCCCCTTGAGGTCTTTTAAGCTGTGAGTGTAATGGACTCTGTGCTGCGACTGACATTAACCTGGGCAGTTGCTCCGCTGGTTTAAATTGGCATAGCTCCAAGGAAGCCAATGAGGTAATTCTGATTTACATGCTGGCCAATGACTTCAGATGTAATGCTTGCTTCATAGGGTGGACATTTGTCTGCTGTTAAATAATGGTAACCAGCTGGCCATTTTGCTCAGGACAGCTGCCTCATGGTGACACATGCCGGCTGCGGATCATGGCTTGGAAAACATCAAAATGTTTGAAAATGAAATGATCTCTTGATCATTAGATCTCAGAATTCTTCTTTGCTCCACCTTTCATTGCAAAGATGTTGTTTAGTGAATTAAAAACTAGTGAGTTGTGAAACAACTAGTACTTGAATTTCCCCCTTTGACCCCCAATTAATTGAGCCACAAGAAGAACATTATAAAGGTAAGAAGAGAGAGAGAGGCAATACAAAGTAATGAAAGAGGACAAAGGCTTGAATAAAGGACAGTCAAACCAAACAGAAAAAAGCATGTTTGTACTCTAAAGGAAACATGCATCAAACTAATAGTCAATAAACTCCAGGAATGAGCCAAGTGTTCTCTGCAGATGTTCTCTGCGTAATCGTTTGCTGCATTTATTCCTTTGACAAACGTCCTTATTGTGACGGTTGTTAGTAGCATTTAAAGAAAATGGGTCTGCCTTGCGCACTGAGGCTGCTTCGTCTGACAGCAGCCAAACTGCCTCTTGGAAAGTAGTTTAGTTCCAAATTAGCTTGCTCCAGCGTTAAATACCAGCTTGCTTCGGAGGTCTTTGTGACGAGCCTCATATATATCCAGAATATTCCAGGACTTGAAGCATATGTGCCAGAAAGCTGAGATAATCTCCTTCAAAGAGTATAGTATGTTACTCTAGGCTTCATCCTAGATTGGAGTGACCTTCCAATGCCATGGACAGGATCAATCAATCATTACAATTCAAGCATTATAATTGCTTGAGAATGCTATGGGTAGTCAAGGCACTCAGATACTCCAATGAAGAATCCCATGAAAGCAGTGACAATCTCAGAGCGCAACCCTAACCTGGAGTTAAGTTGGCACAGTTAGGCCAGCAAAGTTTGGCCAGCACAAGGGACACTGTAACGCACATTTGGACCACTCTCAGAGTCAGGGAAGATGGTGCACGTCTGTGTGCTGGCCTCTATGACTCCAAGGGTGGTCCAAACACTCTTTATGGTGGCCCTTGTGCCAGCCAAGCTTTGCTGGCCTAACTGTGCCAGCCTAACTCCAGGTTAGGGTTGCACTCTCAGGGCACCATCGTAAACTTGAGTTAGGCCAGCATAGTTAAGCCAGCAAGGGTTGGCTGGCATGAGGGTGGCATATGGTGGCATAAAGCACATTTGGACCACTCTCAGAGTCAGGGAGGATGGCACATGTCTGTGTGCTGGCCTCTCTGACTCTGAGAGTGGTCTAAACATACTTTATGGTGTCCTTGTGCCAGCCAAACTTTGCTGGCTTAACTATGCTGGCCTAACTCAAGGTTACGATTGCAACCCTTAGTCAGTTCAGACTTGCTTTTAATTTAAGGTAATATAATGATACTTTGAAGTTGAAGGTGTTTTGATAGTACCCAGAATGCAATATAGTGGGACCACAGTGGTTTGGAACGATTTGGCAATTAGTTCTTGCCACTGCTGATTAATGTGATCAGTCCTGTACAGAACACAGAATAATTGCCAGATACTCCATTGACTCCAGAGACTTTACAGTTTATGTCACACAAGACACAGGAAAGAGAAGAGGACAGGGTGACGGAAAGAATGAAATAATCCCAGATGGAGCACAGTTTTGATGTTTAGGTTGGAATCCTTGGGTGACAGAGGAAGTGAGGAGAATGGTCAAGTAGAAGGAGCGAAAGGCCTAGTGATTGCAATACAATGGCAGATTCAGGAAAAGGAAGCATGATGGCAGATAAGTTGGTACAGAGCAGGGACAGTGAGATCAAAGAAAGCAGTGGGAAGCCTTAACCGTATGAACTAGGAAGTTGAAATCAGTGCCTATCTTTTCCTTATACCTGAGGTTGTACATAGGGAGCAACATATCTTAGCTAGCACATCTATAACCACTTTGCCCAATTACATGATGATCAGAGATGCAGTGTGTAGGAAGAGGCCTCCTTTGATGTGCTGACAGACCAGGATAGCAAGAGCCTAATGGAAGGATTTCCAAAGAAGAATTTCTTTTTTATTGCGTAGGTGGTATCAAAACAGCAGGAACAAAATGTGTGGCTTTTTGCTTAAGAGTCAAGTACATTTTTTTTCTTGAGGCTTTGTGGTTAGGTTTAGCTTCATAGCCAAAGTCCAAAGGCATTACTAGGTCTGGCCTAGCAATGAGGCCAGCTGCAATGCTCATTCTGAGCAATTGGGGGGACAGGACTGATGAACAGATTAGGAGTACCTTGCCTCTGCCTACCAACCCCTCTCTCTGGCTCACCACCCATTGAGTTGCTTCAATCGGCTCTCCAATCATCTTCCTGCTTGCTGAGAGTGAGCAACAGAAAATTGGGGCCTGTGACTCCACACCTCTTCCTCCAGTGAGGGAAGGGGGGGAAACAATAACCACTTCCTCACTCACTAAGTAGCCAGCATGAAGTGGTGTGGAATATGCTGGGGCTTCCCACATGCTCTGTTCATCCTGTTTATTACAGTTTGGAGGAAGAAAGAGGTGCTGGAGCGCAGGTAAAGGGTCATTTAACTATATCAGTGCAGGTGTCTCTTTTGTTAGCTACTCTTCAAACAGAACAGAGCAAATGTTTTCTTTCTTACTTTCTGTAACTAAAAAAACATGGCATGTCTTCCCCCAGCCACCCTCTCCTTGGCCACCCCAGCTACTTAGTGGGTGAGGAGGAGGAGGAGAACGTGGCAGTGGTTGGGCATGCACACATGTTGGGGAGCACCTTTAGGTAGAGGCAGCAGAATTTGTGTGCTGCTTTATGGGCCACTTTGGCTTGAACTGGTCCTGTCAGAAGACTTCCCACATTTCATATCATGAATTTTTGATCCACATCTAGAGGTGTTTCTTTCCAGTGAATTACAGCCCAAGGGCCAAACCCTATCCAACTTTCTGGTGCTGATGCAGTTGTGCCAACAGGGTGTGTACTGTATCCTGTGGCAGTGCAAAAGACACAGAGGCTTCCTCAAGGTAAGGGAACGTTTGCTGCCTTAACTTGGGGCTTCATTGTAGTTGCATCAGTGCTGGAAATTTGGATAGGATATGGCCCTAAGTCTCAATGAACACAATTGGCTTACTCCTGAGTAAAATAAATAACAGTTTTCAAACGCCTCTATCCATATCAGATAGAATATGTCATGTCAGATGGAATAAGATTTTTCTTGCTTCTTCTCTAGCTTGATTCATTTGTTTGAGACATATGGATTGTTTATCAATTGGTTCCCTGAATTAAGCATCTTGTTTGCTCCTATAAGCTCTTTATATTCTTGTTCCATGCACAAGCCTAATTAAATTCATTCTTGAAGGGTCAGTAGTGCTTAATGAAGTTATAAAGGAATGTGTGTGTGTGTGTGTGTGTGTGTGTGTGTGTGTGTGTGTGTGTGTGATATGTTAGCAGAGCAACTCACTCAAGAGGCAGCTGCCCTCAAATAGTTAAATAGTCTGTAAGGAGCAACTTACTCAAACTTACCGATATAAAAAATTAGTCTGGTAATGACCTATTAGGATCTTCCTCCATGAGCAAGTAAATAAGGACCAAGTATGTATAGTAGTAAATTATTTGTTTTACACAGAAATCATCATTACTTAACAATTGAAAAAAACTTGTTTGTCCATTTAACAGTTCGGTTAATTTTTTGTTTATTTTATATCTATCAAGCATAAACTTTCTCAAAGGGAAATCTTATTGCTTAGTAGAGGATGATAGAAGAGGGTACATAATGTATCTTGACTTCTGATGTTGAGCAATTCACAGTAAAATATTACTGTAGCCACAATGCACATATTTCATGTTGGAAGTATTGATTTACCAAACAAGTAAGGGTGCTTGTTTGTAATCTCTTGATTTTGTCCAACATCTTAAAGAAGTGCTGATATTAAATACCACAACACTCTCCACCTAAACCAATATTTAGAAAAGTGAAGGTTTTATCTTTTTTCCCCAGTGTTTGAGAACTTTGCCTTTCACCTATGTGAAGTTCAAGACTGGGCCAACATTTGTCTAGCAGGCAAAGAATTTCAGAGTGAACTGTAGCTATGTATCTAGCTTTTACATGGGGATGCTTATCCTAATAGTAGCAATAGACACTAACTCTCTGTCAGTAGAAACATGGTCACTCAATCTCCCACACCTCTTGACTGCTGGGCTTTTGAAGGTTGCAGGGTGAGATTTGAGAAGAGGCCCTGGTTGTTAACATTAAAGGTTACCCACGACTGAATGGTCTAGTCGTGATCAACTGTAGGGAGCGGTGCTCATCTCCATTTCAAAGCCTGTAGAGCTGGCGTTTTGTCCAAGGACAAGCTTCCGTGGTCATGTGGCCGGTATGACTCTACACCGTAGCGCACAGAACACGGTTACCTTCCCACCAAAGTGGTCCCTATTTATCTACTTGCATTTAGGTGCTTTCGAACTGCTAGGTTGGCAGGAGCTGGGACAAGCAACGGGAGCTCACTCGGTTGCGCAGTCTTGAACTCCCAACCTTCTGGTCGGAAAGCCCAGCAGCAGTGGTTTAACCCGCTGCTGTTAACATTAATGTTGTTAACATTACATTACTGTTAATTCAGTATTCCGGCTCTCAACTCAACCTTATTTCTATACTGGAAATACTATTTTGATAAGCATCACCATGTAATGGTTAGATATCTGCACTTCATTCTGGAATTGACAGAGGATTGTGGTTTTAGAAGGTTTTGTCTTGGTGTACGTCAATGAAAAGCTGTTTATCCATGTATGGCTGTGTATTATTCTTCAGGTGATACAAAGGCAGAGGTCCAAGATGGACAGGCTGACTTTTGGAACCTGGTTGTCTCCAGCTCCTGCTCCAACTGTTATCTCATTTTCAAAGTTACTTCACCACCAGGTAAGAATAACCTCCTAGCGAATGTTCTGGGGGCAGCTGATGATCTAGCCTTTGAACTGAAGATAGCGGCGGATGCTATCCCTTTACTCACCTCCCGACAAACTCCCTTCCTCTGGATAAGTCCTGGTCTGATCCAGCAGCGATGGTCATGTACATCTTAGTGAGCAGAATTAGATCCTTGGTATTCAACTGCTTCATGGTCTCCTAATGATAACTTCAGTACTTCATCATGGCGCACCCGGTGGTGAGGTTTGGATTTGTGTTCCCTTTAAGCTTGATGCAATAACTCTGAGTTTTGAAACATGAACTTTTAATTATTTTAATTGTCTTATTATGCATTTTTACTTTTCCAGGTGCTGCATTATCTGTTAAATCCAATTCTTTTACCATCTACCCTGTTGTTGTGATGGAAACATCTGCCATAGCCTTTACTGCTGTGCTGGGTTCAGTAGCCTCTGTGCTTGTTTTAGGATGTGCTGTTATCTGCTGGCTCAAGAAAAGGAAAAGGAACGGTAAGTTACAAAAAGTAAAATAAAGTCTATACCCAGAAAACATCCAAGTTGTTCTGATGTTAGAGAAAGCTAGATATTTTACAGTGTCATTAAGAATAGCGGATGATGGCAGACTAAAGTCCTCCACTCCAGGGAAGCTATTGCTTGTTCTGGCATTGCACAGGCAAGTAGAGATGAGCAGGTGTGTAGCATGGACACCCTGCACAGATTCTGTCTTATGCCCTATGCTGTAAACAGTGGAACAGGGTTCCAAGTGAGTTGAACTTGGACAAAGAGCAAAGAACTGGCTAAAGTATTATGCCTACGTTTCAGAGTACTGAAATTTCATTATTTAAGAATATTTTTGATTACCCTCTATTTTTCAAAATTCATTGTACAATGCACTGAAATGTCAACAGTATTAATTAAACATCATGTATGTGTGAAATTTAGTCTGAAATAGCAGTAATTGCATAGGTGTTAAATGAACAATTACAGCAAGTTTAATTTAGTTCTTCTCATGTTTTGATGCAGAAAGCAGATTCGTACACACAATGAGGAATGAGAAGCATTTCCAAACCCAGACAAATCAGCAAATACACCATACTCATCCACAGTGTGCTGAAGAAGCAAACAAACCCCATATCACTGCTATGAGAGAAGGTACATCTGCTGAATACAAACAAGCATGCAACCCACTATGAAGCACCCTTCATCCTATACTTTCCCACATTGAAGCAAATGTCCAAGGCAGCTTACAGAACTTCATAATAAAAGTACAATGTAACACAACAATAAATAAAAAACATATGAAAAAAGAGAGCATTAAAACATTAAGGGCGCAATCCTATACTGCACTGGAATGGTGAGGCCGGCCAGTCAATGCCATATACAGTGTAGTATAGGAGAAACTGGAGCCTCCCGTGAGCACCCTTACCGTAGGAGAGACTCCAGTCTCTCCAATGGGCTCCTCAGATCTGCACCTGCTAAACAGCAGGCACAGATCTGAGGAGACTGTGCGGCTCGAATCAGGGCCATGCAGCCTCCCAAACAGGTCTAGGATTTGGCTGTATGGCCGAATCTTGGACCCACCCACCTCCCAAACTCTTCCCACCAATCCCTGAGCCACCCTGTCATGGCGCCTCCCTCGCACCGGCTGGCTTCGGCCAAGGCTAGGGAGTCGCTGCACCCTATCGGTGCCCCCATGTCAGTGCTAAGCGCACAGCGTCGGCTCAACCCCGTTGCACCAATGCTGCGCGGTCCATAGGATTGCACTGTAAGTTTAACAGTAAACACATACATACACAAAACATTTAAAACAGGGCAAAATCCAACACATCTTGTCAAGCCACCAGGTGTGGGTGGGTGGGTGGGGGAGAACAAATTCTCCAGGGAAGCAGTCAAGCCACATTATTATTCCAGAGGCATAGAGGAGAAACATTCAGCCATCACCCAAATGCCAAATGAAACAGGTGTGTTTTGAGACCTCTCCAAAAAGCCATGAGGGAGGGGGTAGTTCTTAATTCTTCTGGAAGGGAATTCCATATTTGTGGTACCACTACAGAGAAGACTCACCCACGAGCTGCCATCCCTTTAATTAGGATCAAATAAATGGTATGTATTTTTCTGGCCCTATTTTCTCTAGTGCCTCAGCCTCAGATATTGCTTTTTAACAAGCCCAAGCATCATTGACTTCTGGTGCTCTCTGACAGGCAAGATTGCCTTTGTAGTGGCATGTTGGTTAAGGACTTCAAGTGAGTGTCTGGTCACCATACCTGCTGTCCCCTGGAATGTATGCCTGATTCTGCTGGAGAGCTAGCACTGCCTCCAGTTGACTGCTTGGAATTCTGAGCTTGGCTTGCTTTGACTGGACTTTCTGAACAACCTTCTGCAAAGACTCCTGAATGGTCTTGGGGATACCTGTCTATGATTTGCCTCAGGCCTTGCTCCAGGAACTCATTCTGGCCTCTCGTTCTGAGTAGGCCCAAGGACCCACTCAAAGGCTCATCTGGCTGGGATCTGGTCCCATGAAGCCAACTGAAGAATGTACAGTGAATCTGTATTACCTCTATACGCAACCTCAAGGTGAAAGGTTGCATGAGTTTCTGTTGAACGTATTCTCATGGAATATTTTTATATTCCTTTGAAAAAGATTGACCCAAATTGCATATTACATTTGCCATATTATTGTATAATTAAAAGCTGTACTTTGCTTGCATGTAACAGCTTGTTACATGGTGGTGGTGCTGCAGGTTAAACCACTGAGCTGAGCTTGTTGACCGGAAGGTTGGCAGTTCGAGACTGCGTGACGGAGTGAGCTCCCGTTGCTTGTCCCAGCTCCTGCCAACCTAGCAGTTTGAAAGCACATAAAAATGCGAGTAGATAAATAGGTACCACTTTGGTGGGAGGGTAATGGCGTTCTGTGCACTATGGCGTATAGTCAGGCCACATGACCACGAAAGCTTGTCCTCGGACAAACGCCGGCTCTTTGGCTTAGAAACAGAGATGAGCACTCTACATTCTACGTTCCCCCCTTACCTTGGTCACGACTAGACTATTCGGTCGTGGGGAAACCTTTACCTTTTTTTAACAGCTTCACGAGTCACATTTTGGCTGCAGTGCAGAGACAGGGAATATTTTATCTTTTACCTTTGTACCATTTTCCTGTGGAAAACGATGGCCCTGTAGCAGCTATTTAACCCTTAAAGTGCCTTTCGCTAGAATGACATTTTAAGGGTCAAACAGCTGTTTCAAAGGCACCTTTTGGGAGGGGGCAAGAAAGTAGCATTTATTTTATTTTGTCGACACAGCCATGATGCAAAATGTGTTAAATGTGAGTAAAAGTAACACTTTAACTACATTGCCACACCATAGTCAGCGATTTTCAACCACTATTCTGCTGCCCATTGATGTGCTGCCGATGGCCTACAGGTATGCCATGGGAGTTTGAGGAGGATAATTTATTTGTAGGGCCATTGAGGGATGTGAGTCCCTTGCCAGCAGTGCAGTGTGCCTTGTCAATTGTTTAAAAAAAACTGACGGTGTGCCTTGAAAATTTTAGCTGCAAGATGCTAAGATGAAATGCTTGTATGCTGCGAGATGAATATTGCTGTAGTGTAACGTGGTTTAGGCCAGTGGTTCCCAAACTGTGAAATTGAGAGCCAATTTCAGGTGGGTCATGAAGCACCTAGAGCAGCCATATTGAAAAATATGGGAAGATGAGATGCTGGAAAGGGGGAGGGCTTTGTGTTGGTTTTGCCTGTGTCAAGGTTGTAAATAGGCTTTTTTTTCTTTCTGATTCACTTTGCTATTGGAAAATGCCTGAGAAATAACCCAACTTATTGCTGCATTCTCAGGAAGGGGTAGGCATCACAAAGGGACTCTGGCGTCACAATGACGGCACTTTTGGCTATGGCATCACTTCTGGTGGGTCCTGGACATACGGTCATTCTAAAAAGTGGGTCCCAGGGCTAAAAAGTTTGTGAACCACTGGTTTAGGCGATTGTCTACAATTGAAATGTTTTGGGAATTAAAGCTAATTCCAACCTTGCCATCTGTTCTTTGGGTTTTTTCCCCCCAGAAACCGAAAACGTATAATGATAGGCTAGGGGTTATCTATGATTAGAACCATTAACTGAACCCTAAAGTCACAATGTATCTGCTATTTATCTGCTAGCCTTTCTGTTTCTACAGGAGCCAAGCAGGAGTGTCATCGATCCCCTCTCTTGTTTTCTGTAGAAGGTTGTAGCCTTTGGCTGTGGCAATTAGGAACAATCAGGACATTGAGGGGTAGCCAGTTTGCTCTGCATTAAGTCTTTCCATGGAGGATGTGGCTGTATGTGTTAAATTCTCTTCTGCCCCTTTGCCACTAATTTTGAAGGAAACATCATTTTAGGGCAAAGTTGCAATTACATAAGCTGAATACTAATAAAAGAGAAGTGTTGCATATTACAGAAATAGAAAAGCAGAAAGAGTCTCTTCAAGTTAAGCTTATTTTTAAGCAGCTGGATAAATCATTGAAACATCTGGGAATTACTATTCCTGCTAATATTAAAGAACTTGACTAATTGAACTATACTCCATTTTATAAGACCATAAAAGACAATGTGATGTGGTTAAATGGAAAGTCGACTGGGCTTTCATGATCTGGCCACTATACAAATGAACATGCTGCCAAGACTGTTGGTTTTATTCCAGGTGATTCCTCAATACCTTCCTAGGATTGTATTTAATTGAACTGATGAATTCATCTGGAATAAGAACGAATGTAGGATGACATCTTCTCTTGTGTAAAGATTGAAGGATGAAGTAGTTCTACGAGCACCCAAATTCCACTTGGATTTCTGTGCTTCTCAGATAGTATCTGAGAATACTAGAGTATCTGGATATGTAATAACCCTGATAAACATTGGAAAAATTATGAAGAGCAAAGTAAAGAAAATATCTTTCCCTCACATCCCACGTATGGAAGGCTAGGAGTTAGAAATCATATTATATACATAATTTAGGAAACAATTGCCCAAAAGGGAAACGGGGAAAAAAGTTTAATTAGCTGGACCAACTGTAAGTTGGTTAAGTAGAAATATAATTATGCACAGAAGAAAAGGAACCATAGCTCAGTAGCAGACCCTGAGCTACTGTGGAAGCAGAAGGTCACCAACATCTCCAGTCACCAAGTGGAAGGTCACCAAGATCTCCAGTTAAGAGGATCTCAGATAGGCCAGGGAAAGCTCTCTCTCTCTCTCTCTCTCTCTCTCTCTCTCTCTCTGGAAAGTTAGTAGAAAATATTACTTATGGACCAATGACTCAGCAAGGAGTAAGGGCCTCTGAACTGAAAGCTCCTTCCTAACCCATAGCCTGAGATTGGCTTCTTTGGGGCACAGGCCCAAGAAGGAGCCTGGGTTGCAACTACTCAAGAAAAGTGCGGGCTTCCATTCTTTCTCCATTCTGTGCTGCCTGCTCTAAGAGCAGAATGTAAATAAGGGATTGCACAAGGTTTCTTGGTCCTAAACCTGTTGCTTATGTAAGAAACTGAGAGGGTAGTTTGGAGTTTCATTTTATTTTAATTAATATTTATCACAGAAAAGCAGAAGAAGCAAGAGAGGAAATGCTACAGTTTATATGTTTTGATATTTGCCATACTCTTTCAAAATACTGCATTCAGCTGTATGCCTTAGGATATATCTGCTGTAAATTCATTTTTTATCTAATTTGTCTGAGATCTAAGCTTCCTGTGGAGGTTTGAGATCAAAGGATCTGATTCTTTCTGATGTTGGCTCTGACACGTAATGCGTGCTGACTTAGTTCTGTCTATACATTCGCAGTGGGAGGCTGCCATTCTCCCTTGGCACCTTTACATAGTGAACTTTCATTTTGACTGGTGGGAATGGCAGATTCCACATTGATTGGAGCTGCCCTGTAAATAATTAATGGGCAGAATTTTTGTTTTGCTTTCAGAAAGGAAATCCATTCCTTCAGACTCTTTTTAAAAAGGAATTGTTATCAGACCATTTAAAAAAAATATCCCCAACATGTTCACATTGAAACACGGATAACAATATCTTAAGTAAATATAATATGTGTGACACGGACTGGCTGGCTTTGGAACTCCCCTCCCTGTTTAATGAGATGTTGGTTTTGGAAACAGAGGGTCCATCAAAGTTACATTTATTTTTATTTTGTTCATGCCTACTAATTGTTATTTCCCTTGAGCAAAGGTCAGATTTTTGATCCCATTTTTAAAAATTGTTTTTTTTTATTACTTTGGTTGCAAAAGAGAGGTACAGTATAGAAAACAGCATCATCCAGCTTAAAATTCAGTATAGCATAAATCCAATTAAAGATTAGTTACCCTTTTATTTATGCCCCTCCATTTGTATATATACTGTAATCATGAGAAGGAATCCCACCTTTTCTGATCTTAGAATATCAATATGGATTTTCATTTAGGGGAAGGCCAACCTGAAACATCACTGTAGTGCATCTTGGGAATTGTAGTTCCCTTATCATCCAGGCCTTGCTATGCAGAAACTATATTTCCCATCATGCACTTTTGACGTAGTTGTGGAACAATCGATAACACTTGGAATATATTCAATGAACCAAAAGTTATTTCTTTGACAGATTTGAAGCTGCATAGAAAACCTGAAAATACAACGCAGCCGTTAAAGCTGCATAAACAAACCCTTAACAGCACATCAGCAGGAGTGGTGAACAGTGTCAGACATGGCCATCAACCTCACGGACAAAAATCAATATGGGGTTCTCTGGAGCTTGAGCAACTTGGCATCAAGGAGCCTACTGAATGGAAGGACACGAATCAGCATATCTTTGACTATGCTCCACAGAAGGAAATAAAAGAAGAGCAATTAACAGATGAGAAATATAAAAGCTGTTCAGAGAAGCCTGCCACAAGGTCAGTACGCTGTGTGAGGGGGAAGGAACAAGCTATAGTGGCATGAAAATCAAATATCTCACTGAAAGGGACTCCAGGATTAGAAGCTCCACTTCTCAAAACATGCTCATGTATTCTGCCCTGATCCTCAGCAGCAGATGTTCTTGTGGCTCAGGGAACCAAAGATGGAAGTGGGCAAAAATTGCATCTCCCTTCCCTCTAGTGCACAAGCACGAGATAATGTAAAAAGGTGGATAGTGCTTGCTCAAGCAGGGTTCAGATTCAATCCTATGTATGAAAAAGAACTGAAAATGCTTTATATTAAAAGTCTATGAGAAACCAGAAGGACAGAATGTGTCATCACTACAACTTACACAAGTATCATTATAGATGTGATGGAAGATACATTCTGCATGTGTCCCTTTCCAACAGTTTTATGTATTTTTGTGCCATGCAAGTGACTGCTACATCAGGCCAAAGCCAGTAGAAGGTCCTATATAGATATTTTAAATGTCCATTAATGCTGATACTACTGTGACACTGATGCTATTGTGATCCAAATGACGCAGCTATTCTCTGATTTGAAAAATACAATTTGGTAAAATTTTGGTAAAAATTTAGGGTTTTACTTAATCCTTAATTCAATGATGTTTGCATTTATTCCACATTTTTAATAGCACAATATGTCCTGTATGTCTGTATTCATAATAAGAACAATAAAAATAAAACATAGTCAATAGCTGAATTCTTAGTCTTGGTTTCTAGCTGTGAAGACCATCTGTTGAAATGTTATTCCTTATTCCATATATATATATA
>JAJKFI010000054.1:6603509-6643714 GCA_029204185.1 Lerista edwardsae | reverse complement strand
ACACACTGTGTGTGTGTGTGTGTGTGTGTGTGTGTGTACACAGCTCAGCTCAGAGATTATCAGCCGTGTTCTCAAGGTCTGCGCTCATGGAAGCTTCCAGTGTTCTCAAACTGGCGACCTTCAGATCTTATCTTCGGGCATCACGGCGATTCTACCCTCTCGACCAGACCTCCTGCCCTGTTTAATGTTCCCTTATCTTTTTAAAAGGCATCCCCAGTATCCATGGTATCTACAGATAAATGAAACAGTGGATACCATATCAGTAGACACTGGGGCACACCTGTATTGACAAAGCTACATGAGATGGACTAATGGTTTGACACATTACGAGGCAGCTTTATACAGTATGTTCAGTCCAGAGGCAGGACTGTTATGTATAGTTTTGCTCTAGAAAAGTTCCAGCAGACCTGAATTTTTGGGAAAGTACAAAGCATTCCCTGTCCAAATTGAGCCAGACCATGGCATCTTATGTGAGTACTGAATTTCAAACTCTGTTAACATGCTAAGGCTGCTTCTACTGTACTGTTCTGATGCACTGTTTTTCAATTTGGTGGAAACAGTTTACTTCTGTTAGTTAAGTATAGGAAAAAGACCAGTAGAACAAGTCCTAAAAAAGATGATTATTTGCATCTGTCATATATATATATATATATATTGCTTAAATGTGTAGCAAGATCAGAGAGTAGACGCATTGTGACATTTCAACCTGATTCTTGTGAAGTGCGTGTCAGAAAGACCAAATGGTCTTATGACCATTGGTGCTTGCTGTCTTGGTGCTCTTTTGTGAAATATGCATAGTTTGAGAATTTTTTTTGCCCCCAAGTCATTTAATGTAGACACAGCTTATTAAAGCCTAATTCTCCAATGCTAGTTATGTGTATTTCTGTTTTATGCAACTCTTGTTTTCCCCCTCTGAAGTGTTTCCTACCCTTAAAGTCAAGTCATGTGCACAAAGCTTCACCGTCTAAGCACATTCCTATGCCCAAGCTTGAGCGCTTGGAAACAAAACAAAACACAATAAAAACTTTGAAAAATTAAAATGACAAGGCTGATTATAGGCTAAAGATAAGAACTGGTGAAGTGAAATTAATTATGGAAAGGATGAATTATGGGAGAATGAATTACATGTCCAAAAAAGAGAGTCTTATTTAACAAATACCTCCCAAAACAATGGTAATATTGTCAACCAGTTGAAGAGATTCACTGATATCAGTCAGACAAGGCTGTTTTTAATAAGGTATTTCATTAGCATGTGACCTGTTGTCACCCCAGGGACTGAATCATTGACATCCAGAGTTAAACCTGCATAGCCTGATTCACAAAGCAACTATGCAAGACTTCCTTACCCAATAGCTCCTTGCAGGGGTAGGACCTCTCTTCCATTTACATACATACATCAGTATTTATATACGCCTTTATCTATTTATTAAACAGCATTCAAGGTGGTTTACATAGGCAGGCTTAAACCACAATTTTTCAATGGGTGTTTTATAATAGGTTCTGTGAAAGACTCAGAGAATCCTCAGTAAGCAGGTGTTGCCTTCATAATGTGATTGTTTCTTCTGGTTGCATGCCATCAAGCTTCAGCAGGCATTGTAAATCAAGTCCAGACAGGATCTCAAGGCCTGGGGTTAGGATCTGGCCTAAAAGCCAAATCCTGACTCCTGTCCCTCCCTGTTTCACCCCTCTCGGCCCCATTCCTCCCTCCCTCTGCCCCTCCTGACTTCTCCCCCCCCCACCCCAAAAAGCCCCCGTGCTGGCCAAACTTGGCCAGCATGGGGACAGCTCACAAGATGATTCCATCTTCAACATTCACTTGCAAGAATAAGGTCAGACGAAGCTGTTTAACCATATGTGAGAGCCTTTCTTAAGACCATTTTTATTAAGGAGAAAACATACCTCACGATGACATTTCCATCTAAGACATATGTGAATCAGCTCTTTGTCAGCAGCATTAAAAAGGATATCGTTGGATTAGATGGGGGATGCCTCCTGAACTATTTTTGCGTGGAAGTGCAAGATGGCCTGGATTTATCTTCAGTCCTGATTCAGGGCTGATCCAGAAGGTCCTATTGCCAGCAGTACGTGTGTACCGCTGGCTTAGTCACAAATGTCTGCAACACCTTACTGTCCGTGCTGGGGCGGCATTCAGCGCCTGGCTGCAATGCGAGTGGACGGACGGATGGTGTTCCACCAGTGCCAGCTGCCAGTAAACCTGTTTGGGGTGGAGGGGAGGCAGGGAGGGGGAGGAACGGGGTAGAGGAGGGGAGGCGTGGGCTAGTGAGGGTGTGGGATACAGCGGTGGCTTCCACCTCAGATCTTATCCCCTCGCCTTGCGCGGGCAGCCGGACACAGGGCGGCTTGATTCACCAACGGCAAAATAGCAGGCGGTGAGCCAAGGAGACCCATTGCAGGCAGGACTTTCCCCTGGGGAAGGGGACAAACACCCCCTTCTCTCAAGGAGCTTCCAGCACCTGCCTGGCTCCCGCAGGATGCAGCGGGAGTCATTTTGGTACTGCTGCTTCTATGGGAGCTGGGCAGTTCAGGATTGGGTTGCCCATGTCGAATGTTTTCTGGTGCAAGCTCCATTCATTTCCATGGAGTTTGCTTAGAATAAATTCTTCATGGGTTGTGCCATTTGTGGCTTTGGTAGGAAGAGATTTGGAAAGTACATTATTGTTCCTTGGGATTTGGGAGGAGGATTTTCTTGTACTTAATGGTCACATCATATTTCCATTTCCTGTATATATTTCTCACAACTGAAAGGACTATAAGTCAAAAGAAAGGAGCTGACATTTTTTATCTTATATCTAGAGCTGAATCTTAATCTGGCGTTGTGCTGGGCCAGCACTGTTGCAAACATGCTGTAAGGCACGTGTGCGCCATGGATTTGAGTCCTGGGCTGGTGCAGGCAGTAGCGCTGGCCCACAGATTACTCAGAAGTAGGTCCCATTGTATTCAATATGACTTACTCTCAGGTAAGTGTCTATATGCTTGCTGCCTAAGTTTCTTTTACATTCGGCTTGTTTCCATGAGCCTGGAGAAAACAACAGTTGAAAATGAAGTACAGTCCACACAATTAAAACAACATGTTTGATTAAAATGACTCGGCTTAATTTGTGTCATTGAGGACATTTTATAGCTCTTCTGGAAAGTGATCAGGTCTGGGTGCTCTCCGATGGAAGAGCTCCACAGTTGTGAGGCAGCGATTGGATATTCTACTCCATGTCTCTTTGCTGTCTGAACTTGGCACAGAGCTACTCCACTTTGGTGGAGAAGCTGTTTCCATGATGGCCAAAGCACTGAAGATCATCTCTGAGGCATGCATAAAGGGCTGAGGTAAAAAGTGAAAAAGTCCATTGATACCAGATTGCTGCTGGAAACTCATGTGATTGGCTAAGCGATTTACCACAGAAGTACCAGCTTTTGAAGATTTTGTGCAAGCTATGCTACAGTTTACTACAAACACAATTTTAAAAATAGCGAGAAATATCTTCCCCTCTTATGCCTTGGCTTAGGAGCTGACAAAAGTTATTTGCTAAATCCCCTTCATTTGGTGAGTGACAGGAGACCGATGTCAAGTGAGAAAATGAAATGTAAATTTTATTAAACACCTCTCTCATCTCTGGGTACCAATCCAGATTCCAGCGTAACACAGCAAATCAAATCCTGTCTTTGCCTTGCCTGAAGGTGAATGAAGAATAATTTCTCCTTAATACCATTCTTTCCTGGTAAAATATTTTTCTGTTTAGTAACTGAAAAATTAAAATACAAACCCTGCATTAATCCCAGAAAGGACGGATATGCATTTTCAAAAAAATATGCTACTTTTTGTATGGGCTGTGCCTTGTGCTTTCTTCCTATCTTTATGTCCAGCCAGCATTGATGATTAGTTGTTGCATAAAAATGGCAAGCCTTAAAATGCAACTGTAGTAACTCATTGTGAGATTTTATTCATATGTCCATTGTGGAGCTCAGTAGCAGGATATCTATATTGACTTATATTGACATGATATTGACACATTTAACATAAAATGGTATTGTAACTAATGGAGTGCAATGGTTTGTGTGACTGAATGAGAAAAAAAAATGCATAGTGCTCCCTTTACTGGGAGGATCAAGCCAGTCAGACCATCTTATTTAAAGGAGGAAGGAATGGGTGGAAGGCACAAGGCGGTGGGATGTTTGTATATTGCCCACTGCTGCTGGAATGGTAAGGGTGACATGGGCAATAAGAGGGAATGGGAGGAATTCCTTTTAGATAAGCTAAAAGGGATGTTTCCTCTTTGCTTTGGTTAAAAGAAGTGGAGGTTGCACTCCTGAGCCTTGAACTGCTTTCTTCTACCTGCTTCCTCCACCTCTTGCTCTATCTGGCCCAGTTTGACATAAGCAAACTGGGCAGTGTTAAGAGGAGCAGATGGTGCCAGAGATGCAGTTAAGAAAAGGAGCTGTGGGTGGGGCTCTGGATTGCCACACTCCATCTCTCCTTGACCCCTTCTTTGCCTACCAGTCATGGTGGGGCGCAGAGGGGATGCATACTAGCAGGGAGAAATGCAATATTCAGAGTGCAATTCTAACCCAGTGATGCGCTGGCACCGTACTCTTAGGCTGGTACTGTGTTGTCGCAAATGTACCATAAGGCACCGTGGATTTGGTCGCTAGGCTGGCACAGGCAGCAGTGCCCGTTCACGTGTGCCGGCTTAGTTCTGCTGGTGCAGGCCTGTGCTAAGGGCATGCCAGAGGCAGGCAGGAGGCCTAATGGGATGGAGGGAGGGTGGACCTGTGAGTGGAGAGGGGGTGGAAATAGGACACGGACATTAGGCCATGTCCAACCCTCCATCCCTGGGCTGAGCGGCCCCAATCTGGGTCGCTCCTGGCTGCATGGACTTGCAGGTGCAGATCTGAGCAGCCCCATAGGGCTGGCTGGGGCTTACCTTGCAACTACCTCCAAGCCTGTGTTAGGATAGAGCACAGGTCAGCCAGGCTGCTGCTCCAGTGCAGATTAGGACTGAGCTCCCAGATCCAAATTAGGTGCATTGCATGCAATGGAGAGATGGAAGTACATGGCTTCCAGTTTACGATATGACATCTAAAGTTGCATGGTCCTGACGTAGCACGATGGGACTTCATATAGTCTTATGGCTGCTTGGTCATAACCTCAATAAATGCTGCTACCAAAAACAAAACAAAAACTCTACATAGGAATTACTAACTCCTTCCTATGGTTCAGTTAAGATGGCCACTGCTACAACAGAGATTAAGCCTGCCTATATAAACCTCCTTGAATGCTGCCTAAGGAATAGATAAAGGCAGTATGTAAAAACTGATGTGTGTATGTCATACCAGCATAACTACTTTATTCCCCCACTAGCCCTTTCACTGCCATAGAGGCCTTGCCAATTATGTTGCTACAAAACAGTCATGATATTGTTCACTGAAGAAAATCCCACCTTACACAGACATTACCCGCCTGCCCTTCTATAGTCGTTAGCCTGGGTTGTTGTGTGTGCGTACTGTTTCTGCAAGGTGCCCACTCCGTGCTTTGCTTTCACTGAAATTCCCCACCAGCAATTATAATTATAGAGCTCCATTTAACTTTGCCAGGTGGAGGGGCAAGCACAGAGCATTCCAGCTGGTCTGGCAATGCCTCCAGCCTTGCCCTTTTGTGCTACCATATCTGGCAATGTTTCCTTTATAATGGTGTAGTACTGATACGAACATACAGTGACACTGGTGTAATGTTGTTGCCAAACCATTGTACATTTGCTGTGCCCATGTAACGTGGACTACGTTGGCATAAGGAATTTTGCTGCAAGCGTACCAAATTTCAGCAGGCATGACTCGAAGGTAGGGTTCCAGCGTCAGTCTTCAACCCTTTCATACCTTCAGTGCCGTGTAGAAAGGTATACATTCTGCCTGAGAGCTGTCAAATCACATGACTTGTGGATTTCTTTAATACCCCTATTCCCTCTCCCACCTGGCTGACTGAAAGTCTCCCATGCCTCCAAGCTAGGAGGCTGCTGGGATTCAGAGCTGTAGATACATCGACACAAGAGATCAGTCATTTCATGCTGCCAGTGGGCCTCTTTGCTATTCCAATAGAGAACCAATTGCACACTATGACTAATAACGTTGACTGTGTGAAAGAATTATTTATATAAAGATTGAGAAAGGCCTCTTTGGATTTTTGGGCAGGACACTTTCAATTTTGAGAAACAGCAGAGCGTAACGTAACTGCAGGCACCCTGGTCTAGAGATAGATGCACAAGGCATTCGCCAGCTAAGCTCTACCTGTGAATCTTCTCCTTTGAATGAGCTGGATTTCAGCCTGGGTTTATTTAGTGGGGCTTTAATCTTGAAGTTTTAGGGAAGTTTTTTTTTTTTGTTAAAGGACTGACTTTTTTCCCCTCGCAAGGGGCATTTTTCATATAGCAAAATGTCTATGGGCCCAATCCTATCCACCTTCTAGCACCAATACAGCCACAATTCAGCCCCAAGGTAACGGAACAAACCTTTTCTTAGCTTGTGGAGGCCTCCATGCCCCCCCTTAACCCCAGGTACATACCCCATTGTATGGCTGCATCAGTGCTGGAAAATTGGAAAGGATTGGGCCCAAACAGAATTAATATAATAATAATAATAATAATAATAATAATAATAATAATAATACTTGGATTTATATACCGCCTTTCTTAGGCCACCAGATTTCTCTAATTACTATAACTCAAGGCGGTTTACATGGGCAGACTTTATTCAGAAACCCGAAGGTTTTTACAATTTATACAGAAATGTTCTATCTTTCAAGAACTACACACATACAGATGGATCTTTCTGGATTTAGTCCTTCATTCTGGCCACCCGTTTATCTTCTTGCTGGCTGATAAATGGCTTCCCTGCTCCCACTAGAGAAGTGGCTGAAACTTTGGCACAACTCCCCCTCACACAAGGCAGCCGAAGCTCAGCTGTTAATCAGCCGCAATTAACAACTTCTGCCACTCACAGAGACTTCAGGCTGTCCCGAACTGGCGACCTTCAGATCTTCAGCTCTTATCTTCAGGCAAATGGAGGCATTAACCCTCTCGACTAAATCTTCTGCTAAATTACTGCACTGATGTCTTCAAAACTGACTTTTTCCTCACTTTCTCCACCTTCAGCAGTGCCTTTCATAAATATTGTAAGATCACGTGAGTCTGCCACAGCAAATGCAATACCACTTAGCAAATCAGATGTGGGCATGGAATGTTACAGATTCCTTGTTGTCATGACATTCTGGCCCCAGACATGATGAGGTCACTGAGTGTGAGCCCTGTGAGGCAGAAATCAAAGCACGAACACAAATATTTTAAGAGGTGCAAATAATTGAGAAAGGAGGGCCATTCAAAAGTAAAAACAAAACAAAAACATGAGAACAGTTAAATGTAGCCCTACTTATAGAGTTCCTTTGTTTTAAAGTGATTAGAGTGGAAACAAAATGTTCACTTAAAAAAAAAAACACTCAGACTTCAATTTTGCCTGTTAGTTTCTGTGTTTTGCCTTTGAAAGTTATACATTCATTAAATAATCACAACATTTTGTAATCTAATAGGGCTCTTCTTTTGATCCAGTGGGGCTTATCCTATGTTCTTATACCAGATCCAGGGGACATCCACTAAAATTGTTGGGAGAGTGAGAAGAGATAAGAGGAAATACTTTTTTTACCTAGTGGGCAATTAATCCGTGGAACTCCTAGCCACAGGAAGTGGTGAAGGTGTCTGTCATAGGTGCCTTTAACTGGACAGATTTCTGGAGGAAAAATCCATCACAGACTACAGGCCCACAATGGATAGATAGCACAACCTCCATACTTTAGAAGTAAGCTACCTCAGAATGCGAGGTGCAGGGGAGTGGCAACGAGATACAGTGTCTAGTTGTCTGCTCCCTGAGGCATCAGGTGGGCCACTGTGAGATACAGGAAGATGGACTGATCCAGTGGGGCACTTCTTATGTTCTTATGTGGGGTTTCTAAGATTAAGGAGCACAAAAAATGAACTAGGATCCAAGGTACTATTCTCACTATATAGATGCACTTGGTGTACTCTTAAATATCAAAGTCCTTCACCACCACACAATAAAGGAATAATATGTTATATATAAACATCTTTGTACATGGTGCTTCACAGAGAATGAGTGGGAAAGGTCTCTGCCCCAAAAGTCTTACAATCTGGACAACACACAGAAGATGACATAGGGCAAGAAATGGGAGGCAAGGATAAACAAGGGAGCAATATAGGATGACTTCATACATATATTAACGCTATTTGATTGTTCATAACATAATGAATAATAGTAATGATAAATAGAATAGTTTTAGCAACCATGATCTTTAAATGGAACCCACTGCAATGGGTCTGTTAAGAAATGATCCCCATCAGTGACTTTTTGAATAGCTGAAAAAATATGTGCTATATATTTCATATTGAACATGTTATACTAACGGAGCCACCAACCCACAGATGCCCAATCTATTCTCTTACAAAAACACAAACGCCCCTTACAGCTGTTGAGGCTTCTCCCTCTGATTTCCTGGCTGAGACATCTAAATCTCCTGTTTCATTTGCATGGTTATCCAGTGAAATAGCTCCCAGTGTTTCTCTTTCTTGTTTGCAAAACTAGCAGTGAGGTAGGAGACGAAGCTTTGAGAAGGCAAAGGAGGATTTTTCTGTCTGCTGGGAAATTATTCAAATCCGAACTTAGTTTTTTGTTCCATAGGAGGCTTGCTTGAAGGCTAGAACTTTGACCTTAATTAGTATCTCAGCCAATTTTGTTTGCATCCAAATCTTGTGCTAAGTTTCTTTGTTGCAAACCCAAATGGAACAAAAGCAGAAAGTAAACAAAATCTAGGCTCTTGCTGCTCTGGCTGTGACGTCCTATTCCCACCAAGGTCCTCTGCTTTTCTGCAGGAGTAATTGTTCCTCCAATGATTAATACCAGCTCTCCAAAGAGTAGACAGCCATCTTACATACTCACCTTGGATTAACATGTAGATAGTCACTGGAAGGTGGGTAGCTACTTCTTTTTTTCGGTTGTGAATCCCAGTTGTGAGAACATACTTCTGCTTTCCATTCTTTATCTCTTTGACTCATATGCAGGACTGTAAGATCCAAGATATGACCTAACCAATAGAACATTCATAGCATCTTGTGCACAGTTTTTATCAGTTAAGTCAATTGGCTCAGTTGTCGGCCATCATTATACAGCCATTGAGTGTAGAGAAATCACGTGATGTATGTTCATGTGTGAACCAATTTAACAATCCCACCTCCTCACCCCTGCAATCCAGAATTAGGTTGTTGCCACAGTGGAAGCAAAATCTGTGAGAAAACTAAAGTGCTCTCTACTTCAGCCCCCCCCCCAAAAAAAAGAAAAGATGAAAAATAATGAAAAGTAATTTGGGACACAGTGGAAACTACCTCTCCTAATTGGTACGTCTGCACAGCTTTTGGGTACTATCATATAGTTTCCCTTCCCTTCTTTAATTTTTCACCATAGGGGGAAGAAGCTATTAACTGCATGAGTGACAATAAAGTTTACAACAGGCTGACCCAACAAACTCTTCTTAACAACAGTGTTCCCGAATCTGTGGGTCAAGGCCCACTGGAGGGTCACGAGCCCATGCGCACTGGGCCCAATACGATGCTCTTTTTAGTGCAGAAATGCCTTATTGGAGGCCCTGGAGGCCGCTTCTGGGTTGCACTGGGCCCGTGAAACAACTGCATTGGCCTTCCCAGGCCTCTGAATGGCCCACAGAAGTGACCAGAATCAACTTGCAGCTTGCAGGTGCAACTCTGGCTTGAGCGGAAAGTCACTTCTGGCTGCATCTGCAGACCATTCTGAAGCCTACTGAGTCCAATAGAATGGGTCAGTGGCCCATGTGACCTGAAAGCAACCTCCAGGTTGCCTCCAATAAGGCATTACGGCACTATGAAGAGCATTGCATTGTGACCCATCAGGGAGGACGGGGTGGGTCGCAGTGTTGAAAAATTTGGAACCTAGCAGTCTGTGAGCAAAAATTTTTAAGGAAGTTCAAAGGTCTGCTCTTGGATGTACTCCACCATGAAAAAGGTATTTTAGAAGCGCGCGCGCACACACACACGCACACACACGCATGCACGCACGCACGCGCACACACACACACACACACACACACACACACACACACACACACACACGCCTTTAGACACATTCAAGGCAGTTCACATAGGTAGGTGAATCTAAAATTTTTCACTGGAGTTGTTACAATAATTGTTCTATGAGTAATTCAGTCTACCAGATGTTGTCCACCCCAGTGTAGCCATCATCTTGGCCGTGCTTTGCACGTTCAAGCTTTCACAGTAACTATGGTCAGTGTTCAAGATGGTATCCAGCTGCAGCCAGTGGCGCTACGTCAGGGTGGGTGAATAGGGCAACGGCTCCGGGCGCAAAATTAGAGGGGGCATGCTGGAGCCCCACTTTGGGAGTGAATCAATGGGGCTTATTCTCAGGTAAGTGCGGATAAGACTGCAGCCTAACTTATTTCTCGTGCGCAAAAACGACCTTTTTCTTAAAAAAAATATGACTCCAGGAAAGAACATTTGCTGAGCCCCCGATCAGTGGGTTGAGCGAAGCTCCCTTCTTCCGGCACTTCTAGTGCAGTTCTCCCCCCATGAAGGCCTACCTAGGCACTCCGGCACGAGCCACACCTCTGGTTTCCATAGCGCTGCTTGCGGAGGATGGCCCAGCCCACCTCTCCTGCACGAGTAAAGACACTCATCATGTGACAGCTGCCAAATTCCCACCAACCAACCCTCTCCTGGGCATTCCCGTCATCCCCCACAAGGCCCGGCCCTCGCTCAAGACCGCAACCAGTTTTCATTGCGCAGCCCTTGTGCTGGCCAAACTTTGCTGGCTTAGCTTATGTCGGCCTAACTCCAGTTTAGAATTGTGAGCCTCACCCAGCCACAAGTCTTAATATGTTTCTGCATAGTAGCATTACTGTCAGAGATTGACAATTGAGATTAAATGTGTTAATTAAATGTCAATACTGCTATTAAATTTTTTTCAAAGCTTAAAGCTAGGTGATGTTAATTGTACGAATTATAACAGTCCATGGATTAGGGGGTGCAATATTCCTGTCTTGCCTCGGGCGCCAGCAACCCATGCCGCGCCACTGACTGCAGCTGACCCCCCCCCCGCCCATTCCACACCTTCTCACAGTGTGCATTCAGGTTTGTCAGAAGATTTCTCATCTCCATCCAGATCTCCCATCCAACTCCAGATGGCAGCTGAACCTGCTTAGCTTTCTTTGGGCAGGCATGGACTCAACCACCAGGCCATACCTCCTGCCCATTGGTTACAATGGTTACTTCATAATAACCAGAGGTATCTGCTCTCTGGAAGGAATGATTGCAGGTGGGGCTAAAATGCAGCAGGGACATTGCATTCCTCAACCATAAATGGTGACCTTGTTTTACCTAAAGTTGACACATTTACATGAAACAACATGGCTGGCAAACTAGGATGTAATTCAACCGAAGTAGTATTGGCAGAACATGTTGCAGGATATGTTTCAAGCTTCCATTTTTGGGATGGAAGAAGACAGATTTATGGGAAGACAATCTCAAAAGGAAGATTGGTCAAAACCTAGAAATGGAAACCATGAGAAGCATCTGCGTCAAGTATTCATGCATCACTGCACTCTATTGGGGATAGTCCAAGATATCCAGAGACATATCACACATAAGAATGAATTCTTTTCAGGGTGCTATGCCAGCACCCACATAGCACCAATGCAATGTTGTTGCGTTGGCGCTATGTCACTAGTGCCGATGCGGGGGCATTGAGCGGCACCCCCACATCAGTGCTAGAGTTCTCGGGCCAATGGAGAGCCTCCCTTGTGCCAGCCGAACCTGGTTGGCGCAAGGGAGGTTCTGGGAGGAGAGAGGGTGTGTGGAACTGGATAGGAGTGGGTGTGCTGGAGGGCGTGCCGGCCCAGGGAGGGGGTGAGGTGGGATGCGTCCTTTAGGCCACATCCAAGGCCCTGTCGGGAGGCCGCACAGACCTAATTTGGGCTGTGCAGCTTCCTTGGTTCCTGCTAAATAGCAGGCGCAGATCCGAGGAACTCTACGGGGAGGCCAGAACCTTCCCTGGGGCAAGGGGAGAAATGTGCCCTTGCCCCAGGGAGGCTCCCCAGTGCGCCTAAGGTACGCTGGATTTGGCGCAAACTTGCCAGTCTCGCCAATCCAGTGCAATTTAGGATTGCACTCTCAGCCTAGGAGATTTAACAGGTGAAATGATGAGCTTTGTCCCCTACGTGGAAAATTCTAATGGGCTATATAATGTATAGCATGATCGGTTGCTGCATATTGCATACCTGCTTCCAGTGAGTCAGAATTCTATAGTTTTTGATTAAGTAAATGAAAGTGTTTATGAAGCATAGTTGCAAAGCAGGCACTGCTGATCCAAAATGAACACAAGATATTAAGCAGTGAACCCCTGCTAACTAGGCAAGAGGCACTTTTTCAAGTTGCGTTTCTCTTGCAGGAGGAGAGTAATTGTCCCTCTTCACCCCTGCACACAATCTTTTCTGGTGGCTGTTGCTGGTGGTGGTCTGAATTTTTTTAGATTGTGAGCCCCTTTAGGGCAGGGATCCATTTAATTTTATAATTACTATTTGCGTGTAAACTGCTTTGTGAACTTTGTGTTGAAAAGTGGTATATAAATATTATTGATGGATTGTTGAAGTTTTCTTTACTTACAGGACAACAAGAATGCCCCTAACTCAGTCTTTCGTTCTTTCCTGTTGCCAGCATAGTCACCTTTTCTCAAAATAAATACCAATCGGGTTTGGCTCAAAGGAGGATATGCTTTCAAAAACCAGACAGAGGGATGCGTTCTCTTGACTCCCTTGGCTGCAATTCAGTACCAAGTGTGAGCTGTGTGCATTAAAATTCTGCCGGCATTTCCTGCAAGCCGTAATAGACACAAGCATTGACTAGGTCCAATATTAGTGATGGTACTGTACTGGGAAACCATCCTTGCTTTTGGCTGCCTGAAGGCAGCTGTGATCCCCAGCTTGTCCTATCTGTCAGTCTATTTGATCTCCAAATGAATTGCTTTTGATAACAGCTATATAAATGCAGAACTGTTCCGCTGGGCCTTCTTAAATGAGACTCCTCTCTTTCATCTCCCAGTCATTTCAAAAAGCAGATAGACTTGTTAGAGGTTTTTAATGCAATGATTTATGTTTTATCTTGCCTGGTTTGAGGCAGCATTTATTTAGCACTTAATTCTTCCCCAGCTTATATATGAGGAGAAATGCTTGAACACAATATTTGGACTTCAAAATTTGATATTCTATTTATTTATATCCTATCCATACACACACCTAATACATAGAACATTTAAAAACCCACATATAAATGATATAATTACATAAAGGCTCACAGTGAGTTCAGTCGCGTGTGTACATATGAAAATTACTCTGTGATGAAATATAGTGTGTAAATGTGAACATGCATACATTTTCAACAAACATTTATACTACTGCTCACAGTCGAAGTTGGGTATGTTCTATTATATGTCCTCAGTTTTACATCTCTGAGGCTCCATTTCAACAAGATATACCAAATCATTTGCACAAAGATGATAAGCTGTTTGGCAAGGAGGGGAAAGTGGGGTCAGGAACTGATTCAAGCCCCCTGCTCCCCTTCCCCAATGTCCGATTGGCAAAATTTCTGTTTGATTGTTTGAAGGGACATGCATGTGCAGCTTCAATTCTTGAATTCAAAAGGATAACCATATATGCAGCACTAAGTAAAGTCGTCCTGTGCAAGCCCTATTACTGACTCACGGGGGTGATGTCACATTGCGATGTTTACTAGGCAGACTTTGTTGTACAGAGTGGTTTGCCATTGCCTTCCCCAGTCATCTTTACCCCAGCAAGCTGGGTACTCATTTATCAACCTCGGAAGGATGGATGGTTAAGTCAACCTTGAGCCAGCTACCGAGTGTGCAGCACTAGTTTAGCTCTATCCCAGCTATGGGTACATCCATCCATCCATCCATTACATCCATCCATCCATCCATCCATCCATCCATCCATCCATCCATCCATCCCTGCAAGCAGACAGAGGCCTATACTTTCAGCACTTGTGTAAAAGGAAACATGGAAGAAATAATATTTGAAATGCCTAAAAGAAACACTTTGCTTTATAATTTATAGTACATCATAAGTATCCT
Organism: Lerista edwardsae; assembly: GCA_029204185.1. Taxonomy (NCBI): domain Eukaryota; kingdom Metazoa; phylum Chordata; class Lepidosauria; order Squamata; family Scincidae; genus Lerista; species Lerista edwardsae. Next base: position 6,629,458 of record JAJKFI010000054.1, on the reverse strand, counting down.
TATGACCCCAACTTTTCCAAATGCACGTCCTTCATGCAATCCCATTGCAATCCTGTAAACAGAGTTTCCAAGTCTCCAAAAGTCTAATTACCTGTAGGTTCTGGATTTCTCCCAGGCCATTTTTATTAATGAGGTTGTACTCTTTTAAAAGGGGAACAAGAAGAAGGAAAAGATTTCCTTTTGGTTTCATGAAAACAAATTCCTTGAAGACTTCAATTAGCATATCTTTGCTGCTTATTTGAAAGAGAAAAAAATCACTTTGAGTAAAATTATGAGCCAGCCAACTTATATCTTTTGGAACGTAATTGATGGATTGCTCTTGTCCCAGGAATTTACATGGGATGTGTGCAAGAGATGAGGGTTAATATTTTTTAATATTGATAATGGATTGAGGATTGATAATGGTACAATGGTTACCTTGTCGAATGTGCGTCTACATTGAACCCCAAAAATTCAAACTCCTGTTCACGAAAAACACAATGCAACCCTCCATACGGGTGGCCAATTTGAGGTTCATCAAGCTATACTATAACAAGAATACTTGAGGTTTTTTTAACCGTATAAGCAGATGAAACTAGCTTAGAGGTGGGCAGAGAATGGGATCCGTGGGACCATTTATTTATGGTTTGAAAGTTTGCCTAAGTAGATATGGACAAGCTTTCCTTGGTTCACATCAAAGTGGCTCAGATGTAAGATGAACCATTTATAAAGAAGTAAGAGAAACCATTTATAAGCCATTTCTATGTCACTTGACATTTCCATATGTACCTGCCCTTGTACTGGGAAGCTCAGGCCAGTATACATAGTATTGTCCCTTTTAATTCTCACAGGTTCAACACTCTTAGGACAAGAGGCAGAGGTCATCCACTGTGCTTTGTACCTCAGCAAGGAATTTGAATTTGGCTCTCCTCAGTCCAAGTCCATTACTCTGCCCTATTTTTATTCACTATGCAGCACTCTTACCATACCAGGCTTTCCCTTCAGTAGGTTAGCAGGGTCAGGGCTGGCGATGTGATGACGACACCACTAACTACTTCCAGAAGGCCTATTTCAGGTCAAAAAGTCTTGGGGGAGGGCATGTGGACCAACAAGAGCCGTTGCTCCACTTGCCATGCCACCCTCTGCCAGGTGCTGCCTGTGAAAGCAGTTGATCCGTCCATTGTCCTAGTGTGGGGCCCAATGTGATGGCATAGGCCACGTTGCCCTAAGGCCAACCCTGAGCAGGGGCATAATAAAAACCAAGACAATTAGGAGAAACTCCCAAGCTAAGCAAAAAGAGCCAAGGATTTCAAGTGGACATCATCTGGCTGCTTGACAGCATGAATTAGTCCTTTTGCTACTGTTTCCATCTTCTATAATAATAAATTGTCTGTGCATTGTACGTTAGTCCATCAGTTTGAAGAAATGAGGATTCCCAGAAGTTCTTTGTTACCAAAGCATAGAAGCTTTTAATGGTAACAATTATCCAACCTTCTGAGAAATATTGTTTGCTAGATAACAGCCTCTGACCATTCCATTTACAGGCAAATGTTTTCAGCATCAATTGGATGTAATTTTGGCTCATATATTACTTAATGCCTTCGAAATCTTGTTGTGAATATTTTGGTCCCAGCAACTTGGCCTCAAAAGGATATAGAATTGTACCAGTCAGTGGCTTGGCAAGAAGGAGATGCGGGTACTGAATCCATCCTCTCTACTTTTCCTCCCCAACAGCAGATTGGAAAGATTCCAGATATCTTTAAAGAGCTACAGATCCACAGCTGTTCGACTAGGCTGGGGAACTGTGCAAACACAGTATGCACAATTCCCCAATCAGCTATGAATACTCATGCAGAAGTTGGATCCCTAGTGGCTTCAGGGTGTTCCTGTTTAAATGACAGTGGCTTATTCTGTCAAGATTAGCTTGATTAACCTACCTGCTAAATCAATAATTTCAGTTTTATTATCCTTACACTGAATCTGAGCTGCTCGTTGAGGCTAAGCATGCCATTAGAACTGTCATGCTAAATAGGAACCACAGGGAACCCAATCTGAACTGAGCCCTCATTGCTGAAGGGGAAGGCTGCTAGGCCTTTGCTCCCACTGTGGTCCCCATCCAGTTTGGTCCATGACTGTATTTGACACTGGAGAAAAGTTCTTGTTGGCACTAACAGGAACTTTCTTCCTTGGGCAAAGAGCAGCCGTGGGTGGTGGTGGTTATTGGGAGCATGTAGCTCCTAACATGCACATCAGCTTGAATGACAATATTATGTATAGTTTGGCCCTTAGGCTTCCATTTGTGAACCTCTGATTGGGAGTAAGTGCTATTATAGTCTTCAGAACTTACACAGCAGGCAGAGGGCTATGCTGCATCATTTAAATCAGTGGTTCCCAACATTTTTTTTTTCCACCAGGAACCCCTCCCAACAACCTGTTGGGGCCCTTAGGGCCAGAAGCGATGTCATTGAGCAGGAAGTGAAGTCATTGTTTTAAATGAATCACACTTTTTGAAAGTCGAAAGAGTTCCATGTCTTTTTAGAATCTTCTGAATGCTTTGTATCTAAGTGACATTTGAGTTTTGAGTTCAGTGATTGATTCAGCACTAAGAATAACACTTCACAGAATACATTGTGGCTTCTCTATGCCATTGCTGATCAGGGTGGTAAAGCCAAATTTTAGATAGTCTTCAGAATATTTCTGTTCCTTTTCCCCATGTCCAAAGACTCATCTAGGCATGCACATGGAAGGCATGATATGCCCACTCAGAAAAAAACCCAGGAGAGACTTCATCACACACATATGCTCACACCAAGTCCATAGCAAGGCTAATTTCCCTTGCAGCTACAAGCCTTGAAAAAGTGGCAGTTTAATGGGGAAGCCTCTTTTCTAGCAAAAATGCAGCTTCTTCCAGCTTTTAAAGATGGCTGCCTGAAGCTCTTCCTGACCCCTTGAAAATCAGTTAGCGATTCCCTTGGGGGTCTCGACCCCCAGGTTTGGAACCACTGACTTGAATAATAAAACTGCATATTCAGCTTACCCAGTATTATTGAGTATAGTTATGAGCAGGTCCTTCCTAATTGTGCATGAGTTCACCTTCCTGTTCCTTGAGTCCAAATCTAATGCTGAACATTGTCAGTATGGCTATAGTGTGTGGCACATGGAAGGTATGTAATCAGCAGGTGCTTTCAGGCCATGATCCAAATTGTCAATAAGGACAGAGAAGCTGGAGGCCTCCCAGAAATAGAAATGAGCTACCCCTGAGCATAATGGATGCATCTGACCTAGGACAAACATAAGAACATAAGAAGAGCCCTGCTGGATCAGGCCAAAGGCCCATCTAGTCCAGCTTCCTGTATCTCACAGCGGCCCACCAGGTGCCCCAGGAAGGCATGAGACTACAAGATGCTTGCATCCTGTTGCCACTTCCTTGCACCTGGTACCAGTAGCCCATCACCTATATAAGGAGGTTGCACAATCCATCATTGCCTATAGCCCACGATGGACCTTTCCTCCAGATATCTGTCCAATCCCCTCTTGAAGGCATCAAGACCAGATGCCATCACCACCTCCTGTGGCAAGGAGTTCCACAGATTAACTACCCGCTGGGTAAAAAAGTACTTCCTTTTATCTGTTTTAACTCTCCCAACCCTCAGTTTTAGCAGATGCCCCCTGGTTCTGGTGTTTTGAGAGAGGGAAAAGAACATCCCTCTATCGACTCTATCCCTTCCATGCATAATTTTGTATGTCTCAATCATGTCCCCCCTCAGGCGCCTTTTTTCTAGACTGAAGAGCCCCAAACGCTGCAGTCTTTCTTCATAAGGGAGGTGCCCCAGCCCCGTAATCATTTTTGTCGCTCTCTTCTGCACCTTTTCCAACTCCACTATGTCCTTTTTAAGATGCGGCGACCAGAACTGGACACAATATTCCAGGTGTGGCCTTACCATCGATTTGTACAATGGCATGATAATATTGGCTGTTTTATTCTCAACCCCTTTTTTAATTACCCCAAGCATGGAATTGGCCTTCTTAATTGCTGACGCACACTGGGTCGATACCTTCATTGAATTGTCCACCAGCACCCCAAGATCTCTCTCCTGAGCTGTCACAGACAGCTCAGAACCCATTAGCCTATAGGTAAAGTTTTGGTTTTTTGCCCCAACGTGCATCACTTTACATTTGTCTATGTTGAAACGCATCTGCCATTTGGCTGCCCATTCCCCCAACTGGGAGAGATCCTTCTGGAGCTCTTCACAATCCTTTCTGGTTTTTACCACCCGGAAAAGTTTTGTGTCATCCGCAAACTTGGCCACCTCACTGCTTATCCCTGTCTCCAGGTCATTTATGAATAAGTTGAAAAGCATGGGCCCCAAGACAGATCCCTGGGGCACTCCGCTTTTCACCTCTCTCCATTCTGAAAATTGCCCATTGACCCCCACTCTCTGTTTCCTGGCCCTCAACCAATTCTGGATCCATAAGAGGACCTGCCCTCTTATTCCCTGACTGTGAAGTTTCTTTAGCAGTCTTTGGTGGGGGACCGTGTCAAACGCCTTCTGAAAATCCAGGTATATGATATCCACAGGTTCACCCACATCCACGTGCCTGTTGACCTTTTCAAAGAATTCCAAAAGGTTTGTGAGGCAAGACCTACCCTTACAGAAGCCATGCTGACTTTCCTTTAGCAGTAAAAGACAAAGAACAATGATGGGTGCAAAAACAACAACAACAAGAGGGTGACTGCTCTCTCTCTCTCTCTCTCTCTCTCTCTCTCTCTCTCTCTCTCTCTCTCTCTCTCTCTCTCTCTCTCTCTGTGTGTGTGTGTGTGTGTGTGTGTGTGTGTGTACCATTTTTCTCATAATGTCCTGGGACAATAGTGAATTCAGGTTGTTGTTGTTGTTGTTGTTGTTGTTGTTGTTGTTGTTATTTTTTTTGGGGGGGGGGTCTGCAAGCCACAGCATAAGCAAGCAGTGAAAAGTAAATTTTCACTTTTACTTTTAAGGAAAAGAAGGGAAGGGGAAAAAAACTGCAGCTATGAAGTGAAGCGGGCTCAACTGCTCAAAGAGTCCTACCAAAATCTCTAAAAATAGGGGTGAATTGCAGGAGGAAGGCGGAGCATTCTCACTCTGGTCTAGAATCATGTTACAATTTCTTGGTGATTGCTATCATTTTTTTGTATAGCTGCCTTTTTCACATGTACAGTATGTTCATTTGAGTTAAAAGCATTGTTTTGGCCATTAGTAGTGAACAAAGACAAGGATACACAAATAAGGAAAAATTAATAAGGTAGGTTTAAAATCTCTGCATAAAAGAGGTTAAAATAAACAACATAACATTAATATTCATATACTATGTTCATTCTTGATTTCTGTTGTCAGTACAAATAAATCAGCCTTGTTGAAAAAGCAGCCTGTCTTTGCCATTGACTCATCCACCATTTTTCAGAGCGGACTAAGGGCCCAATCCTGAACTACCTAACTGCCACAGGTGCAGTGCTAGCCAAAAGGCTACCTCTGCATCCAGCAGCAGTGAGGAAGCTGCTGGAATCTCCCTGGGAGAAGGGGACATTCAGGGAAAGCCCCATTGCCCACAATGGGGCTCCTCAGCTCCCTGCCAGCTACTTTGCTGGCGGTGAATCAAGCAGCCCCATACTGAGCCACTGCCGGGTATATTATCCAGCGGTGGAAGCCACCACTGGGTCGCACCCCCTCACAGCTGGCCCCTCCCCACCCACTTTTTCCCCCATCCCCGCCTCCCCCCCCTGCCTCAAATTAACTTACTGGTGGCTGGCTGCCCGCTCGTGTTGGGGCTTGGCGATGAGTGAGCACCGCCCAAGCATGAGTGGTAACAAGTCCATGCTTTACGGCATGTTTGTGACACTTTTAGCCGATGGTACACCCAAACTGCTGGTGAAAGGGTCTTCAGGATTGGGCCCTAAGTCAATGCAAAGTTGGAGTTGAGAAAACAAACATATTTCCATCCTCTAAAAAAACTGAACAATAAAATAGATAATGAAGAACATCCTATGCCACCCCAGCAGCCCAACGTCTCCACTCATATGGGATATTTCTACTACGGACAACAGAAGGCATTTGCTAGAGTCTTACACAAATGGGCTTTCTTCTGAAAGTGTATTGAACATGTATAGCCAGAGCTCTAATTTCAAGCAAGCAAGCAATTTCAGATGTGTTCCGTTCCATTGACAGTTTTGTTTTGTCATGTGTGAGGTTGATGGCTTTAAATAAGCACACTTATTTATTTTGGTGGACTGTAACTCAGTGTGGAGAAAGGGGATGTGATACTTTCATATTTTTTCCCAGTGTACAGTATCACTTATTAAAATCCTGTTGTCCTGACCATTGTCACTGCCATTGAAGCCTGGTTTATTTACTTGGAAATCTGATTTGTTTCATTTTATTACTGTGTTTGTGAAGTAACTGATATCAGATTCTGTGGGAAAGAGCTGCCATTTACCAGCAGGCTCTGATGGCTCTGTCTTTGTCTGCAGGCCCGATTTTGAGGCCTAGTCTGCCCTGGGCGCTCCAGTAGAAATAAGATTACTGGCAATAACTGCTTCAACTGCTTTGAATAACAGACACAACTCAGAGAGCATAAAATTAGCATAAACACAGCATCAGTGTGTTCCCTCAGAGTATTCAAGACAGGCAGGATATGGAAAATTGACTGAAATGGGGTCAGACAATGCAAAAATCTGAAACACAAGAAATGCAACCGAAAAGAAAAGCGATATTGCCTTCATGTTTTGACAAAATAGCCATGCAGTTTTAATGATAAAGATATTTAAAGTGATGAAATTTAAAGAGGCAACGCCTCTTCACCCTCCCTACAAAACTGACATTGTGTCCTCAGCCAAATTATTAAGTGTGCCTTAGTGTTCCCCTCCTGAGGGTAAAATAAGAGTAATAACAACAGTAAACAAAGATCTTCCTCTCTGTTGAAATTGATTTTGCTCCTTTTCTTGTGAAAGTTAATTTGAGTAGGATGTCCTGGTTTTGTACATGAAATCTAGAAACAGCATTTTAAGCATTTCCATATCTTTTGATTTATCAAATATTAAAATAGGAGATACTACTGACAAATCCAATAAAGGAGAACATTTAACTGAGAAAACCTATGTGCCACACTTCCTAAGCTATCTTAATGACAAGATATCACATGTACTATGCAGAGTAGAATGATCAATGAGAGCTCGGCATCCCTGCACTGGGTGTCATTACTTTTCTCTCCAGGTTGAAATTAGTGTTTAGGGTCTCATACGCAAAGCATTGGAGTCGCCTTTGAAAACAGTTTTGGCTACATTACACATTACAACGTCATCTGGGTCAGGTTACACTGACCAAGGCCACAGATCAGACCACAGTATTTATTGGAAGCTGACTCTACAAATATTTCAGTGGGTTTGTTCCGGTGACTATTGCTGAAGCAGGGCTCCAACTTTATGTTAATTGTATATAACTTTACAAGAAATGCCTGTTAAGGGCATGCCTTTAACAGAAATGCCCTGAATTCTGGGAATTGTAGCTTTTTGGGGTTGCTGATAATTCTTCATTAGAGGTCCTCAGCATTCATAGAGATACAGTACCACATTTCCCTGAGGAATAGCCCTCCAGCCATGTATGCAGCTGAGAAGGAACTTTGCTCTGTTCCACCCCCCCCCCAGCACATGACATGGCGGGCAGGCATTGGATGCTGCCCGTTTGCGATGGGCGCGCACAGCCAGCGGCCTCTTCTGCGTGCTTGCAATCATGCCCACCCACCTGACTGGTATTTCAGGTACAGTCAGAGATCAGCTGGTCACTTTCAGGGCCAGGTAGGAATTTTTTGCTTTTCCCTGATTGGCCAGGTAGAAAAGTTTTTTCGCCTACCCCGACTGTCCTTCTGGGCTGGGTTTTTTAGCCAGGTTGGCCGTGTCTGGCAGGATAGTGCAGGAGAAATAGGAATTTGGTGTCTGCCCTTAGGTAAGCAACAGACCAGGCAAGGCCAGCGATAGGCCCTTGAGGCTACCCGGATCGGGGCAGGCCTGGCTTGGCCCAGAATGGAATTGAACCACCCGCCTTCGTGGCTTCCCAGCTCAGGGCGTGGCGGAGCAATTCAGCTACCTGGACCCGTGTCACAGGTTGGTGAGGAAGATCGTGGGGGAGCCCTGTGAGCAACTCCAGGTTCGGAGCCAGGGTGGTTCGCCCAATGGAGGGCTCAGACAGGTGACTGTCTCCTCCTAGTTAGGTACCCACACTTATTGGAGGGGAGGTTAGTTAGGACCCGCTGCATTTCTTTAACTTTGTTTAATTGGTACTTAATAAATCATGGCCCTGTTCAACCAAAGAACTGTGTGTCACGAGTGTTTGTGGGGGGGATACACAAGCAAAGAGCACAGCTAATTAAATAGTGAAATCTGGAAATGCCCTGAGGATAGATCTGCCATCAATCCCCTGTGGCCATAGGAAAGGGAGATGATGTAGTCCCCATGGCCCTTTGACTATTGCAGTTTATGCTCCTGCCACTACATGGTTTCATCTGATGGTTCAGTAGTTTGCTGACGGTTCAGCTGTACGGTTCAGCTGTAGTTTGCTGTTTTTCCTTTTGGGTGACTAGAATGAGACAGTGAGAAGGGTTTGGGACTACAGACAATCCTCTGTCACTGCGGGGGTTAGGTTCCTGGAAAATCCAGTGGATACAGAATCCATAGGTACAAAATCATTAATCCTATGGGGTTAGGAGGAAAATCAAATCGGCATGAATATATTCAGATTGACATGAGTACTTCAGAATGGATTTGGAATGACCCTGAGAGCTTCAGAATGGCCCAGATAGCATCAGAATGGCCACAGGTGAAAACAGACCATGAGGTAAGTCATACTCTTCATTCCTATGGCACAAGGTATGTAGCATTCTTCTTTCCTGCAGATAAGTGAATCTGCGGGAAGAGAGTGTGCCGATACCGAGAACTGACTATACTGTTTCCTTCCTCCTGGACAGAAATAATTGAGCAGATGCTCAAAAACAGCATCACCCATCCACTCTTAATGGAATATGGAACAGCCTCTTTTGGGGATAAAGCAGAGAAGAACAGTAATACTTTAACTGCACACTTAAGTGTCTGTGGAGACAGAAGTGAAGCATTGTACTTCTTAATGTGAGATGATGAGAGAAGCAGGGAGACATGGGAGAAGAATGAAACCATTGCTGGAAGTGGGAACAAAAAGAAGGGCTTTGTCTGGATCAGGTTGGCTGTCTGCCTTCCAACTGGAGATTATTTTTAGCAGGAGAGTCCAGGTGTGTCTACAGTGCCAGACACAGGGCAGTCTGAGAATGACGTTTCTCTCATGAATGATTAAGGCTGCTACAGATTGATGCCCCAGCAGCTTTTTAGGCTACTGAACCTGCACTGGAGTTTCTGAGGAAATGTGTTTAAAAATAAAGGGAAATGGGCCTCCAAAGGAGGAAAACAGAGCATTCATCACATAAATTATCCCCTTTGGACCAAAATACGCCTGAGACACAAAATCCAAATGGTGTCTTCCCATGTTTGTACAAATGTAATAATCCAAATATCTCACAATGTGGTGCCCTTTAGTGATACCCTATATTCTGCTGCCTGAGTTGGGTACTTCAATCTGTCTAATGGTCGGTCCAATGCTAATTATATCTCCTTGGACCAGAGTCTCCTGTTTATGGAGGAACTGGAACATTTGGGGGGTGGGGTTTGCAGGAAACACTCGACTGCAGTGTCCAGTTCTTCCTCTTTTTCATGTGGATTACTGATGAACAAGTCCTGAAATTTGAGAATTCAGGAGTCTCCAGCCGCCCCCGCCATGACTTGATTTGTGCATGAGTCATAGTGTGCACCCATGGTGACTAGACTCCTGATTACTCAAGTCTGTTTTTGACTCGAGCCTTTGGAGCTTTTTCAATTTACATCAAATTCACGGAGGGGAGGATTTGGACTTGTAATGTTCCGGATTTAAGTCCAGCATGCTTCCATTGATTAGAAGGTAGGAATGGCACACAGTACTGCACAAGCACCCTGTAGATCTCTGCAAAAACTGTGGTATGGTTCAGATTCTTTACCCCCTTTCAATCAAGTTCCAGGGCAATCAGTCTACAGGGCAATCGCCTCCTCACAAGCGCCATTCCCCAAGTTTACCTCCCCATCTTATTTGAGGGTCATGGAACATTCCATTATTGCTTGAAAACCTGCTCTGTGAGATCTGTGAGGCCTATGTGTGAGATTTGCCTTATATTCCAAAGTAGGGGGTTTGCTTTGCTAAATAGAAAGAACCAATCCATTATGTGGTGACATCAAGCCTGGTGTGTGTGTGTGTGTGTGTGTGTGTGTGTGTGTGTGTGTTTGGAAATTGTAGCTTAATTTCCTGCCTCTCTACAAAGCTATAGCTGCCTCTCTACAAATTGCTTCTGTTGAATTCACTGGCTTTATAGCTAGGGTTACTAGATACAAACAGAGACAGAGTGCCTAAACCTTTAAGCATTGTATAGAACAGGGAATTTGGGCAGGTGCAGCTCATTATGGAAGGATTTCAAAAGCTCCAACTGCCAAAATTATCTCTTCTATACAATGCTTAAAGGTATATACACTCTGTCCCTGTTTGTATCTGGTAACCCTAACTATATCCCCTCTCTTTGGTGAAGTATTCATAAGAGCCAGAATAGTTCAAATGGGTAAAGTTCCTACAGTATTAGTTAAAGATCTTGAAGTTGTTAGTTCAAATCCCTGAGAGGAACAGCAAAAAGAATATTTTTTTTTAAGGGGCAGGCTGTATCAGGTAGGAACCAGGATGCAATGCAAAACTAATTTAAGTGCATGGGGAAGCCCCAGAAACCCCCATAATAAATAAAAGACGCATCTATTGCTGAGCCAGCCACATGGAGCCCCAGAGCAAAATTCAGCTGCTGGAGTATAGGGAAATCAATGTGATTATTTTCACTGAATCAAGTTGCTGAAATGACTCGACATTTCTGAGTCAGTGGCCCTAGTCGCGAGTCAGGGCGGAGCCATGGATATGCGAGACTTGAGTCTCATGAGAGTCAAGTCAAAACTTGAAAACTCGAGTTAAAATTTTGAGTCATGACTCTTTTCCCCCCATCTCTGGATGTTACCCTTTCCTGTGTTTTTCTACAATGTTATATGTAACAAGATCAAAACAGGATGTATTTGAGAAATGTATAACACAAGATTATTGGACAACACCACACATATGGAAAATAGTTCTTTAAAAGAGAGCAAGCTTGAAGTTTTGCTTATCCCTTGAACTAAATCTGAGGTAAACTCTATTGGGTGGCAATTCCACAGCTAATATTTTTCTTGTCTGTTGCTGCATTTCTTGCCTCTAAACAGAACAAGATGAAGACTGTTCCATTAGTCATTACTCTGAACCATTACTCTGAAGAGGACTGCAGTCACTTTCCTTGCTAAAAATAAAATAAAATGGTATTCTCATGAGAGAGCCTATTGTGAGATTGGAAGGCCAATAAGGTTTTTTTTTTTCCCCAGTGAGTTTTCAGGTCTGAAAAGACTTGGCCCTGACTAATAAAAATAAGCAATAATTGCCCCCTTCTATGACTTGGCAGTCCCAGCAGAGAAGCCAAGCATAGTCACGCCTCGAATATGAACTGCTTTGTTTCCTAAGGAGGTGGTCCTTGTGGGTCAGGAGGTGAGACGCCCTGGTTACACAGCATGGGGAATGCCTGAAATCCCACTGCCTGCCCTGCCTTGCTCTTTTGGATAAATACATCAGTGCTGTCAATCCAGCACCTCTTCCTAGCACTAAAATTCTTAGAGAAATAAACAAATGAACATGGCAAAGGACTACACTGGAAGCAAAAGAGACAATTTGATTGCATCATTTCCCCACATATATTCATGCTGTATTTTTTTCTCTACACTGTCTCGCTCCACCCCTACTGAGATAAGCGGGAATTTAAATTTGAAGCAATGCTCGGGCTTGACCATTCTGTCTGCTATATGCTATCTCTTAATATGTATAAGTTGGAGAGGGCTTGCTTACTTATGGAGTAGGATAGTGCTTCACAAACTCCTACAAGGGAGCTGGGAGTATTGTAAGTGCTTGCAGGGGAAGGGCTATGGCAGCAATGCTATCACCAGGATTGTGCTGCTGCCTGGGATGGGAAGGAGTCAGCTGTGTCATCTGGCAGCGAGCTGCCGGAACGCTAGGCAGGAGTTACCGCCTGATTGGCTGCCCGTCTGTGACATGTTGCCACCTGCCCGCCCGCTGTGCGGGCACCCCTTCGGAGGGGGTGCCCGCTTGCCTGGGGGGGGCGGCCGGGTGCCTGGGCAAACAGTGGAGGGGTGCGCCAACCGGAGGGAGCCCGCGCGGTGGGCGGGCAGGCAGCGACACGTCACGGACAGCCTGTCAATCAAGCGGTAAGTCCCGCCTAGCGTTCCGGCAGCTCGTTGCCAGATGACACTACTGGAAGGAGTGCTTGCATTTACCAGCTTTCAGTGCTGGGGTCCTGGGGTGTCAGGGAGTCAGTCCTCCACTGGGCCTCCCATGCCTCCAGCCATGTGAAAAAAAAGGCAAAAAGGCTCATCCTGTATTCGTCGTAAAACCAGAAGTGCCTTTTTTGTTTCTTTTTCACTTGTTTGGAGGCATGGGGAGCTCTGTGGAGGGATCCCCAATCCCCTAGGACACCCCAGTACCCCAGCGCTGAAGGCTGGTAACTGCAAACACCCCCTCCCATCCCCAGCAGCAGTGCAATCTGGGGATCATGTTGCTGTCTCCCTTAAAGGGGCAGGGAGAAGTGCTTCCCTGGCTAGCAGATCGCAACCCACCAGTTTGGGAACCACTGGAATAGGAAGTTTTGAGTACCATCAAAGCTTACTGGTGATGGGGAAATCACCTCAAGCCCAACAGGAAGCAGTGGCGTAGCTAAGAGGGCTGCAGGAAGACAACTGCATTGGGCAACAAAGCTGAGTTTGACACTAGTGGCCAACATTGTGAAAGCCTTGGAAAGTAAGAATAATACCTTCAGGTTATATATCACTAGAAATGTAATTTAATGCTGAGTGCAATGAAACAAACCACGTTGGAATATCTGTATCATAGCAAATGTTATGGCCAATTAAATGTTTTTATTTATTTACTTAATTAAGTTTGATTTTGTCATGGGTTTTGTTTTGTTACAAAATCTTCTTTGACCCCAGATAGCTGATGCCTTGGCTATACTATGTCACTAGGTCCACTGAAGGTTCACTGAAATGGATTATGTTTGTTAGAGAAAGGTTAAGGATAACTTCTGCTCTAACTGAAATTAACTGCATAGTTTCCATTGATACTAATGGAACAGAATTTCAGTACAAAGCACTGGAATGCTGGAATCTGTTGCCTTTTCAGTGATTAGTTCTCTGTCCCATTATTGATAAAGGGGCAGATATATTTATAGCACTTGGGTTAAGCATCTAAAATTAGCTGGGTTTTAACTCTGCCTAATTCTAAGGACTAGCACCTGTATTTAGTATGGTCTGTGACCATAATAAAGATATATTGCTATTATATAGTAAACTTAAGAGCCTAATGTCCAACTTTCCAACACTGATACTGCCATGTCAATGGGGTGTGCATTGCATCCTGTGGTGGACAGGCAGTCATGGAAGCCTCCTCAAGGTAAAATAACATTTGTTCCCTTCTTGGGGCTGCATTGCAGCTGCATCAATGCTGGAAAGTTGGATAGGACTGGATCATGAGTAGACCATCCAGAAGCATAGCAAAAGAAGTGCAGGGGGGGTGCAATTGCACCGGGCAACAAGCTATAGGGGGGCAACAAGCTAAGCTTGACACTAGTGGCCAAAATGGTGAAAACCTGGGTATGTATGAATAATACCATCATTGGAAAGGTAATTTAATGCAGAATGCAATGAAATAAACCAGAGCGTAGTATCTCCATTCTATCAAAATTCATGGCCAAAACCCCCAGAAAACAATACAACTGTGACATCACTGTTGTGACATCATTTCGGGGGCAATATTTTGCCCTCTGCACTGAGCTACACTTTCATTAGCTACACTACTGAGACCATCAATAGTTATATTTAATAAGCTGGTGACTTCCTACAACTCATGAAAAAAGGAGAAAATCCAGAAGAGCAAGGACTGCTGGCCTCAAGAGCAGCAATAGAAACACTAACAGGTGGTTTGTGTTATAGGCTTTGGGCTGCTGGCTAGAGAGGTACATCCCTGCTCTCAAGGACATAGCATTGTATAAAGAGGGCATCTGTTAAGAGGAAGGACATGAACTATCCTTCCTCTTAGCCTATGCCCTCGTATATACATTGCTGCTGTTCAGGAGGTCAAAGCATACACTGATCTGTTGGTTGAAATCAACACTGTCTTCTGCTGCTGCTGTATTTGTATCTCTTAACCCACTCATGCACCATGAGGTTTGCATTTTCCTTTCTCTTCTTCAAGAGGTTTTATAACTGAAGGATATGCCAGTTGCTTACGGAATCTCTAGGCTCCCTTAAAAATGGCTCCCAAAAATCAACAACAACCCTCTCTGTCTTTGTAAGCAATGTGAGTTTACACAGCTTGAGGTGCATACTTTCAAGGATAGTCTGCAGTTCATTTGTTCCCTGTGTCTTACAGCTGCACTGTTTTTTTGGGAGGGATGCGATACATGTATTTGATTTTCTGTTCACAAAGCTAAAGCTGTATATTTGCTAAGGCAGGTAAGTGTTTCAATCAGTCTTCAGATTTGTGAACAATATCTACAATCTCTCTCTCTCTCTCTCTCTCTCTCTCTCTCTCTCTCTGTGTGTGTGTGTGTGTGTGTGTGTGTGTGTGTGTGTGTGTGTGGTGTCTTCCAAGTTGTTGTACACTACAAGGTCAACTGGCCTATTTGCACAACAGCACTGAGAGCCATGCTAATTTATGTTTCTTTGAATGTAGAACACGATGCACTCATGTATACAATATTACATACATAGCGTACAATGAATTATTTCATAGTACTTTTGCAGTGTCAGTATGCAAGTTGGCAGGATTATCTACAGAAATTCACAGCACACCGGTGTGCCATGGCACAGTGGTTGAAAATGGCTGCACGAGGGGAAACAGAAGCAGGGCATTCCCCCAATGCGGGGCATTCCTGCGGGTCCTCCACTCTCCCTGCGAGCCCTTCCACTCAACAGGAAGAGCGCTGTTGGTGCCACGTGTAAAGCATGGCATGTGGAAATAGTTGGTGGTGATATGATAACATAACTGCCAACTGCTTCCAGGTGGCCCATTTTGGGCTGTTCAGAGGCAGGGGAAGGTGGGAGGGCTCTGCTCACCCCACTGACTTACAGCCCATAGTGATCCCAACTACAGCAGCAGGCAATATTCTTACCCTGATGGTGCGGGGGCCCCTGAAGTGTGTGTCCCAATGTGACAACATTGGTTACACTGGCTTAAGGCTGGCCCTGCCCAAATGCATAAATCTCAATGGTTTTGATTCCAATCAAATATCTCTGAAGTATTGATGGAAAGGTAGGGTTATTTCAATGAAGAAAACAGAAGCATTTTCAAGCATTACATCACTAGTCTATGCTATGCTGGCAACCTTGTCTGCTGCCTCAGTGGAAACAATGCAGGGACCACATTTACTATTCATGCATCCATCTGAATATGAGTTAGATATTTTCAACCTGTGCTCAAGAAAATGTTGTCAAAATAGCTCAAATCCTAACACCCTCAATATATTTTCTAGGAACTAAATCGGCTTGACTTTAATAGCACTTACTTCCAGTGGCATAGCTATGCAGGGGGTAGCAATTGCATAGGGCAACAAGCTTGGGGGGGGGTAACAAGCTGAGCTTGACCAAAATTGTGAAAACCTTGGTAAGTATGAATAATACCATCAGGTTATATATCATTGAAAAGGTAATTTAATGCTGAATGCAATGAAAGAAACAGTGTTAAAATATCTGTATTCTATCAAACGTTATGGCCAATTAACCAGAAAACCTTTTATTCATTCATTCATTCATTCATTCACTTAACAAATTGAATTTGATTTCATTGTGGGGCAGCTACAAAATCTTCTTTGCTCCAGGTAGCGGGCGCCTTAGCTACACCACTGCTACATAAGCCTACATCAGAGTAGGATTAACTGAATTGGTGCAGTCAGGTAGCTTGTTTTGACCCTGACTGCAACTCAAACAAATGCAAATGTGCTTCTTGTTCCATGTTTTTTCACAACATATGTAAAAAAAAACCAGACCTGAAGTGGGCTGGCAAGCGTGCCAGTGTTATATCCTGTGCAAGTTGGGAGCTGCCTGAAGCCTCCACAGGGCAACAGCATGTTCATGCCTCTATCCCGGGGTAGGTGCCAGCTGCCCCGATGGGCTACTCAGATCTGCACCTGCTGCATGGCCTGAGGAGGGAGCTTGGATGCGGCCTAACGGCGCACATCCCAACTCCACCCCCTCCCCAGGCCAGCATACCTCCCTTGCCCGCCTGCCCCTGGTCCTTCCCCCCTCTTGCCTTCTGCCTGCTCAGAAACACTCCTGCACCAGCTGAACCTGACTGGTGTAGGAGTGGTGCACCGGCAGCTTTATGTGCTTTGCAGCACATGTGTGACAACACGGGGCTGATGCAAGCAGCTTGCGTCAGCCCAAGAGTATGTGTGTGTGAATTGTGCTGTTATTTTCTCTGTTTGTACACTTGCTGACTTGCAAGCCGAGAGTGTTTTGTTAGTGTGGTTATGGTATGTTGCTGTCTCCTTTTTGAGTTATGGCAACCGTTGAAACTATGCCTGCCCATGGCTTGCTACCAAATATCTAATAAACAGCCTGTGCTGTGTAAGTTATAACTTTTACCTGATAGGAACACATCTCAGTCACACTTCCACTTCACTGCTGCCACCAACAAGACAATACATAAAAATGAGCAGATTTTCTTTAATCTGATATTTAGTAACAATTAAAACTTCATATGTAGTGGGAGTGATGATAGAAACCTGACATCTTACAAATCAGAAGGAAGGGAGATCTGTTTATAGGTTTCTCTTAGAAGGAATAAACCACCAAATTCTTTCTGGTTACTCTTATGCATTGTAATTCTGTACATTTAGGGGGCTAAAGCCCATATCTGCACATCTGACTATTCACATGTTGCTGTGTCATCAGAATTTGAACATGGGAGATTCAGGTTGAAATCTTTGATCAAAAGTGATTCATAAAACTGTGTGGCATATTCTCTGGCAAACCCAGTATGTGGAGATGCATATGTGTGCAATGTGCACATGGAAGTATGCATGGGCTAGGGAAGCAATTTTCAACCACTGTGCTGTGGCACATTGATGTGCACAAATAGCTGTGCCACTGGAGTTTGAGGGAGGGCCATATATTAGTAGTGCCACCGAGGGATATGATTCCCTGGCCAGCAGCATAGTATGCCTTGTCAATTGTCAAAAAACTGATGGTGTGCCTTGACAATCTTAGCACCTTGTTAGTGTGCCATGAGCTGAAAAAGGTTGAAAATCACTGGGCTAGGGTGATCCAGTTGCTTACAGCTCCTTATCATGTGTCCACTGCTTGATTATAAATGTACACAGAACATATGGAGAAACCACATCTAGTATGGTGTCCATATGCTACTTCTTCCTTCAATTCGCTGCTTCTCAGCCCACCACCCATTATGTCCTTCCTTAACCTTTGGTCATTTTTCTCTAGCATGGTTAGTTTTTACACAGATTCTAACACGTGGACAGTCTCTTTCCCTCCTTTTCCCCTTTACCACATCAAAGCCCCTAGCAGAATGTTGTGGCCCCTACTGAACACCACAGTTGAAATCAGAAGATATTGGGATGAAGCAGTTCACTGCTTTGTGAATTTTGGGGTTGAAAAACAGTATATAAGTATGTTAAATAATTGCAAGTTCCAGGTGATACCCTAATGCCATGTGATGGTCCAAAGTCTTCTGAGGGGTGTACTCAGTTTGTATCACTTATGCAACTTCGCGTTGTCCTCTTGCCATA
The DNA here is from genome assembly GCA_029204185.1 of Lerista edwardsae. Classification (NCBI taxonomy): domain Eukaryota; kingdom Metazoa; phylum Chordata; class Lepidosauria; order Squamata; family Scincidae; genus Lerista; species Lerista edwardsae. The sequence goes on along the minus strand of JAJKFI010000054.1, from coordinate 6,611,473 downwards.
CACATGCCTCTGTCCCCCTGAGCTCTGGTCTCAGATTCATGTGTTCATACCATCATCATTTCTCCCGATCAGGTGCTATTTCTATTTTTTCCCCTTCACCCTCATTTCCCCTCAACTCTATGACCCCCCAGGCCTCTCCATTCTCTGCTCCCCCATGTTCTTACTTCTGTTCCCTTCTGCAGTGTAAATATTAGGCACCTGGTAACATTTCGGAAACTACTGTGGTCTGTAGCAGCTCTTGGGATCATGGAGAATATGCATGAAGTCCAATTCGCTGAAATAAACAAACAAACAAGAAAGAAGGCTTCAGGTCTTATTGAACAGAAGTCAATTTTCTTCCATCAAAACCCTATTTTCTTTCTTTCCTCCTCCTTGTTCTACAAACCCTTGGTTAATACTGATTATGTGTCATGAGAAAAGCCCCACAACACTCTCTCTATCAAATGCTCTGGAAAATTATCTAGTACATATTGCACCTTTAAGCATTTTGCCCATAATGCAATCATTTGCTGACAATCATTGCACACAAACTTCCTCAACCAGCTTTTTAGTGCAAGGTGGTATGGTTAGACACAAAGAATAAAAGAAATAGTATGTTATTTCTTTAGCCTTCCAAATCCAAAGCAATGAAGGTGGGGAATCCTTTTTTCCTTTTTTTTTTTTTAACCAAACAGGCTTTAGGTGGAATAAGTAATGAGCTAAGGATTAATAGGTATTTGATTTAAAAACATATACTGTAGATAGGGCGGTGAACATGCTTTGGAATAGAAAATGTAATAAGACTTGAATTGAGATGATTTGGGGTCTCTAAGTCTCTAATCCAAATCCCCAAACCTGCTTCCTCCACAAATCCACAGCAGCATTTGCTTCCCAGATCTACGGCTGGTGCAAGAAATACAAATGAGTGGCCATTTTGTTTAGAGGAAGCAGTCCATACTGTACAGACCAAATGGTGCACTCCCCTTCCATCTCTGGCAACATCACAGAGGAAGCAGCATGCAACCTGAAAGCTGTACCGCAGCATCCACTGCTGTGAGCAGGGGCATAGCTAATGAAAGTGTAGCCCAGTGCAGAGGGCAAAATGTTGCCCCGGAAGTGATGTCACAACAGGAAGTGACATCAGAGTTGTATTTTCGTTTTCAGGATTTTTGGCCATAACTTTTGATACCATGAAGATATTACACTCTGGTTTGTTTCACTGCATTCTGCATGAAATTCTGCATCAAATAATATATAACGAGACAGTATTAATCTTACAAATCATGATTTTTTAACAAACCGCAATTTTTACATGACAGTTATATTTTCGTTTTCTGTTGTGTGTTTTTGGCCATAGCCTTTGATAAAGATATTACACTCTGGGTTGTTTCATTGCATTCTGCATTAAATTACCTTTCCAATGATTTATAACATTTTTTCATACTGACCAAGGTATGAAAAATTTTTGGCCACTAATGTCGAGCTCAGCTTGTTACCCCTCTAAAGCTTGTTGCCCAGTGTAATTGCACCCTCCTGCACTTCTGTAGCTCTGAGGCTGTTTTGGATTCCACACTTCTTGGAGCAGAAGGACATTCAGGACAGCCTTTTGCAGCTCAGTATCCCTATGAGGAAAGAGTCGTGGAGATTCCAGAGGGTTTGTAACATCCATTTGAAGGTTGTTGTTTTTTTTAAAAACCAATATGCCGGTTGAAGAGCAGCAAGCAAATGGGCATGGCATCAGGCTGTCTGCAAAGCAGCATCGCTTATCTTCCCAAGCCTGCTTCTTCTCCAGCTCTTTTTCAAGACCAAAATTTCCCTTGCCTCCTCCTTGATCCCTCCCAGATAAATTGTCATCAGCTATAGAGCTGAGATCATCCTATCAAGTCATAATCATCCTGCCAACAGACATGTGGAACTGTTGCAAGCGCCCAGCTAGAATCAGGCTGTACATTGTACCTGCCACCCCCAGGCATGTTGAAATGCTGCTTCTAAATTGGTATCAAAGTGCAGCTGATTGTTTCAAGTTTTTCAGACTCGGCCAGTTCAGTCAAATTTCACAATTCACAAAGCGATTTCCCTTTTCAATATTCAGATAGTGAAATAGTCTTGTGAAAGCGCCCTTGCATGGTAGGATCCTGAGAAACACGGGTTTTCTAATATCTTTCAGCATGTGTTCTGTGAAAAGGCCCCCCTCATGGTTAATTTGCATCACGGTCAAGTTAATATTGATAGAAAAATCCACCTTATTTGCAGAGCTGTGGCTGCTGGTCCTTACAGTAAACACGTCAAGCTCTTTCTTGGATGGTGACAGTTTGCTTTCTTGCCCGGTTTGTCAGAAGCGCATGTCAGGGCGTGCTCCCCCAACTGCTTTCTTTCCAGCATAGAGATCCCCCTTTCCTGCCATATTGTATTTGGCACTGACTGGGGGCTTCTGCTTTATGTCAGTGCATTTGTGCAATGACACATATTCTCCAGTGATTAGATTAACACTGGCAAAGCCAATATGAAAAACCCACACAGATTACCACTGTCACCCACAGTAATTACATTTATTCATTTCCACTTAGTCGAGTTTTTACAAGCTGAGCAAGGGGCCAAATAAGCAATAAACACAGAAGCAAGAAATTAAAATGCTGCTCTGTTTGCTGTGAAAACAATCAAACCATCATCTTTCTTTAGGCAGCTCATTCATCATCTGGGAGGGCCATGCTGTGATGATATGCAGGGATGGAAGCCTAATGTCGTTACATGTAAATTCACTAACATGAAATTACTGCCCCTAATGTGATTTCACTAATAAATTAGTTCATTTCTACCTTTTCGCAAGAGACGTTGCAGGGACTGTGGAGAATTGTTCCTGTGTCTTGTAATCTCCCTCGATTTATTCCTAGCAATTTGGCTACCCAGCTCGCCTTTTCTCTTGTACCTCCTACTTCTGCTTTCATACAGTATGTGAGTTCATTACCCAGAGGTAGTCACAGGAACTTCAGGCTTGCTTCAGTGCATGATAAAGAATATTGATAATGTACATGCCGTTGCGCCAATTCACGTATGCCTGCTGACATTTGTTTGATTAAAATATGCATGCGCCTGCGCACACACACTCACCCCTAGACTTGCCAGGTTTTCAAAATGACAATAAGGGACACACAAGTATCGGGACACTGCTATACACAATGGTCACAGACAGTGGCATAGCTAGTGAAAGTGCAACCCAGTGCAGAGGGCAAAATGTTGCCCCAGAAGTGGCGTCACACCTGGGCTTTTTAAAAAAAAAATAAAAAAAGAAAAATGGAGGGGCGCTTCCTACCTCAGCGGGGTGCCCCCTCCTGCTGCCCCAAGCATGCAGTCACCTCACAGTCATACTCATTCATATTGTTCACATTTTTAGACTACCTTTCTTCCATACAAACATCAGAGCACCCAGTCCAAAAAACACATTCACATTCAGAACCAAGGGAGGGAAGTGTGTGCGTGTGTGTGTGGAATCTCCATATAATTAATCAACCAGTATTTATATACCATTTTTCAACACCAAGTTCACAAAGCGGTTTACAGGCAAATAATAATGAAGTTACATGGCTCCCTGCTCCAAAAGGACTCACAATCTCTAAAAAAAAAAAATGCAGACCACCAGCCGCAACAGCCACTAGAAAAGAGACTGCGCAGGGGTGAAGAGGGACAATTACTCTCCCACTGCTAAATATAAGAGGAATACAACTTGAAAAAGTTCACACTCAGAGCCAAAGGAGGGGGGGGGGGCCGGGGGGGGGGCTGCCCCCGGTTGGCGCGCTCCACTGCTGCTCGCCCAGGCACCCGGCGCGCCCCCACCCATCCCCCCTGGCGAGCAGGCCCCCCCCCCGAGGCCAGGGCAGCCGCGGAACGGAACGGACGGGCAGCCAATCACGCGTAAGTCCCTCCCAGCGTTCCGGTTCTTCATTACCAGATGACATCACTGATATAAACCCAGTCAAAAAACACATTCATACTCAAAACCAATGTTGGGGGTGGGTGAGAAGGAAAGGAAGACCTCCTTACAAACTTAGAAACCTCGATCTTCACAGCGCCTCTGCTCTGCTCTGCACCATGCTGCAAACTGAGTGTCAAGGAGAGGCTGAGGGCGGGACCTTGCATTGTGAGAGCCAATGAAGGTAAGAAAGACAAGGAGGGGTGAATGACTTTGAGTCTAGCCAATAGAAACACGGCTCCCAAGAGAACAACACTGATTGTTATTCTAAAATGGGATTTCTAATGTCCCATTTAGCACTGATACGGGACACGATTTTAAAACCTGAAGTACAGGAAGTCCCTTACAATAAGGGACACGTGGCAAGTCTACACACCCCTCCCAATTCTATTGGAAGGCTGTCATAGGCCAACACTGGCAATCACATATGAAAGACACATATAAAAAATCATATTGATCCTATTTTGGATCCTGGTCACATTAACGTAATCCAGAACTGAAATGGAGTCAGTGAGATTTGCTGAACCTGCCTGCATCTTCCCACAGATTATCCCTGAGGTTCATTGGGAATGCAATAGACCTGAGATGTATGTAGACTGATTTGTTCATTATGTGAGAAAGTAGCCTGTTAGGACAGTGAGGTACAACACAAGAATGCAAGGGATTTGGTTTCTTGACATTTGGTGGCTAGAACATTACCGACTATGTCTCCCAAATACAGACTCCAATCCTTGCTCACGGATTCTGACAACCACTGGTCAGGGCCCACAATGTGGAGATAAACCTATGATGAGTAGTGGGCAGGGATTACCTCTTACAGGAAAGCCAGTTTCAGTGACATCTCTGCAGAGACTGCCCTGTCAACCCTCATCCCATGAAATAACTTGATAGCCATCTTCAGAAATTCAGAAATGGGTGCCTGAAGGGGCATAGGAATCCATTTCCCCCCCCTGTCTGCCATGGCCATTAGCTCAAAATGCAACTGAAAACATCTGGATTGGGTAAGAGGAAGGTTTTATAAATATAAAAGTACTAAACATTTGGGAAGATTGGCTTGTGGTGTGATTTGTTGAACACAAAATAGTTACTTCACAGAGGCAGCTTGTAATTGCATCCACATGGCAAGCCAGTTGTGTGGCAGCAGTCTTTCATGTGGTTTCATTGTTGCATAAGAACATTAGAAGAGCCCTGCTGGATCAGGCCAAAGGCCCATCTAGTCCAGCTTCCTATATCTCACAGTGGCCCACCATATGCCTCTGGCAGCACACAAGACAACAAGATGCCTGCATCCTGTTGCCACCCCCCTTGCATCTGGCATTCTGAGGTAGCCTACTTCTAAAACCAGGAGGTTGCACATACCCATCCTTGCCACACAGTTTGTCTTCACGCCCTACCAGAAGACATTTCCTATCAGCAGTGTATGGCACTATATGGTAGCATGGAGAAAATCTTGTGAAGATACAGCCCATCCAATCCAGTATAACTCTCTGCGCAGTGGTGCAGCGGCGCCTGTATGGCACCTGCTGCATCCTGTGGGGGAGTTCTGGCTTCTGGAGGCTTCCCAGGGTAAGGGAGCATTTGCTCTCTTGCCCTGGGTAAGCCCCTGCTGGCCTGGTGAGCAGTAGTGTCATTCAGTAATCATCAGACGGAATGCGAGGCGGGACTTACCGCCTGATTGGCTGCTCGTTGATGACGCGTCGCGACCTTGCCGAGTGCTGTGCGGGCACCCCTGGCTTCGGAGGGGGTGCCCGCTTGCCTGGGGGGGCGCGCTGGGTGCTGAGGAGGGCCGCGGAGGGGCGCGCCACCCGGAAGAAGCCCCCGCGGCAGAAAGGCAGGCGGCGACGCGTCACGGGCTCCCTGTCAATCAAGGGGTAAGTCCTGCCTCGCGTTCCGTCTGATCATTACTGAATGACACTACTGCTGGTGAGCCTACTTGGACCTGCACCAGCCAGTGATGTCCATTCAAGTCCACTCAGGAAGCTGGGAAGGGGTTTGGGTTTGGTGCACGCCACTGCCACCAAACGCACGTCCTTCCTAATCGCCCCCTCTGCCCCACCCCATCACCGCTGTATTCTACCTGCTCTCTACTCGCAGTGGCAGCCAGCTCCTGTGCTCTGACACATTGATCGCTGGAAAATCGCTAGTGCTGCCAGAACACTTGTTCTCAACACTTGGACTCAAATAGGATTGGGGAATTAATCCATGGGCTTGCTGCAGGTAGCAGCCACCACATACATGCATTTTCAGTGATATTCTACGTGGTTGCTGTTTCATGTGGAATAAGTCTTAGAGCAGGTTAATTAGGCAGTGCTTGGATTTGTTTTGATCCAGACCCTAAGGTAAGAGCAGGGGTGTCAAACGTGTTTCATATAGTGGGCCAAATAGCATTCATGATGCCTGCTGAGGGCCAGAAGTGATGTCATTAAGCAGGACGTTAAGAAGATCATTAAGCAATGATGACCAGAAATAAGCACTTTGTTCTCATATAGAAACTCATTAGCTGCAAATGACAGAAGAGAAAATGTGCTAATCTTGATCATATTTGCAAGATATGAGAGAGTCCAATTATCATGCTAGGAGAGCCCAACTATAACAGGGGCTAGAGAAATTTCTTCTGGGGGCCGGATCTGGCCTGCAGGCCTTATGTTTGACCCCCCTGGACTAGAGGATTGGCAGTAAGATCTCTTATCACTTCTAGCATATGTAACCGGTGATGATGATGGATAGTCCGACAAGGTTAGTTCCGGATATTTCGTTTGCTATTATCAGCTTTGCTTACTATTCCTGCATCTGGCAAGGGGTTGGATATGATTGTCCAAAGGGCTACTTCCAATTTTATGTTTCTATAGTCCTAATCAATGATGCTTTCTATTATACGATACCACTGACTGACAAGTTCATGACCTTCTTGGTGTTACTTTTAGAACTGAGAAAATATCACATAGTGGTGGGCCATCTGCAGTATCAAGAAGAACTCTGCATTGCATTGCACAATATTGTGTTTACTTTCTTTCTGGTATAAATGCAGGAGCTTCTCCATTGCTGAGAAACTATGTTATGCATTTGGAAGTAACAGCGGAGCAGATCAAATGCATAGTAACACAAGGGGTGTTGTTGTTTGCTCGTGTGTGTTGAGGCCTCGGGTTGCTTATACAACAAAATAAAGCATTGTTGGCTTCTTTCTTTTCTTCGCTAGCTCCATTAGGAATTAGTCTTGCAATCCAGACTAGGCAAGAAACTCCTCTTTTTGCTAATCAGCTGGCCTTATCAGGTTCCAGAGTTAATTCAGACTTCCTGAGCGTATATGCTAAGCAAAAAAGAACCAGTGTACATTTGTTTAATAACACAGCAATGCCTCGCTGAACAACTGTACTTTTGATTATTTTATTGATCGTAATTTATAATGCTCATTAGCCTCCTAAGTTGCCATTAAGTAATGATAGACACTGAAGGTTTAACGGCTCTTTCCAATCCTTTGGTGACAAGTCGCCGCCAACAGCATTTGCCAAAAAGGGTAATGATGGATCCCCATTGGGGAAGCAGTAAATTAGGTTATGCTCTTCTCAGATGAAACAATGGTGGAAGGAAAATTAACTATCAATAAAAATCTATAAAGCCACTCTGATTATTCCCAGTCAATTATATCAATTAGAGATCAAACAGGGAACCCCCTGCAGGACCTTAAATAGGACTAAGCAGGGGCCAAAGGAGGCCAAATTGTGTTACAAAATGCAACACCATGGGCAGCTGCAGGAGATAATCATTACTGTCATTGACAAAGGGGCTGCTTTATTAGAAAGCTGGATATTGCCTGCAGGCAGGCTTCTGGCGGAGAGGACAAAAGCTCTGCACTGAGAGGCAGGCTCCAACCTGGAGAAAAACAGAGTGCAGTGTTTCCTGCTGATATCTACCCCTTCCAACTTTTTGTCATTCAAAATAGATCAAAATATCACCCCCCTCAATCTGTGTATCACACACACACACACACACACACACACACACACACACACACACACAC
>JAJKFI010000054.1:6578038-6603499 GCA_029204185.1 Lerista edwardsae | reverse complement strand
CACACACACACACACACACACACACACACACACACACACACACACACACACAAAATTTGATTAAGAAATGGAAGGAGGGAGTTGAGGGAGTTTTAAATATGAAATGCAATTTGTATTTTCTAGAAAGCTTGGGCCCCAAGGCAACATGAAAGAATTCTCCTCATGGCGGGAAGAAGGATTTTAAATTTATATTGGAACATCTTGGATAGAGATGTGGTGCGCGAGTATGTCCACTCTTCAAATTGAGGCAGAGGTGAGAAAAATGTGTTTTTTCAACTTGGATGTTCCTAAATCTTTGTGCAGCACCCGGAGTCATCTGATGGGCCATTATCAGAAAGACTATTCTGGATTAGCTGGACTAGATGGTTCCCTCTACCAAAGATTTCCATACAACTCCTGCAGGCCAGTCACTGAAAGAAAGAAGTGAAAAGCTTTCCTGCAGAAAAAATGGTGGTGGGCTGGATATGTCTTGCAGGTCTGTTCTGCTTCGTCTGTGCAATTAGCATTGGCAATAAGAAAGTAATTGAGGGAGTTTTAAATATGAATTCATGCAGTTTGTCAAGCTTAACCCATTTTGAGAGCCCATTTTCACCGCATATGTGTGTTTCACCCCATTTTCACCCAACATGTGAGGCCCACGTTGTTGCTCCAACTAGCACAGGGAATCACTACTGGCTGCCATCCATAATGGCAGGACAAGTGGCAACAGTACGAGGGGCTAGGCAGGTTGAAGGTGGCCAAGCAGAGTATCCTACTGCTATATGAGCGGGCAGGGCTTTAACTATGAAGCTCAGCTGTGAATGCGCTCTGCCTCTATAAGTGTAGGACATACTGGTTTAGAACATGGGGATTCTTGCACAAATAGATTGGGGTTTTCCTCAAGAAAAACAATAGAGAAATTTCCAGGAAAACCAGAAATGTTTTCCAATGACCAATAAATGTTGTATTGGGTGAAGAGCAGAATGCCATGTATCCCTAGGTTGTAACTGGCTTTGCTAAAAACAAAACTATTTTGAGAGGAAAAATAGTTGAGGGATTTTGACGGAAGTTGGAAGAGTTTTGGGAAAACTCTGATCAGGTGCTCATTTCATGTAGATGTGAATGCGTTATAGGGTGGGGGAGTGGGATTGTGATAATTCTTTGTAGCTCCAGCCTCTATATATTCACAATGTTATTTGCCCAGGAGCCCAGTCATGTAGGCTCCCTACGCATGGTCAACACCCTCCATTTTTCCCAGACGCAGCTCGTATACAGCGAGGATATGCAAATTTGCTTGTAAGTTCTGTTCTGTGCACAGGATCCATGAAAGTGTGTGTGTGGGGGAAGGGCTTGGATGCAGCAGCAAGCATGGCCACAACCCTCTCCCCGACATGTTCATTTTGAGTGGCTTACAAGATGTGTGGAACTCAGGGTGGGGAGAGAATCTACAGCTCTATTTTCTCTGAATGTGCAGCTCTTGATTTCCTTTCCAGATGAGCTTGCACTGATTACAGCCATAGAAAATAAAGCTCCCCCCCCCCTCCAGATACAAGTTTCAGTCTGCATTACAGGGTCACCCTGTGCCATGGGGGCTTGGCTTAATCTAACATGCCTGACAGAAGAGGTTCTGTCCCTCGATCACCATCTTGATGTTATAAATCTGCTCACCCTGAGTTTTTCTTTCTACTTTCAACAGCATTAGTGGGGGGAAAAAACTACTAATGGAAAGTGCATGGAAGTAACTAATGATGTAAAAAGTTTCCTGGAATAACTTTCTTAAAACAGCCCTAGGACTGAAAATTTCTGATTCACACAGCTATACTGTGCTGCAGAACCCTGAGCCCACTAATCTTCCCCCTTTAACGGACTACCATTGCAATTTGATTAAAGGAGCCTTTCTGAGAACCGAGAGATAGCATTAAGCAGCAGAATGTACTTATGAAGGAACGAAAAGTTGGGGGGGGGGGGAAAGAAAGCAATTTAGCATCTGCTGAAATAGAATGTGAGCCTCCAGAAGATGTTACGCATTCAAGATCTTTTCCCCCATCTCTCTCTCTCTCTCTCTCTCTCTCTCCCCCTTTATTAAAGGCCCCAGCAATTTAAAAATTGAGACAGTGTTTCCCACTTAATAGTGTGGCTGTTAATCTTCTTGCCACTCAGCTCTGAGTATTGAACACACTAAAAGAGGGGGGGGGGAGAGAGAGAGATCCTCTTGTCACCAGCTGTGGTTGGGGAGTGACTGCCCTGAGGGGGCTCCAAGCATTCAAAAAAAATCCACCACTGAGAAAAGGCAATAACAGAAGTCTGTTGCTGTCTAACCTGCCATATAAATGAAACAATCAAAGAAGACAACAAAGGAAACTCCACGCACCACCAGAGGCAAAAGGAGTTTGCTGTAATATGCCCTGGCTAGGATAACTATTTTTAGCCAACTCCTTCTTCCTTCTGCTATCTAACCTTTTTAATTTCTATTAAAGGGAAATAAATAATAAAGGAAGGCCTGACCAAAAGGGGAAATGGACATGAGCCTATGTGGGCTACAGCAAGCATTGAAGACGCCTTTGTCACGTCTAGGTTTGCCAGGCTTCAGTAGGTGACCTGAAGTGTGCATCAGGATTTGTTTAACAACCTCCTTGGGGGTCTTGTGTGGAAATGGTTAAACCATGGGGTAAGGAGCCAGAAATAGCCAGAAACAGGTTGTTTTCCTACACAACGCATACCTAGCTTTTCTTCCTTCCCGTTTTAAGGGTATGCTCCTGATTTTCTCACTAACGTCGTGCACTTCTTTCTGTGGGAGTGACCAGGGTCAATTTTCATTGAGGTAGGACAACTTATGGCTCAATCCTTACCTGGAGTTAGGCTGGCACAGTTAGGCCAGCAAAGTTTGGCTGGCACAAGGAACGCCATAAAGTGTGTTCGGACCACTCTTGGTGTAAGAGAGGCCAGAACACAGATGTGCACCATCATTCCTGATGCCGAGCGTGGTCCAAAAACACTTTAGGGTGGCCCTTGTGCCTGCCAAACTTTCATGGCCTAACTGTGCCGCACTAACTCCAGGTTAGGATTGAGTCTGGGCTTGGCCACTTTAGATATCAGGCAATGCCCCCCATCCCACTCAAACAGAAACTAACCAGCTAGGACATTTTCCCCACCCCCTGAGTATCTGAGTCCAGTTGCTCCTCTACCCCTCTTGATCATGTATGTGATGAATACTTGATGAGGCATCAATTGCTGACTTTGCTTTTGAAGACTCTTCTGTCTGAGAATGGGGATAGCCCAGCACAGACTCTGGGGGAAGCAGCAGTTACATCGTCTCCCATTAAGGTTCCCAACCCACCAGGATTGATTTGGAGTCTCCAGGAATCAGATGGGCAGCGCAATCCTATACATCCCTTAGCGCTGGCGCTGTGCTCTTGCACTGGCCGAACGCTGTCGCGAACGTGCCGTAAAGCACGTCCGCATCGGCGCTATGGCACTCAGCCAGCGTAAGCAGCAGCACCAACGTTTGGGTGCTGGCGCGACCATTGGCAGCGCTGGCTGTGCACCAGTCAAGCGCCGGCGTAGCTCGGTCAGCACAGGGCCTCCACGAGGGCGTTCCAGAGGCATTCCGGGGGCGTAACTGGGCAGTGCAGCGGGCGGAAACAGCGGTTATGATGCGGTTGTGACGCAGGACGGCCGTAGTGCCATATCCTAATGCCGGTTTCCGGCCATGGCAGCCCCGATTCGGGCCGCTCCTGTGCACGTTCCTCTGCGCCTGCTATTTTGCCGGCGCAGATCCGAGCAGGCCTATAGGGGTGACTGGGGCTTACGCAGGTGCAAGGGGAAAACCTCCCCTTGTCCTGCATGTTGCTGCTGCTGCTGCCTCCGAATGGGCCTTTGAATATGGGCCTTACTAGGCCGGCATAAGGTTGGATTGCACTCTCAATCTCCAGGTGAGCCCTGAAAGCAATCCTGGATATGCTAACAGGGCTTCAGTCAGAGTTAGCAACTCTACCTTCCATGCACCCAAGGATTTGTTCCACTTACTGATCCTATATAGGAGGAGAAGTGGGATCTAGTTCTGCCTTGCTAGATAATAGTGGAAATCAGTGGAAAACAAGTGGAAATCAGGAAAAAAGCTTGCTTTCAGCTGACATGCCCACAGATAACCAAACATCTTTCTTTAAAAAAAAAAAAAATATTTCTAGTGATGAGGAGGAGGTATGTAACCCCACCCCCAAAATTTTAGATCCAGAAATTAATGACAATCAAGCTTGTCATAAGAATAGCCCTGCTGGATCAGGCCAAAGGCCCATCTAGTCCAGCTTCCTGTATTTCACAGCGGCCCACCAGGTGCCTCAGGGAGCACACTAGACAACAAGATGCCTGCATCCTGTTGCTACTCCCTTGCACCTGGCATTCTAAAGTAGCCTACTACTAACTTAAGAAGGTTGCACAACCCATCAAGGTCTATAGCCCACAATGGACTTTTCCTCCAGGAATCTGTCCAATCCCCTTTTAAAGGCACATCCTGTAACAAGGAGTTCCACAGATTAATTACTGCTGGGTAAAGAAGTATTTCCTTTTAGCTGTTCTCACTCCCTGAACACTCAATTTTAGTGGATAAAATTGTCCTGATCCAGCTCTCTTAAAAAAGTAACCAAAAGGCAAATAGAGAAGCCTAATTAAAGTGCAAGTTATTCCATTCCCGCCTTCTCTGTGAAAGAGGAAGGCCAAGCAGTGAGCCTAAGAGACAACCTTAATATAAGGTGTGTGCACAGTGATGAGATTCTATGTAGAGTTTCAGTGCATTGTGTGTTTACAGTTCACTCATGATCATCATTTTTACATGGAGGTGTCCCCTGGTATCTGCAGTTTCAGTTATCTGCGGTTGCTGGGGATACCAGGGAGCCCACTCCAAGCGTGTTCAGAACATTTTTTCCCCAAAAGCCCCCAGGAACTGCCCCATCATCATGCAGCATTTTTGCTGCATTTGCAGGGCTCCAGGCAGTCTCTTCAGTTTCTTCCAGCCTATTCTGGGTCACACAACCCAGATCTTGTCTCCAACCCAAGGTGCACCCCAGGAAAGGGGAATAACACTTCTGTAAGTGCCTTGCTCCACAATGGGTCTCTGAGAAGAAAGGGGAGGAGAGGTTGTTCAAAGAGGGCATAGGACCTGGTACATGCCATGCCTACCAGATCCACCCTCTCCTGCAGCCTCCCCATCCACTTTTGTCTGAAATCCGCACACCTTCCTTGCATAGATGCACCTTGAGTGTTGGCCTCAAAGGATGTGCAGATGGCCCTGCATGCCCTGACAAGCCAAGTCCCCACAACCACTGGGGCATTGCTTCCTGGTCTGGATGTGCAAGTGGGGGGCCAACTCTGGGAAATGCACAGCGGTGTTATGCTGCTGGAACGCTGGGCGGGACATCCAGGTGATCGACAGCCTGCCCGTTGCGTTCCGGAGCGTTACGCCATTTGCGTAACCAATTACGCTGCTTGCGTACGTTACGCAAACGGCGTAATGCTGCGTAACGCGACGGGCGGGCTGTCGATCACCCTGATGTCCCGCCCAGCATTCCGGCAGCATAACACCGCTGGAAATGCATGAAAATGAGAGCGAGCCACCAGCAACTCCATTTTGCAAATGTGGAGCATGTCTGGCAACAATACAAAGCATTGATCTGCAAGTAATGTATAGGCTACACATAGCTCAGCCCACTCCCGACCATGTTAGGGCTGTCCAGTTTAATGACTGAACAATGCTGATGGGTCGAATCTGCATTTTGATGCAAGTTTGGTTTCCATGCTTTCTTCCCCTGAAGTTCACAGAAATGTGTTAGGTGTGTGGATCATTACTTTCAGGGTCAAGGTCTTCGCCTTCTGCCTGCAGTGATCACACTGGATTTGAAATGTCTCTTCAGCAAGGTGCATGCCGCTTGTTGTTGTTTAATTTCAAGGCCTGATGACAAAACTCAGCTTCCAGCTCATATCCATTGGGAGTTGATAGGCAGCTCACGCTTGCAGATCGCATACAGCTGAGTGATGTTAAAGGAGACCCCCTCCTCTCCTAGCCAGGCTCACTGCGAAATGTTATTAGCATTAGGTAATGATCTGTAAATGTGTCAAAACTATGCCACCTAGTGACACCAGAGCCAGTTTCCTTTGGTGAAGTCACATTGATTGCACAACAGCAAGCCACAATACAATTAGTGCTAATTTGGTTTCTTGGTGGATAACTGCTACTCAGTACTTTGGGCTTCTTTGGAAGACTTTTTCTAATGCAAGAAGAGTTTCATGCTCCGGCTTTTTTGAGGGTTATTTTTGTTCTTCAGGCAAAATAGAATTTGGGTACAATGCTTTATAGGGATGGAAAGTTAGATTTTGTAGGTAGGACTTTTGATTTCTATTTGCACTTGGACTACAGAAGAAGCCCAGGCAGTTCAAAACATTTTGATGGAATTATGGGCATTCCCTCCCCCCCCACATGTGATTTAAATTAATTTGGGCCTAAATAGGTCTGTTAGGCAAATATAAAGCCTGAATTGGCTACAACATGTATTCAGTTTCTCTTTTCCCTTTCTCTCCCATTTCTGCAATATTAGCATTTGCACAAGTATTCTATATTCTAGCACATTTATACTGATTCTGCCACTTGCATAGTCTTTTATGCAATGTTGATGCTTCAAAAGAGTTTGGCATATTTCCGTAAACTGTTGGGTTGAAGAATCAATGTCTGAAACTTCAGAACAAAAAGACCTCAAGGGTAGGCTTCTAAGTTTCAGGTTTGAGGTGTTCAAGGTGGAAAGGAGACCCCTTAATTGCATGTATGAACAACCACTTGTAATGAATCAATACCCTCAGCAACAGTGAAGTATCTAAGACCTTTGCTTAAAGCTCTCCCTCTTAAAATGATCCCATAGAAGACTAGCAGTGTTGTGCAAGAGTCTTAAAATTCAAGTCTAGTCCAGTCAGGAGTCTCCACCCCCTAATGAATTGACTCATGCACGAGTCCTAGCACACGCCTGTGGCAACTCCACCCTGGAATTTCACAGGTCATTTTCACGAGTCATAAGTCTTTTTGTGGCAAGCTACGGGGTGGGTGTCAGGTGCGCACATGCACTGGCGCATGACTACAAATGGTTGAAATGGGCAGTTTGAATTGTCGTTTCCCACTTAAAGTTAACGTTCTGGTGGGCCAGCAATGTGCTGCTGACAGTGCTTCACTTCTAACGGGCCGCCGCAATGAAACCTTCCCCACTCTGCTGTTCACATCTTAACTGAACTCAGAACGGAAAGGAGAAAAACAGTTCTGGCCGTGGCACATCAGGCCATAACATCAAAACTTGAGTGAATGTCCCAAGTCACGAGTCTTTTACACAACACTATACTTATTGCTTTTTGTACATTTTTGGCCATAGAAGACCAGAAGTGTATACAGTATTTAATTCATTCATTTCATATTACTAGTCAACTGATTTTCTACCAAAAAGGTATCCAAACCAGCATACAATTGGTCAAAAACAAAAAAGAAATTCAATTAATATATTGATGGGCTTTTCTGCAGCAAGAGTTGTTTCAGTTAATACAGTAATATTAGAGTAGGAAAAAAGCTGAAAAATAATGGTAAAAGATATAATCAAGGACTTGGCACCTCTCCAAGAGATCAGATCAGAAGCAATCCCAAATATAATACTTCTGAAGGCCTTGTGTAACCAAAGCTTCAGAGCTGTAGAACACATTGGGAATATTTTGAGATGTGCAAAATGTTTCACGTGTAGCCCAATACCATACATGTTGACTTGGAAATGTGTCCCAGGGTCAATGGGGCTTCATCCCAATTAAATGTGCAGAGGATTGCAGCCATACCACTAGATACTATTCCTCCTGATTCAGAAGTAAGTCCACTTGTATTTGGTGGAGTGTATGCTTAATAAGGGTTAATGGATTATAGCTGTCCAGTCCTATTATAAGTATCTTTAAGGTAAAGATAAAGTCCCAGAGCATGTACTGTTTGGGTTGTTGAGTGGATTGAGATCAGTGCTTAGCCCAAATACTAAGGCTGCAGTCGAAAGCTAAGCCTACAGTCCTATGTATCTCATGTTGAGTTTGGGAACCAAGGGTTACATATAGAGTAACATTTCCAAGAAAGAAAGTGCACTCTGTGAACTCTTTGCCTTCATTGTCAGTCTTGGCTTTCACTGCTTGGACTGGCTACAATGGCAAGGGAGAGGAGTGATTTACACGGTAAGGTAAGGTGCCTTGCAAAACTTAGCATCCCACTCTCCTCTAGGGACACTACTGACTGTGCTGGCATAGGGGTGACGTGATGACATGCATCACCTTGTCATGTGGCCCTGGGCATCACCCCCCTGCTATGTTACTAACTGTGTTATGGACAGTATTGATCACGATGAGATAAGCCCACGAGGATCAACTTATTGGGAAATGTTGCATCTGATCACCTGTTACAATTTTTCATCTCAAAACAGGATGTGGTCCAGGGGTGTGGCTGTAGGGGTACCTGTAGGGCTAATTCACCCATCCATGGTGAATTATATCTTACTGTGGGCACAATCCTAACATGGAGTTAGACTGGCACAGTTAGGCCAGCAAAATTTGGCTGGCACAAGGGACAATGTAAAATATGTTTGGACCACACTCTGAGTCAGAGAGGCCAGCACCCAGACGTGCGCCATACTTCCTGACTCCGAGAGTGGTCCAAACGTGCTTTATGGTGTCCCTGGTGCCGGCTAAACTGTGCTGGTCTAACTGTGCTGGCCTAACTCCAGGTTAGGATTGTGCTCTGATGTGTAGAAAGCAATTGGATTGCTCCTTTGACATTTGTCTAGCCCTATTCAGACCCATGATTGACCACTGTCTTCTGTTCTATCACTCTCCTCCTTCTTGAAAGATGTACAAGGAATGATTTGATATAGCATATCATGGTAATTGAATGAGTCTTTTCCAGTGCCAATGAATGGGCAATATTGGGAAAACCTCCCATCTTGAGAAATTTGGTGCTCATATTTCAACCTTAGCATATCGTATCCAACAGAGTTGGAAGTCTGTATATGAACACACCTCAGGAACAAAATCTTTGCTGTAGCCTCCCCATTTGGAATTTGCTCTAACATTCTGCTACACTTCAAATCTACATACCTTTCCAGGCCTTCATGAGCAATTCCTCATCTGCAAAGAAACAGCTTATCTGCAGATGCATCGCGTCCACATGGCGTGGTGATGCACTTGCTGTAGCACCAGAGGGAGCTGGGCATGCCAGCAGGGAAAACCGGCACTGAGATGAACCCTCCTGGCTACTCTCACCTCCATATCGTATCGCAATTCCAAAGCGATTCTGGAAGCAGGGGGCGTGGTGAGGCTGTGCAGAGGGCGTGGTGACGTCTTTTGTCATCGCCCTGCCCTGGGCACAGTCAGAGCCTGCTCCGGCTCTGCTTATCTGTCTGTTGTTCATGCCTTGGTAAAGACAATACATTGCCAATCTCGTTGCATGCATCCTTATTCCCTGAGCTCCAGGTCATAGCTGAGCTATGTGTTGTTCCATCAAATGTTGGTCCATCCAACTTCTTTGCAGAAAAGAACTAGGCATTTTTCTTTGTCTTTAGCAGAGGATATGGGTTTACCCTAGTTATCAGAGCTACAGTGAACAGGTTTAACAACTGTACTGCAGGAATGACCCAACTAACATTAAGCCCTCTATACTTTATACTTTGGAGTGAGTTTAGCACATATATATCACTCCTATTGATTTAAAGAGGCCCACACCCCTTAATGTCTGTTGACATCTTTAAAACGGGAGGGGTTAAGAGATGGTCTCTGGGTAGAGTTCTCTCTGAAATAATGGAGAAAGTTGTCTACGATTAGGGGAGACTGGCCCATGAGCTAAGCACAAGCTAGGGAAGAGGCTGCTAAAAGGGGTCCAGGCAAAGAAAAAGTGTTTGCAATATGGGATCTGATTGAATCAGTGGGATAGAGTGACACTCCCAGTAGGAGCTGAGGGAGTAATTTGAGAGTGCTCAACATTAGGTTGAATGTATAGGAGCTCCTAAATGTTTTAGGAACTCCTAAAAATGTCTAGGAGGCTGTGGAGGTCCGCAGTATACCAGAGGATATACTTAGGGTAAGGGCGCAACCCTAACCTGGAGTTAGGCCGGCACAGTTAGGCCAGCAAAGTTTGGCTGGCACAAGGACCACCGTAAAGCATGTTTGGAGTCAGGGAGTATGGCGCACTTCTGTGTCTTGGCCTCTCTGACTCCGAAAGTGGCACAAGCATACTTTATGGTGGCCCTTGTGCTGGCCAAACTTTGCTGGCCTAATTGTGTGAGCCAAACTCCAGGTTAGGATTGCGCCCTAAATATCTTTTCTTTGTTCCTCACTGACAATTTCCACTTCATATCCTGCATTTTTTCCACACATGAGCCTTTGAATGATGCCTGTAAGAATTTCCCTTCTAAAGACATGAGTTTAGTTGTAGTCCTGAGAAAAGCAGTTGTTGCCCAGAGGCATCTCTTGACTTTTGTACCTTTACACACAATTTGTATATGAATGTCTGTCTGTACCTAGAATATCCCACAAGGTGATATAATATTTTCTAATTCACCTAGCTGTGAAATAGGCCTTGGCCTTTTTAGCTGTAAAAAGGGCAAAACAAAAGAAAAAAAAAACCTAGCATAGACACTAAAAAGCCAGTGTAAATTAGGAGCTATGGTGCAATGCTATTAAAGGTGTCTCTACCCTATGGCAAGCCAGGGTTCAAGCCCTGCTGCAAGCATGTGTGCGCATGCTCCCATTGCTTCCCAAGTCAGGAAATGTTGTAAGCACAGTGCCTTCCGCCTGGATGCTCACAGCAGCTGCAGGAGCATTTTTGCCCCAGTCATCGCTGTGGGCACCTGTGACATCATTACATTGCACACAACGTCACCCGACTGCTGCCGTGGGTGCCACAGCCCCTGGCTCTGCCACTGGATGCCACCTTTGACTTACACCTGCTAGGGGAGGATGGGAGTGCTACTAAGTCTATCAGAGGAATCCAAAGATAAGCTGGTGCCAGGATTCTATATCAGCATTGCCCCTTGGTTGGCAGTAGCCAGTCAATGCTCACTGCCATAGTCGCGTTTGGGGCATGTTTTCTATGAGCTGATTAGGAGCTGGTGCTGTTTCTGCTGGTGTCATGTGATCCTCGTACTGGTGTTAGGTTTTGTTTTTCATGTTGCTGTTCTTTGTTTATTTTTAGAAATGTTTTAACTGTTTTACTCTTTCAGGTACATTGTTTATTTGTTATTTGCTTTCTAGGTCCCTTGTGACCAAACAACAGGGTAAGAAATACTATAAATACATACAATAAATACATGTATATAAATATTTGCAGAGGGGTTTTATACTAATGTATTCACTTCTAGCATTTATGTTTTAATATTTTTATACATTGTGTTCATTTTATGAGTCACATACCAGCTATACCAGGGGTGTCGAACGTAAGGCCCAGGGGCCGGATGCAGCCACAGAAGCTTTTTATCCAACCTTCGGCTCTCCCAGCACCACCATCAGCGGCTCTCAGCTGCTGAGCTGTGCTGAAGTGACACTGCTGAAAGGGCAGCCCGCATGATGATTGGGCTCTCCCATATCTTGAAAACACGGTCATGATATGCATGTTTTCTCTTCTATTTGCAGCTAATGAGTTTCTAAGTGAAAAAGTGCTCATTTCTAGTCAGCTCTCAGCAAGTATAAGGAATGCTGTTTGGCCCCACTGTATGAAACTAGTTTGGCATCCCTGAGCTATACAGTATTTGAAGAATACTTTTATTTCAAACTGATATAAACTGAGATAGTAGGTCCTTTAGGAAAAAAAAATCAGTTATGCCAAATGTGTTCTATTTGTGCCAAGCATCTTTTCCCACCTCTTTTAAAAGTGATCTCCAGATAAATGATTAGTAGTTCTGTATCTGATAATACATTTTTATAATATTCTTTTAAAGTCCTTACTCTTAAATATGATGCTCTGTTGGAGAACTTTTATTGCTTCAGTCGTTACCGGGACAGACAAGACAGACAGATACACAAACCAATAGATAATCTCAGTACTATGATTTCCCCCTGTCATACATCATTTGATGCCCTGTTCACAAATAATTTTCATTTTACACATTGTTACACTGGTAAAGTTTGCAGGATGGCTTGGAGTGAAAAGAGCAAACAAAACAAAATTAACTTCCTAAGCATGTCTGGCTAGAAATACAGTTCCTATTGTGAGCTACTTACAATGTCCCAGGAATGCTGGCCTTCAGCATTTATTGGGAGAGGGTCTATCTTCCATGAACCAGCAGCTGGTTCCAGTGGCAGACTTGGCATCCCAGTGCTTTTGTTTAAGAAATGTGTGTGTGATGGCATGATGATTGGATGATTGGGGCTTTGGGGGGATGGTTTTTCAAACAAAGAACCTCAAAGGAGCATCTCAAAGGAGCTCCTGCATCTAGAATGCCAGGCAGGCTCTTTGGGGGGCTACAGCATCTCTGAGTCCTTGAGAAGAGGGATAGAAGCATAAAGGAAAATGGAAGAAAGTGCATCACCAAACGCTTGTAGCATTTGCAAACAATTACTTCCCCAGTATAACAACACTCATTTGAACTTGAGGAACATATGAGGTAGTATGCTAACTCTCTCCGCTTTTAATATAACACTTCTATTTGCTCAAGTGTGTGTGTGTGTGGGGGGGGGGGAGACAATCCTAGCCAATCACTCTATGACTTTGAAGCCCTCAGTGCCGAACAGAATCATACTGTCAAGGATCCTGTGACCCTCCTAGAGCAAATTTTGGGGAAAGTGCAGAGGGCTAACAGATCAAGGGGAGTGGGAACATTTGCCTCCATGCATGTGGTTCTGGCTTCCATAAGCCTCCCAAGAAGAGGGGCAGGAAGACTGAAAAAGGAGGATAGGACCTGCACGTGCTATCACTACTGGATTCTACCCCATTCCCTACAGCCTCTCTACCCCATTCCTCCCCCCACCCAGCCCCCATTTATCCCCCTACCCCCCCCCCCCACAGCCTAAACCCTGGGAGTGGGTCCAGGCCCGGGCACGTTAAAATCTGTAACTTATAAAAGGAATCCTATTCTGGATTGGCTGTTCTGCGCCGCTATTTACAACTATGGAACAGAGTACCGCTGTTATAAACTGGCTGCCAATGGAGCTTACTCCAGAATGTTGAGAAACATTCTTCGCCGTAGCACTCAAATTATAGAACCATTTCCCTAGAGAGGTGGTGTCCTCACCTGCTTTATTTCTGAAAAGCAGGAAAATATTGCTAGGGTAAAAGCGCAATCCTAACTTGGCCGGGTGCAGGCAGGTTGGCTGGTCTGCATGGCATACTAACCAAGTTAGGAGGTGGCGGCAGCTTAGTGCAGTAAGCCACAGGCAGCCCAATAGGGCTGCTCGGATCTGTGACTGCACAATTGCAAGTGTAAGTCCAAGCCTCCCGCATTGGCCCGAATTGGGGCCACGCGGGCTGGGGTCGGGGCCAGGGCTTTGGATATAGCCTAACAATCACATCCGGACTCCACCCTATTCCCTGGGGCACTCCACCCGCCAAAACACTGTCCCCTGCCCTCCCTCCACCCCTGTTTTATCCCATCTCCCCCCGCCTAGAAATGGCCCCGCACTGGCCAAACTTGGCTGGTGCGGGACTGGCTTACTTGCGGGCTCTGCTGGCGCAACTGGGTCAATTCAAGTGTCAGCCCAGCGCCTCTACAGCTTTATGGCACGTTTGCAACAGCCTTGGGCCAACGCAAGGCACATGTGTGGGCCCAGTGGGCATTTTGGATTGCGCCCTGACTTTTCTAAGATATTTAAGGTGGCCTCATTAGGATTCCTTTTAATTTGATCCATTTCATATGTTTCGTATATTGACAGCTGCATTTATGGTCTGACAAAATCCTGAAACAGTAGAATGGACGGCACCTCTTCAAATAGCTGGGGATGAAGACCATTTTGCATGCTTCCACCTGTAAGTGCTTCCACCTGAAAGTGGAAAGCTAGCATATCAAGGACAGAAGAAAGCATCTGGCAGAGCGGCTCCATGCCATGCTAGTTTTCTGTTTACAGTGAATCTTTTTTATTTATCTCCCCTGACCTCCACCACTTTCAGTCTGATGTCACACATTATGTGTCATCTCCTCAGGTCTTTACCATTATCACTTTATTCTGCTGCATGTGTCAGTCTAGTCCTGGCTTATTTAGTTGAGGTAGCTGCATGCTTCATCACACAAGGGGGTATAACTGAAGCATTAGGAATCAATAACTGTGATGCTATGGATGTAACAGCTAAATGTTAGCATAACATACAGACCGTTTATACCAGAAGGTCTTGTATTTTTTTCTGATTAATAAATAGTTTTGTGTGTCTGAAGAGAAAAATAAAAGAAGCTGCTTATGGGTAAGGAGGAAATTACCCAGATACCCAATACAAACTTTGCAAGCCAAATTGCTAAGCACCTGTCATTTATTACGTATTTTTCCAAATCTGTTTGTGAGATCTCAAGCGATGCCTGGCATCATTTAACTTTAATTGAAATAACCACCCCTAGAGAGATTTTGAAATCAATTGAAGGGCATGTTCTCAACTAAAGTCAGAAATATTAGATTTGTTTCACACCATCTCTAGTATGGCTTATTCCTCTATAATTTAACTTGGGAAATGTCTCACATTTTAATTTTATCCACACAATAATTTCATTGTGACGCTCAAACACATTTTCCACCTTCTAGAATTGTAGCACCTTTATTATGTATGGTCCATGTGGGGATGTTTTTAGAAATCGATTGGATTTGTATGGTACATTATCCCATCCAGGATAACAGGAGCCCTTCCACGAAACCCAAGCAGGAGATTCCATTCGCTGTGGGAATTGGCCTCCTTTGTTTTCATGCCAGGTTTGTTTCAATTTGATTTCTTCACATGGCATAAATTTTATTAAAAGAACATAAGAACATAAGAAAAGCCCTGCTGGATCAGGCCAAAGGCCCATCTAGTCCAGCTTCCTGTATCTCACAGCGGCCCACCAGGTGCCCCAGGGAGGCATGAGACAAGATGCTTGGATCCTGTTGCCACTCCCTTGCACCCGGTACTCTGAAGTAGCCTACTACTAATGTAAGGGGGCTGCACAATCCATCATTGCTTATAGCCCACGATGGACCTTTCTTCCAGAAATCCGTCCAATCCCCTCTTAAAGGCATCTAGACCAGATGCCATCACCACCTCCTGAGGCAAAGAGTTCCGCAGATTCACTACCCGCTGGGTAAAAGAATACTTCCTTTATCTGTTTTATAAAACACTTTCCCTGTAAAACGAAACTCTATAAGCTGCCTTGGGCATTTCCTTCATCATGGGAAAGGTGGGATAGAACAACAACAACAACAAATTATTAGCTTGAAAACTGGCACTCCGATCATTAATCAGAGCAATGTCAAGCAGTGGAGAGGCCCATGGAGAGGACTTCAGGCCTCCCGGATCCTCCCCAAGGCCACGTGACCCCTCCAGATAAGTGTAAAAGCCCCTGGGTGCACGTGGTGCTGCAATCACTTGCAGTTCCAATGGGACACACATACCCCAACCTTGCAAGTACTTACTTGTGATCCCAAAGTCCAGGTTGGAATTTGGGAACCACTGCCTTAGAGGAAGATGACAATATATGTCCCCTGGCCCTTCAGCTTTCCACTGTGATTAATAGCCTTTTATCATCATAATCTTTATTAGAAGGAGCCATGTCTCATCCCTTGCAGGATGGAATACTGGCTGACTCAGGAATGTTAGCTAAGGAATCAAGATGGAGTTAGTTGAGACTGTGCATATTTTGGAAAATGAGATCATTGGTGACACCCCTTACTTGGCTGCTGTGCCTGCTACTGCAATTGCTGTGATATCAAGGAGGGAGTGTTGCCGTCTCTCGCCCCCCCCCAGTGCCTCTATTGGACACTGGGTGCTGCTGTAGGTGTGTTTTGAATGCCAAGAACTTGAGAGAAAGTAGAAGCCTTATCCCCTACCACAGCCACAACAGCTATAGCCGCAGAAAGATAAATGGGTGGTTGATGGGAGCCATTTTCCTCTGGCCCAAATTCCAATTCAAACTGGCAGAAGAGCTGTGGAGGGCAGGGGGAGAGATGTCCAGATTCAGGCTCATATTATGAGTGCATCAGATTTGCATTCTGAATGGGAAATTCCAAATTCCAGAGATATCACTAGTGCATATTTTAAAGGATGATGATGATGATGATGATGATGATGATGATGATGATGAATGAATGAATGATTTTGCTACAATTATGCAGTAAATCCTGCTCAACACAATCCTACGCTGCCCGTCATGTCAATGCTATGTGAACGCGACACAGTGAGTGCTGACATGCGGGCGCCAATCAGCACCCCTGCGTCGGCGCTCGAGCAACGGGATTGGCACTGCAGGCAGCGCCAATCCTGTTGCGCCCGCGCTGAGCCTCTCCCACATTGGCTGAAGCCGAGGGAGACGGCACAGGGATTGGTGGGGGAAGGGAGATTCTTGGTGGCGGGAGCGTGGGACATGGGCAGGCAGGATTTGGTAGGCAACCATAAGGCCGCATTCTAAGCCCGATTGGGAGGCCGTGCGGACTCCTCAGCTGCACCTGCTATTTAGCGGGCGCAGATCTGAGGAGCACATAGGGGAGGCTGGCGCCTCCCCTACGGTACGTTAGTGCACGTCCCCTTGCCGCAGGGAGGCTCCAGCCTCTCCTGAGCAGCACAGGATGCGGCACCGGCCCATCAGCCTCGCCGGTCTGGCAGCGCTTAGGATTGCGCTCTGAGAGTGCCTCAAACATGTGTCAGATTGCATTATTAGAGCCAATTAAGTACATAGAATCACAGAGCTGATATCTATCAGGTCATCTAGTCCAAGTCCCTGTTTGTAGCAGGAAATCTTCCTAAACCACCTCCAGCAGATGCCTGTTGATCTTCTGAATATAGAGATTTGATAATAAAAATATGGACAATGATCATAATACCTCATAGTAGCCACAGGTCCACAGGTCTGGTATCCGCAGGGAGTTCCAGAATGGAATATAGGGTCCCACTGTATTGAAAGCAGTGGCGTCTCTATAGGGAGGGCAAAGCTCGAAGTGTTGCAAGAAGCCTTACCCTGTCATGTAAATCCCTCCTCTCCCTTGCTGCTGTAGCCAGTAAGCAACGCCAAGATGTTGCTGTTCCCTGTACTGTGAGGATTGGCTAAAACGGTGCAGGAGAGGAGTGATTTCCACTGCAAGGTAAGGCTTCTTGCAAAACTTAGAGCTTTGCCCTCCCTTAGATCTGCCTCTGATTGAAAGCTAACAAATGTGTGCTTCTTTCATTCTCAGCATGGTTGCTGTTATTTTCCATTACAGTTTTCTAAAACAGGGCCCAGATCTAAAGCACAGCCTTGTTAGCCAGGCTGAGACCTCATAAGCTCAGCTTAGGCAAGAGAGCTGCTGCTGCTATTGTTGTTAAGAATATTTAAAATACTATTTAACAACAACAAAAATAGTTTACATAGTAAAATAAATCCATAAATGGTTCATAGTCTAAAAAGATATGCAGAAGAGAGACCAGCAAGAGCCAAAGGATGCCAAGCTCGGGTGAAGAGGGACAGTTTTGTTCTGCCTCTGCTAAATATAGTGGTCACCGCTTTGCAAGGTGCTTCTTTTCCCATTTAGTAGAGTTTATCTGTCTTTCATTACTGAAACTCTGAATCCTGGAAGCCACAAAGCCCTTCTTCAGTTTTGATTCCAACGCGTTAGATCACAATTTTCATAAATGCCTTTTCTGTTCCAGGAGTGCCATTTATACCACAAGGGGGTAGGGGTGTTCTGTACAAAATCTTGCAATGTGCATTCATTCAAACCCAGCATTTTGGGAAATGTGCACTGATATTTGAAATAATAAAAAAATACCACGCAGATACTACCGGAGCATTTTGTATACCATCTGCATGTCTTCTATTGCTTTCTTTGCAATTAACATCTGTTTGTAGCTTTCAAACTGAAATGCAACGGCAGAGGTATTTAAAAACTGGCCGTCTTTGCTGCATGATGTGTGTTCTCCCTCCCTGCCCCACCACTCATGCCAAGGAAGATTTGGTTACAAAGAACACTTCTATTCATCATAACAGATAGCCAGGGGTGTGTGGTGGCAAACCACACACAAACCCAAAACTGGATTTCATCAGCAAAAGGAGGATCCTCAAATATTTAAGCATTATGTGAAATTGTAATAGGAAAAATGTTGACATCGTAGTCATCTTTTCCTCGAATAAAAATCTTCCTCGTGGAAGAGCCAAGACATTTTTTTTAGATGGAATATTGCTGTTCCATCTGTTAATACGTGTTCTTAACCAGTATAAACATATTCATCAAAAATGAAGCCCCTTAGGGTCATTGCACCAATGCACAATGCCATAACAGCCTCCAGGGCCCACTGTAATTCCTGAGGGCAGCACTACTGTGTGTAATAGATTTAGTCGAGAGGGTTAATGCCTCTGTTTGCCTGAAGATAAGAGCTGAAGATCTGAAGGTCGCCAGTTCGGGACAGCCGGAAGTCTCTGTGAGCGGCAGACCTCGTTAATTGCGGCTGATTAACAGCTGAGCTTTGGCTGCCTTGTGTGAGGGGGAGTTGTGCCGAAGTTCAGCCGCTTCTCTGGTGGGAGCAGGGAAGCCATTTATGAGCCAGCAAGAAGACAAACGGGTGGCCAGAAAGAAGGACTAAATCCAGAAAGATCCATCTGTATGTGTGTAGTTCTTGAAAGATATAACCAGTGGTGTCATCCAAATGATTTAGAAACCGGTACTCACTTTTGATTGGCACTTGTCCAAATGCCAAACAAATAATGATTTAGGCCAGCTCAACTTCTAGAAACCGGTACTCGCGTAGTGGTGCGTAGTGGGTGCATGACATCACTGGATATAACATTTCTGTATAAATTGTAAAAACCTTCGGGTTTCTGAATAAAGTCTGCCCATGTAAACCGCCTTGAGTTATAGTCATTAGAGAAATCTGGTGACCTAAGAAAGGTGGTATATAAATCCAAGTATTATTATTATTATTATTATTATTATTATTATTATTATTAATAATAATAATAATAATAATAATAATAGAAAAACACAGAGCTGACCCACCCATGAAGTCAGGTGACATAGCTCCTTTGAGCAGCAGACTGGCGAAGCACAGAACTAGCCCCCAACCTGCGCTTGCCAGCCACTTGCCTGGTCCATCATCTGCCTAGTCATTCTGCCCTATGTGCTTGAATTAGAAGAGGATGGAAGACACAGCTGCCAAAGACTGTGGTGGCAGAGGATAGATAGATACTATTGTATTCCATGCTAGGGATAATTGAGAATAAAAGGGAATTGAGAATAAAACAGCCAATATTGTGTTGCCACTGTACAAGGCGATGGTAAGTTCCACACCTGGAGTATGGAATACATCTCAAAAAGGACATAGTAAAATTAGGGCACAATCCTAACCTGGAGTTAGGCTGGCATAGTTAGGCCAGCAAAGTTTGGCCAACACCAGGGCCACAGTAAAGCACGTTTGGACCACTCTCAGAGTCAGGGAGGATGGCACATGTCTCTGTGCTGGCCTCTCTGACTCCGAGAGTGGTCCAAACATACTTTACGGCATCCCTTGTGCCGGCCAAACCTTGCTGGCCTAACTGTGCCAGCCTAACTCTAGGTTAGGGATTGCGCCCTTAGAAAAAGTACAGAAGAGAGCAACCAAAATGATTACTGGGCTCGGGCCAGTAATCTTACAAGGAAAGGTTACAGTGTTTGGGGCTCCTCAGTCTGGAAAGAAGGCACCTGAGCGGGGCCATGATTCAGAGCGCAATCCTACACTACGCTGGCCTAGTAAGGCCGATATAGTAGGGCCATATCCAAAGGCTTATTCGGAGGCGGCGGCAGCAACGTGCAGGACAAGGGGAGGTTTTCCCCTTGCACCCGCATAAGCCCCAGTCACCCCTATGGGCCTGCTCGGATCTGTGCCGGCAAAATAGCAGGCGCAGAGGAACGTGCACGGGAGCGGCCCGAATTGAGGCCTCCATGGCCGGGAACCAGCATCAGGATATGGCACTATGGCTGTCTTGCGTCACAACTGCATCATAACCGCCATCTCCGCCCACTGAGCCACCCAGTTACGCCCCCGGAACGCCTCTGGCACCCCCTCGTGGAGGCCCTGTGCTGACTGAGCAATGCCGGCACTTGACTGGTGCACAGCTGGTGCTGCTGACGGTCGTGCCAGTGCCCGAGTGCTGCCGCTGCTGCTTATGCCAGCTGGGCGTGATAGCGCCGATGCGGACGCGCTTTATGGCATGTTCTCAACAGCATTCGGCCGGCACAAGAGCACAGCGCCAGCGTTAAGGGGGGGGGGTATAGGATTGTACTGTGAGATATACAAAATTATGCAGGGGGTGGACAGAGTAAACAGAGGGAATCTTTTTTCCCCTCTTACACAATACCAGAACCAGGGGACATCCTTTAAAGCTGAGTGTTGGGAGAGTCAGAACAAACAAAAGAAAATATTTATTATCCCAGCTTGTAATTAGTTTGTGGAACTCCTTGCCACAAGATGTGGTGATGACATCTGGCCTGGATGCCTTAAAAAGGGGATTAGACAGATTTATGGAGGAAAACTTCATCACAG
This sequence comes from Lerista edwardsae, assembly GCA_029204185.1. Taxonomy (NCBI): domain Eukaryota; kingdom Metazoa; phylum Chordata; class Lepidosauria; order Squamata; family Scincidae; genus Lerista; species Lerista edwardsae. Next base: position 6,582,825 of record JAJKFI010000054.1, on the reverse strand, counting down.
GTTACAAGCTATGACAGGTATGTCCAGTCTAAGATTAGCTGGTCGCTCATCATGAAGGCCAGGTAGGAATTTTTTTCTGTCATCTGAATTGGCCATGGATGGCAGGTTTTGTGATTTTATTTTATTGCCTACCCCACAGTTGGAGGGAGGGATAGGTGTTCAGTAAATTTCGTGATTTACATTTGTGTTCACCCAACTGCAGTCTGGTGTCTTTCTTGGGGATGGTGCAGGGTAATAGTCTACTTTAGAATGCCAGATGCAGGGGAGTGGCAGCGGGATACAAGTATCTGGTTGTCTTGAGTGGTCCCTGAGGCACCTGGTGGGCCACTGTGAGATACAGGAAGCTGGACTAGATGGGCCTTTGGCCTGATCCTGCAAGGCTTTTCTTATGTTCTTACGAGGAGGTGGGCACACGTGCACTGATGACTATGCCAAAATGCGAATTCCTTCTGGTACAATTACTGTTGGTACTGTTGGAACAATCTCCTCACTTATTTTTTCAGCAAGACTCCAGTGGAGCTCATTCCACTGCCTGCCAGCCAAGGACATGCTTTGTGGCTCTACAGCTCTGCCACAAAGCTCTAGTTTAGGGAAGCAGTGCAAAGCCAACCATTGGGGAAGCCGCTATATGGACACAACCTCAGACTTTGAACGTACTGATAAGGCTCTCCTGACCCTAAAAAGACAAACACCCATGCTCAAGTATGCTGGGTGGAATTTCATATGGCACTACGGAAACATTTTCTTCATCTCTGCTTCATGAAAAACTTGTGGGCCTATAAGCAAACTGTGTAATAAATGACAGACTGGTGAAAAGTCAAAGGAACGGCTCGGTCAAATTGGTGGCCCAACTTCTGTTCACAATAGGGCAGGTGCTTTGGCTGGGCTTCTCTGTGCCAGGAAACACTGCAGGAATGCATGACCAATTGGGTTTCAGCAAAGAACGCTCTCTTTAATGGACAGAAAACACTAACCTTTTATTTCCCCACCCTTCCCTCCTCCGTTCCCTGCTCCTTTCAACATAGCCTTGATTTAACCCTTTGAATGAAAGAAAAAAAAAGCTGAGCTGGTTTTGTAACCTTCAAAATAGAGACTACATTAGATAGTTTCCACAGCAAACACTTAGTTGAGTGAAAATAAATAAATATGGGCATGGGGTGGGAGAGGAAAGGCATACCATACATCTTGTAATTAATTTTAAAAGGAAAACAAATCATAGATGCAGTTCTTTCAAACAATATTGATGGAAATATATACAAATATGACAATGTTTAATGGGGACAAAGTTTTGCAGCAACTGAGGGACTCTTCTTTCTTTGCCAATTGACATAATTTGGTTTTTTTTTTTTACACTACTATAATATAATGTAATATAATGGATAGATTTTTGGATTATTTGTATTTTTAAGCATTTCTTAAAACCAGAAATAATGCATGATAGAAAACAGCAGTTACGTTAGAGCAAACCACAAATTCAGTAGCAACTGCGAGCCCAATCTTATCCAACTCTCAGGTGCCAATGCAGTGCCAGCCCTGAGGTAAGCAAAGAAACTTTCACTTTGAGGAGGTATCCGGTGGTGGGATTCAAATAAATTAACAACCGTTTCTATGACATCATAGCCAGAGCAAAAAAAAAACCCCGAAGCCAGCCGAGGTAAGTGAGTGGGCGGGGCCCGGCCATTTAACAACCGGTTCTATAGAACCTGGGCGAACCCCCTGAATCCCACCACTGGAGGTATCCAGAATTTCCCCATCACCACAAAATACAGCGCACACCCCATTGGGACGCTGCGTCGGTCCTGGAATATTGGATAGGCTTTGAGGCAATAGTTGTGTTTGGCATTTCTCCTTTTGATTATGAAACTCTATTTTGTGGAGCAGAAGTAACTTTTATGTATTCTGTCTCTGTAAGAACTCAACTCTTTATTAGTCCATTTCAGCAAAGGTGTTTTACTGCTTGGGCAATTTGTAGGCTTATCTTGCATGCACTCAGTCTTCTCTTAGATTCAAACTGTATTCCGCAGGTATGTCTAATCATCGGTCTGCTGCGTAATGTGTAATGTCCTCTGTCTCTGAGGCTGAAGTCTTCTGCCTCTTAAGTTTCAATGACCTCCATGGAATGTATTTCAAAGTAAGCATGTGTTGGATCAAGTTCTGTTTTTTTTAGCTATTCAGGTTTCTTGTTGATTGTATTTGGAGGTAATGTACTAAAATGATAGGCAGTCTAATTTTCCTGCAAGAAGACAGAGAGGAAAGTTGGATTTATAGCACGGTGTGTGTGCGTGCATGCGTAACTGGTTGATATATTTATTTTACAGATATATCATGTGTCTGTGAAAGCAGATGTACAAGCTCATACATAGTAGAAATAACTTTTCTCCTGTCTTGGAAATTTTACTACATACCGAAAGTTGACCAAGAGACTATGTGGAAAAAGGTAGTAGAACATTTTATCATTTTAACTTATGGTAATCTAACAAGTGGGATTGTGACAAATGCTTCCTTGCCAAACAATGAGGGAATAAATAGTGCTTTCCTAAGTATAAATAATTAGTTCAAGAAATTAGATAATTTATACTGTCAGATATGTTCCATGTTTTCTGCAGCATAGCACCTCACAAAAATCTTCAAGGTGCCTGCAGTGATAATTTTGCTTTTAATGAGGGAATAAAAGAAAATATTTCTTTCCAGAATGTTATATGCTAAATATAAAAGAGAGAAAAAGCTGGCTCTACCTGCCTTGAGCTTAGTTAAGAGATTTCCAATAGTTTAGGCACAGAAGCATTAAAAATATTAGTTCAGAGGAAAACAGATTAATTTTACGAATCAGTAGTTTGAATTATAGCTTATGCCAAAGCCCACATATTTGAAAAAGCGGGCAAAAGGTATGACTCATTTAGATTTTTTTTCTTGCAATCAGAAGAAAAACCCCTAGCTTCTAACATTATCACCCAAGCTTGGTAAGAGATACAAGAAATGAAAATATAGGTTTGTGAATGTCATGACTGTATATTTCAGGTGTCTGTCCCCATTGGGTAGAAGTTGTGAAGTAATGAAGATGATTTTTAAAGTGATTTGCATGCAAAAATTAACTCTTAATTTTTTTCCTGGAAAAATGAGGCTAATGAAATTAAGAGGCTGTTTATATCTGCAGCAATTGAAATGCATGCATAGATTCCCCAAGATATTCAGCTGTATACAATGCGCATGGTCTGCCTGTAGGAGAAATAATTTAATGGGTTTTGTAATTTGGTACTAAAAGCATAACAAAATCTTACAGCTGTAGCCTTATCTTTTCTCTCCATAATTATTTGCATATTCTGTACATTAAAAAAACACAAAACTTTTACATCTTCTAAAAAACATTTTCCAAATTCTAGGTAATTGTATAAATTATATAAAAAAGCACGAACCACCCTGATACAAGGGAATCAAACTGCTTTGTTCCTTGGTATGCAGAGTTTAAGTGTTCAATCTTTTCGCTCCCCCTGCCCCACGTTATTAGTAAAATTCTATTTAATTTAGACAAATTATTTGGTAACAGGAAAAGCGTGAAGTTATAGTATCTTGATAATTTTTTAAAGACATTTTTGTTTTGATTACACAAACATTGTCGCCCAGGGCATCTTAAACTTGTGTCTGAAAGTGCCTAACCCCCCCCCCCCAATCCTATGCTGATGCCCTGCCCAGCAACCACCATCATGTGAGTTAGGTATGACACATTGCTGCCATCCGTAAGGCCAGGGCCATTTGGCATTGGGCATCACCACCAGGAGGAAGTGCCACAGGAACACTGGCTTGTACGTTGCTCCACCGGGCAGCAGGGAGATGTGTCAGGGCAGGGGGAGGTCGGAAAAAATGTGGGGGGAGGTTCAGAACTGGGTGGAGGGAGGGCGGACTGAGGGGAGGATCAGGCCTGGGAAGGGACGGGGATGGAGTCAGAGTCTGCTGCCAAATCCTGTGCCCCTTCCTGCACCTGAAAGGTTGACATGGGCCTCCTCAGTTCCGCGTCTGCTAAACAGCGGGTGCAGATCCGAGGAGAGCCATTGCCAATTACAGAGCACAACATTGGGTAAGGGAGCAAATGTTCCCTTTACTTACCCCAAGAAGACTCCAGCAGCTGCCCCAGCCTCACAGAATACAGCAGTGGCCATTTCATTTCAGGGCATAGGATTGGGCTGTACATTTGACCAAAAGCGTTTTGATGGATAGCAATTGCTTTGACCTATATGGCATATCTACGTATAAGTGCTGTGATGCTGGTAGCCATAGATTGTATCTGGATTTGGTACTTATTGACATCTGCCATCCTTCCCCTGGTCACATCATAATAGTGAAGTCTACTGTTGGTTCTTCTTACCCGGCAGGTGCACATCTTTCTTCTGAAAGAAAAAAAAAGAAGTGCCATGACTCAGAATCACAATCAGTATGGGAAGGGGTGCTTGGCTCTAGGATAGCATCATAAGCTACTTCTTCCTGCATTTCCCCTCCATTGGGAAATGAGAGGTTTGCTCTATCAACCTGTTGAGCCTTGCAGAGGGGAATTAGAGCCTGGCCTTCAAAGATCTGGCCCTCAGCCTCAGACAACATGGCCAGGGAGAGTCGGACTTTCCAGGTTCAAGAAGGGTGATGCCCTTCAGCAGTGGCATCAGCAGCATAATATCATGAGTTGTCATATAATGATAATGATAATAATAATGATAATGATAATGATAATGATAATGATAATAATAATAATAATAATAATAATAATAATAATAATAATAATAATAATAATAATAATAATA
>JAJKFI010000054.1:6566337-6578028 GCA_029204185.1 Lerista edwardsae | reverse complement strand
TAATAATAATAATAATAATAATAATAATAATAATAATAATAATAATATTTTGCTGCAGCATTTGATGGTGTGTTCCATCTTAAATTAAACACTAATCATTTTGGGATGCAGTTATTACGTTTATTTCATCTTGACCGTAAGGTGAAAGGATTTGCACAAATAAGGTTTGTTCCCCTGTTAGAATCTGTACTACAGTCCTGTAACAACTACTCAACAAACTTACTCAGTTTCGATTTTCTAGAGCTTTTGCTCACCAGTATATTGACCTTCACTGTTCCAGAGCGCAATCCTAAGCACTTGCTTGGCTGGCACAGCGGGAGCTGCGCTCGCCAAGGACGTTGCACAGCACAAGGGTGCTAGAAAGCACTTTTGCAGCCCTGGCTGTGCTGCCCCGTTGGTGCTGCATTCTGAACCCCTGACCGTCAGTGCAGACAAGTAAGGCGCTGAGCAGCACAGGAGTGTGGGGCGGGTGATGGGGAGGCAGGGAGGGGCATTTCTGGGCATGGGGAGGGTTGAACAGGTGGCAGATCAGGCTGGAAGGGGTGAGATCGGCAGAGGCCTCCTCTGCCGTATCTTAACCCTCTCACAGGGCCAGGTAACCTTACACAGGGTTGTTTACACCAGCTAAATAGCTGGCAGAGATCTAAATAGACCCATAGGGCAGACAGGGGTCGTTACTTGGGTAAGGAGAGAATACCCCCTCACCCCAAGGAGACATCCAGCTGCCTCCTGACCTGCTCTGGATACAGTGCAGGTCACACGGCCTGGCTGCACCAGGGCAGGTTGTGATTGGGCTGCCCATCTTCAGCAATATGGAGCTAAGGACAAACTGTGGGCGTTGTTGGGAGGCTGCCAAGCGCCGATCCCCGAGGCCACTTCTGTGTCCAGAGCTTTCATGTGGTAGAGTCAGTAGAGTGACTAACTCAGGGTGCACTGAGGTGGGAAAGCACATGGAAGGCACTTTCCCATTCAGCCCAGGGCACCTTTTGGATGGTGCCCTCAAACTAGTAATTCTGCTCTTGGTAAAATTCATTCTTTCCCTCTTCCCCCCAACAGGAGTGTTCCTATAGGGGGGGAAAAATGCTAGGTGTTTCAGGAGCCTGAGCTACTGGGTAACACGGCCCTTCCCCGTCTCCTCCAGAACCATTTGCGACTCAGACAGCAAAACCTCTGAACTCTCGCTGAGCAGCAAATGGCTCTGGGGGCAAAGGTTAGGGGCCATGTGGCACAGGAACTTAGGCTCCTGCAACACTTAGCTGTTTGCGCCCCCCTTTGTAGGAATGCCACTGATTCCCCAGTTAGCAAATCCATGGTAATCACATGTGCAATATTCACTTATACCAGTGATCTGGCTAGGGTCCAGTAATACAATTCTCCTGTCGTTGTTGTTCAGTCGCTAAGTCATGTCCGACTCTTCGCGACCCCGTGGACCACAGCACGCGAGGACCCTGTGGACCAAAGTCCCTGTCCTCCACTAGCTTCTGGAGTTCACCCAATTTCATGTTCATTGCCTCAGTGACTTATCTAACCATCTCATCCTCTGCCGCCCCCTTCTCCTTTTGCCTTCCATCTTTCCCAGCATGAGGGTCTTTTCTAAAGAGTCCTCTCTCCTCATGAGGTGGCCAAAGTATTGGAGCTTCAGCTTCAGGATTTGTCCTTCCAGGGAGCAATCAGGCTTGACTTCCTGGAGGATTGACCGATTGGTTCTCCTTGCAGTCCAGGGGACTCTCAAGAGTCTTCTCCAACACCATAATTCAAAAGCATCTATTCTTCGGCGCTCTGCCTTCCTTATGGTCCAGCTCTCACAGCCATACATTACTAACAGCTCTCCAAGGTATGCATCATTTAGTGAACTTTTCAAAGCTGTACTTTCTTTTCTTTTTTTTATGTTAGGGGCCGAGCACCTTCTTACAGCCTCCTGCCGAATGCCACTCAAGGGCAAGGACACTCATGTAGGCTACATCCTTCTGCTGTGACAAAGTTGCACCATTTGGCATTTTGGGAGAGAGGAAAGAGAGTTCAGTGGTGGATGCAAGATTCACAGTATGATTTAAAGTCCTGCTTGTGGATATACTTTACATTATCTTTCAAAGATAATCAGCATTTTTAAAAGTATCTTTAAATTTCAAAATGCTTTTTAAATGTACTTTAAGTGCATTTGTTGTGGTTCTTTTATTTCATAGTTACACAAGTGACATGATTGTTATTGTTTACAGTATTTATATACTGCACAGTATTTATATACACAGTATTTATTTTGGCTTACAGAAAAATATAGACATTTTACTTGCATGAAGTATACCAAAAAAATCATAATAGCAGTAGATACGCTAACTGAGGAAGAAAACAACCCTGCATTTTACCAAGAGCAAAAATATTTTTTTATTTATTTGAAGAATTTATACCCCGCCTTTCCCATGCCAAAGCAAATGCCCAAGGCAGCTTACATGAGCAGGTTAATCTAAACCACCATTTTTCAATGGGGTTTTTACAAATATACAGTATTCTTGTGATCCGCTAATCCCCAGTCCCAGATGTAGCCTTCACGGTGTGGTTCTCTCCTTTGGCTGCATGCCATCGAGCCTCAGCAGGCAATCGCAAATCACGCCTGGACAGGCATTATGGCATAAATGTGTAGCCAGGCTATTCCGTGGTGATTCAGCCATCACTCAGACCAAGTTGTGTTCAAACACTAAACTAGTGGTTCCCAAACTAGTGTGTCACAACCCACCAGCCAGAGAAGCACTCGTCTCTATCTCCTTAAAGGGCGAGGTGGGGGGTGATGGCAGCAACACGATCCCAGGGTTGATAAAAATAAAAATCAAAAATTGGGGGGAGGGGTCAGTGAAAATCTTAATCAAAACCCACTTCTGTTTTTTGATTACAAGAGTGGAAGAAGGTCCCGATTGTGATTTTCACTCATTCTGAGGCTTGGAGAGCCCTGCGGAGGTGTCCGTGGGGAGCCCTGCACACTTTGAAGGCTGGCACTGCCTTAGGTAAGCAGCAACCTGATGTAGTGTAGGTGAGGGCGTGACAGGCGAGTTCTGCCCTACCATAGTTCTTTGAAAAGTGCCTCCACTGCTGCTGCTGTGGCTATGATCCTGCAAACACTTGCAACCCAGGGACTTCAGCTGCTCCTTTGGCGTAGTGCTCTTTTGATGACTTTCAGCTGCCAGCTAGATGCTACTGTTAGCAAAGGCTTTCATTGGGTTTTAGTATCTCTTGATTCTTATTTTTATTTGTTTCTGATTTTTTTAAAAAAAAACTGTTTAGATGTTTTAAAGTCTTTTAATTATTGTAATATTTTGACTGGTTTTTGTTTTGATGCAGGATGCTTTTGTTTGGTTGTCGTAATTATTTTGGGTTTAGGTATGTTGTAAACTGCCTTGGGAACAGCACAGAGTGGCGGGCATAAATGTTTTAGAGAAATATTTTAAACTTGCCATGCAAAATACTATGGTGTTGGGAAAGTATCAGAGATAGTACAGAAGGGAGGATTATTATTGAGGACCATTGATTATTAGGGTGGCTACTCAACAGAAACTAAAAGCAGCTTCTTATTCTGATTCAATTAGATTCATCCACCAGAGGTCATTAGATGATCAAATGACACTTTTCTGATGCTTTTAAAAAGTGAATGTTTCTGTAGGATTTCGAGTTTGAAAAATACTATAGTTCAAACTCGGGAAAAACTTTGTTTCCCCCCAGGTATTGGGATTCAAGATTACCTTGTTCTAGGCCCTAAACTGCTCTCTACTTATTAACCAGTTGTACAGAAAACAGATTGTTGCCAGGTTGGCCAAAAGACAATGCAGCACATTATAAATAACTTTAAGTCTCACTGCATTAAATGAAACTTACTTTTGAATAGGCTTTGCATAGGGTTGTGCTCCTATATGTATTTTTCTGCTGTGGTGTTTGTAAGAGTTTGAATTACGGGCAGCCAAATTCAAAGTAAATCTCCTCGCAGCAAAGCAGTTCCACCAACATGTTATCCAAAGTGGGGATTTGGGGCCCTGGAGGCCTCCTTGGGGTAAGGGAACATTTATTTCCTTGCCCTGGAGTAAGCCTGCACCAGCCTGCTAGGTGTACTCATACCTGTGCCAGGTATATTTCTGGCACAAGACCATGTGGGTATGGGGATCAGGAAGGCCAGGAATGCAAAGGACATCAGTGTGCACCGCTACTTCCACCCCTTCTTTGTCCCCACCCCCATCTTCACCCTGTTCTCCCCACCCTGTTCCACCCCTCCCTTCCTCCCTCTCGCCCCTATTCTGACATAAGAGCACCAATGGTCATCCTCTGGCATGTTGCATTTTGCTTGTATTTAATGTGAAATCTATAACTGTTGTTCTGGAATTTGTCATTTTCCAGAGGCTTAATTATAATAATTTTTATAAATGCTGTAATGTTTCCAACAGCATGTATACACACAATAATTTCAAAATCCAGTTTCAGATTAGTAAAGAAACTACCTAAAATGGTCTGTTTGTAAATGGAGAAGAGAGAATTAATGTGTTTATTAATCATAACTTAAAATTATTTCCAAGCTATCTTATTGCATTGGTGTGAATTACAACGCCACTAGCAACAAGAATAAAACGTATTTGCATAAGACATTGATAGCCCCATATCTATCTATCTATCTATCTATCTATCTATCTATCTATCTATCTATCTATCTATCTATCTATCTATAAAGAAGAGTGTGTGTGTGTGTGTGTGTGTGTGTGTGTGTGTGTGTGTATGTTCCGCATAGGCTCTGCAACGCCTGGAGCTACGTGCACCATACTTGGCACATGCATGCCTTGTGGCCTGGCAACAAATGCTGCGGGTGTCACGCCCCCCTTGTGCCCCTGGGGGTGGGGGTATGCAGGGGGGGGGCCCATGTGAAAATGGTAGAAAATGGCCGAAATTGGCGTCGAATCTGTAGTTTCCAGGGTTGCCGGGATGAGCGGTGACACTCCCGACGCTATTGGAGTCTGCGTTTGGCCCCCCTCAGCGTAGGGGACGAGAAGGGGTGCGAAACAAAACATCCGCCATGCCCTGCTGGAACGCCTGGAGCGACGCACACCAAACTTGGCATGCACATGCCTTGCAGCCTGGCGGCAAACGCTGTGGGGGTCAGGCCCCCCTAGCGCCCCCAGGGTACGTGGGGAGGCCCACATGAAAATGGTTGAAAATGGCCAAAATCGGCGTCGACTCTGTAGTTTCTGGGGTCGCCGGGATGAGCGGCGACACTCCCGATGCCGTTGGAGTCTGGGTTTGGCCCCCCCTCAGCGTGGGGTGCGAGAAGGGGTGCAAAACAAAACGTCCGCCATGCCCCACTGGAACGCCTGGACCAATTGGCACCAAACTCAGCACGCACATGCCTTGTGGCCTGGTGACAAACTCTGCAGGGGTCAGGGCCCCCTACCACCCCCACGGGTGGGGGTACGCAGGGGGCCTCACATGAAAATGGTTGAAAACGGCCGAAATCTGTGTCGGATCCGTAGTTTCTGGGGCCGCTGAGATGAACGGTGATGCTCCTGCCGCCGTTGGAGTCCAGGTTCAGCCCCGCCCTCAATGTGGGGGGCGAGAAGGGGTTCGAAACAAAACTTCCGCCATGCCCCGCTGGAATGCCTGGAGCGATTGGCACCAAACCCGGCATGTGCATGCCTGGCAGCCTGGCAGCAAATACTGTGGGGGTCAGGCCCCCCTAGCGCCCCCGGGGGTGGGGGTGTGCAGGGGGCCCCACATGAAAATGGTGGAAAACGGCCAAAATCAGTGTCGGATCCATAGTTTCCGGGCTGCCGAGATGAACGGTAACGCTCCCAACACCGTTTGAGTCTGGGTTCGCCCCCCGTCGGTGTAGGGGGCGAGAAGGGGTTCGAAACAAAATGTCCACTGCGACCCGCTGGAATGCTTGGAGCGATTGACACCAGTATGCTTTATGGTCTGGGGACAAACACTGTGGGGGTCAGACCCCCCCTAGTGCCCCCAGGGGTGGGGGTGCACAGGGGACCCCATATGAAAATGGTCAAAAAACTGCCAAAGTCAGTGTCAAATCCGTAGTTTCCGGGGTCGCCAAGACGAATGGCAACGCTCCTGAGTCCGTTTGAGTCCACGTTCGGACTTGGGATAATTTCTTGCCAGAGCAACGCTGGGTAGAAAAAGCTAGTAGATTATATATAAACGGAATGGTCTTAAAAGTGTAAAGGTATGCAGTGATTCAGACATAACACCTAACCAAGTGCACAAACCGTAGTCTGCTGGGTTTAGACAACTGACAAACCATGATCTGCTGCAAACTGTGATTGGAAGTTTCTAGTCTCAGTCTTTAGAGATAGCAAGAGCATTCTCATTGGGGTAGTCTGATATGGTTATGATAATTTGGTATAGCTTCTATATGTATAATGAAAGCAGCTGCACTCAGTGTGCTGAGCCTTCCCACCCACTTTGCTGGAGCTCCAGCCCTCCATAGGAACAGATAAGGAGGTGGGAGGGGCAGGGAGGACAGAACAGATTTGCGACGGGGAGACTGTGAGAGAGGATAGATCTGGCATGCTGGATCATACCCTCCATTTACACTGCCTCCCTACCCTGTTTCTCTTCTTGGACTTCCCAAATTGACTCTCGTTTGTAGATAAAGAGACATCATAGAACTGCCATAAGATCCGGGCACTCTCTTGCCCATAAGGAAACTGACCTTGTAAAAGGTTGTCCTCTGAAACTACTTTACCATTTGGGGAGCAGGAAGCAGCAAAGCACCATTCTATGGTGACCTATGCAGTTTGGCCTTTTGCTAGATAGATTTTCAAAGAAGAGATCTTACTCTGTAGAAATAACTATGAGCTATGACCTATCTATCTGCTTCTGATTTAGAAGGGTCAACAGAGTGAGTAACTCTGCCTTGTGGGGAAACAGATATGGAAATCACAGCCCCAAACACAGGACAAGATGTGCAGCATCGCTAGAAGTGGGGGTTAAACAATACCTGACTCCTTCCACATGGCTGTCCATTTGTCAGTGGACTGTTGATGTCACTTTCATGCTGTAGTGGGAAAGATGTGCTGTTGTTCTACTGTTAGATATTTAGCAACCAGAAAAGATGTGCAATTTATTGCAAAGGGGGAAACAGTCTTTAATAGGCCAGGAATGTTAAACGAAGAAAAATTGAGTAAGGAGATAAGAGTGGTGGACTGGTTCTCTGTTAAAATCTTGTGGCATATTTGGGAGCTGGGGAAATGGCTTTGGCAAGTGGGTGAGAGCTCTTACATGTGTCTTTGCACCCTGCTGCTTGGGCCACCAAAGTTCATGGGAGAACAATAAGGAAGAAAGCAAGTGGCACATGCGCTGCAGCTGATTCAAAGTGATAAAAAAAAAGAGCCATTTGTTCCATTGTGCAAATATTGGAGAAAGGCAGATGGGCTCGTGTGTGCGTTTGGGTGTGTGGGTGTCCCAGTATGGGGATGATGAAACAATGTAATACTTCTTAGCGTGAAAATAAACAGGGCCAAAAATATAGCCAGAGGTAAGCACTTTTCATGATCAATCCTCCAAATGGGATGTATAGTTTCTGATCCTATTTAAATTGTCCCAATGGCAGCAGTGCGCAATGCTTAATTTGGGGTGAAGAAATTATTTCGGGTTTTATCTCGGGCTGTGATATCCTTGTGTTTTTTACACATACATTAATAGTCACTCTGTGTGTGTGTGTGTGTGTGTGTGTGTGTGTGTGTGTGTGTGTGTGCGCGCGCGCACGCGTGTGTGCTGAAGCCACTAAGCTGGAGTCATGAGTCAGTGATCCCTCATATATAGTTATATGGAAAAAATGACTTTTCATGTTACTCTTACTCTGATTTTACAAAGAAAAAGGCAAATGCAAATATTGCAATAAAATAATCTTACAATGAGCACTGCATAAATGTTCCAGCTAGGAACTAGTAACGTCAGTAGAAAAGCTCTTCAACAATCTGATTATTTTTAAGTGAAGAGATATCAGCACTCCTACTGCTACAGTACTTCTTTTTAGCATATCTTGAACTTCAGCAGTTTGTGTATTCTAAACATACGTGGCAAAGTATGAAGTACGTGGATTGTAGGCCCAGAGGGCCTACAATCAAACTCCCTGATCCTAAACATTTGCACTGCCTTATCTTCCTGTAACACCTTTGTGTTCTTGCAGATGCCGCCATAACATTATATCTTGCAAAGTTGCATTTCTGTAGTTGTTGCACCTCATGAACAACTGCTGGTGAAGCATGTTTTGCACCCCAATCCTAAACACCTTCATGTGGATTGGAAGAAAATCTTGATTTCAACCCATGGCCAAGAAAACATGTTTAAGGCTGAAGAAACCTAACACTGTGATTCTAAGCATGTCTATTTAGAAGGAGGTCTGCCTGGAGTCAATAAAACTATGCCCCTATCCAATCCTGCGACGCTTGCACCAGTACAGCTGTGCCTTGGATGTACCCTATGGGTCTCCTCAAGGTACGTCCCCTGTTGCCCTATGGATCTACTCGGATCTGTGCCAGCTCTTTGGCTGGTACGAACCTGTTGAGTCAATGGGATGTAGCGAGGTTGGGCAACATGCATGATATTGGGGGCACCTTTGCCATCACTAAGCACCCCCTGCCCACCTCCAACATGCCTTCAGTGGCCCTGATCCCCATCTTGATCCACCCCCCCTCCACCCCATTACTCCTCCTCCCTGCCTGCTGCCCGATTCGCCCGCACTGGAGAGCCAGATGAGTCACTGCTTTGCGACTGGCGCCCCCTGCCATTTGCAGTAGCACAGATGGGGTTCTGGCAGCACAGATGGGGGGACAGGATTGAACAGTTATTCTTAAGCAATATTGTTTTATCTGATGAGTGTAAACTGCCTTAATGGTCATTTCAGTAGGACTGAAAGAAAGTCTAAAAGTATCTTAAATAAATGCGGGTTTTTTTTCTGGGCAGCTGCAGTTTTTTGTCAAGTCTGATCCCATGAATAGAGCTGTAAAGTTCAGAAATGATGAGTATTGTGAAGGGAGGGGACACACTAGAGTTTTGTAAAATCATAGTTGTCTTTTTTCCCCCCCTTTCTCATAATATTCAAAGTTTAAGCACCAAATCCTAGCCAGCTTTCCTGTGCTGATGTAGCCTTGCCAATGGGGCACATCCTGCCGTGGGGATGCAGTCATGGAGGCCTCCTCAAGGCAAGGGAACATTTGTTCCCTTACCCCAGGGGCTGCATTTCAGCTGCATCATGCTGGAAAGTTGTATAGGATTGACCCCTAAATCTCCCAGAGGGCAATCCTAAGCTGCACTGGGATAGCTAGGCCAGTCGGCCTGCGCTGAATCCAGTGCAGATTTGGAGCACTGGGGACCTTCCCTGGGGCAAGGGCACATTTGCCCCCTTGCCCCAGGGGGGCTCTAGCTTCCCCTATGGGTTCCTCAGATCCTGTATAGCAGGCGCAGAGCCGAGGAAGCCATGTGGCCCAAAGACGGCGGCTTGGATGTGGCCTATCAGTCTCATCCCAACCCTGCCTCCCTCCCCGGGCCAGCACACCTACTGCCCACTCACCCTCTGCCCAGTTCCTCCTGCCTGTCCTCCCTCTCTCTGCCAGAATTGCCCATGCGCCAGCCGAGTTCTGCTGGTGTACAAGAGGCACCTGGGCCGGCTTTAAGCCAATGTGACCAATGTCTTCACATCGGGCCCCGCGCTTCAGGGGGCCCCACACTAGCAGGGTGAGCATATTGCCTATGGCTGCAGCTGGGATCTCTATGGGTTTGGAAGTCAGTGGGGCGAGCAGAGCAGCTTTACCTTGGTCTCTCCCACCTGCCTCTGCCTCTGAACAGCCCAAGATGGGCCACCTGGAAGCAGTTGGCGGTGATGTAATGATATCACCACCAACTACTTCCACATGCCATGCTTTGCACCTGGCACGAATAGCGCTCGTCTTGGTGAGTGGGGGCCTCGCAGGGAGGGTTGGGGGCCCCACAGGAATGCCCCACATTGAGCCCCACCCCTGCTAGAGCCGGCCCTGAGACACGCAGTAGCACCTCAGAACGGCGCCCTTAGGTTGGCGCCCCCATGTTAACGCTAGTGATGTTGGCCCGATGCAAGCGCATAGCACCAGCCCAAGGGTGCCTTGTGAATTTCATGCTCAGTGAAGTTGTTTGGCAGTAGATTCTGAAAAGACAACAGGAAGCGCTTCTTCATTCAACACGTAATTATCAAATTCCCTGACACAAGAGCCTTTTTCAGGAGTAAAAGGCAGGATTTCCTTCTCCCAAGGAGACCTCTGGACTGCTCAGTTTCAGCGCTGGATACGGTGTGGGTCGTGTGGTCCTGCTGGGCAGGAGCTGGTTGGATTGGGCTGTCAGTCTCCTCACAGCTCCACAGAGAGCATGCAAATGTGTGGGGGAAAAGGCACAGCGTTCTGTGAAAAGCAGTTTCATTTTCATACATTTTGCATTGCACAGAGCTGGCTACTTCCCTGGATGCTTCTGCAGGAGTAGCTGTTGCTGCTAAAACAATGCAACAAAAACAACAACTTTGTTGTTTTACCCTGGACACTGTTAGTCAAAAGTAATGTAAAGAGTTCCCTGATCAATATCAGAAGTGATATTCCATTTGATGTGAAATTGCAGTAAGCCTTACAATGGAACGGAATTGATTATTACAGGCAATGTTATGAGCTCGAAAACTACAGATGGACAAACTTTATCAGGAAAGGAAAAAAATGCAGTGCCTAAAGCGAAACAAAAAACAAAACTTCTTCTAACTAGGTTTCCCCAAACCAATAGTTTTAACCACAGTGCTGTCTTTCTATTTCTCAGCATTAGGTGGTAGTGGATGTCTACTATAAAGGGATCTATTCTCAGTCGGCTTTGCTGACTGAGAGTTGGTACATTTGTATTTACTGTACCCAGGGATCATTTCTGTGATGTTGCTCCAAGGCTAATCAGGAAGGTAAATTAGGGTGCGATCCGAACTTGGAGGTAGGCAGGCAGGCAGGCAGGCACGTGTCCCCTGTGTTGCAAATCCACGTGTCCCAGAGTGTCGCAAATGCACTGTAAAGCGTGTTTATGCCACTCTAGAGCAGGCACGTCTGGTGCAAGAATGTGTGCCGGCCTGCCTGTGCCAGGACCCGGCACCAAGCAAGGCCAGATGAGTTCAGCTGGTGCAGGGGCTTGGGAGGTCAGGGGAAGGTGGGCGGAGCACAGGGGGAAGGAGGAACCGGGCAGGGGAGGTGGGAGGAAGGCAGATCCATGGGCGGGCCAGCCCAGGGGGTTGGAGACAGGAGACAGCACTTAGGCTGGATCCTAACCCCTGTCTCCAGCTGGGTCAGCCCCAATCCAGGCCACTTGGAGTTGCATCAGGTTAATTCCCCTTACCCTGCACCACGCAACAGCTGGTCCCAGATCTGCACTGGATACAACGCAGGCCGGCTGGCCTGCCTATTCCAGCTCAAGTTAGGATTGGGCTGCCCGTTGATAAGTAGCTGTGACTACAGAGGCTCAAGTCAGGACATCATCTTTCCAACCACTACAATAGCATTCAGTTTTGCTCTATTTCTCATCCTCAGCATTCGTGGTAGTTTGAGATCTATTGTGACTGCATAAGGTTGGTTGCAATAGTGGTTTGTTACACAGCTCTCATTTGAGTATGGTTTGTTGCAGTTTCACACCACACACTCCAGAACTGGTGGAAACTGGCAT
>JAJKFI010000054.1:6539633-6557048 GCA_029204185.1 Lerista edwardsae | reverse complement strand
TCTCTCTCTCTCTCTCTCTCTCTCTCTCTCTCTCTCTCTCTCTCTCTTTCAAATGGTGTATATGGGGCAGAGTGTGACCAGGCATCAGGCATTGAACTAGTGTGGGGACAAAGCTCTCCAACTCTATTTTTAGGGGTTTTGTTTCTTTTGAGCCTCCCTAGCAAATACTATTTTAAAAAAATCAAGAACAAGCACATTATGCCATGTTCTGCATGTAGGGTTACATGCTGCTTGGCCCTTCCTTTCTGATGGGAGCTAGCTGCTCCCAGGAGTCGTTGAGACCAAGTTCCACAGCATCAAATTGGCTAATGAATTCCAACTCAGTGGCTTCAAACAGGAGTCTCCCATTTAAACTATAATTATTTGCACTATTGATCTTGCAATGCTTGTTCATTAGCGGTGGCCACCAGCTATTGGAAGTGAGTCACATTTTTCTTCTTCGTTTTGTATACCACGTACTGTATATCCATTTCCCATGTATAGATGACCATGTCATATATCCATTGCTCACCTTCGTTTATACCACAATATATTTGCCAGAAGATCCTGCTATTTTTGCTAACACAGCCACCCCTCTGGAATTAACAAGACTAGACTCATGAGCACAACTACCAGCTTATAAGTAATTATGCTGTCACCTAATGTCTCTAAAAACCAACAAAAATTATCTCAAATGCAATGCCTCAATCAAGAGGCATACAATGATAATTTCTGATGCCCTCAGCATTGAGCACCCTTTCATGGGGGATGGCTCCAATTAGAATCCAATTAAAAATCCACGCTTTTAATGTGCAATTTACAAATGTACCAATTCATTCAATTAATAGCTTTGGCCCTTGCAGGTTCTTTTTCTTACTTGGGAAGCTGATAGGAAAGACTATTGGAGCAGCAGGATGGTACGCTAGCTACTCCTACCCATCTTTAAAATCTAAAAACATGAGTCTATAAACAGTCTATAATTCAACCAAATAAGATGGTTTGAAGAAATAACCTTCAGGAAACCAGTGGGAAAACCCCACCTTGTAACGAACCAATCAGACCTCAATCAATCAGCAAGACAACCAGTGGTTTTCTGTTGGGTAACTTTGATCACTCCAAGGGATCCAAATTGTCAAAGTTTGACTTCAAGATTACTTTTTCAAATCTCTAAAAGAGAAGAAGGAAATCACACTGTGGTCAGTGGCGTCTCTACAGGGAGGGCAGAGCTCTAGGTTTTGCAAGGAGCCTTACCCTGTCATGTAAATCCCTCCTCTCCCTTGCTGCTGTAGCCAGTAAGCAACGCCAAGATGTTGCTTTTCCCTGTGAGGATTGGCTAAAACGGTGCAGGAGAGGCGTGATTTCCACTGCAAGGTAAGGCTTCTTGCAAAACTTAGAGCTTTGCCCTCCCTGTAGAGATGCCACTGACTGTGGTACTACTGCTGGAAAAGCTGACATGAAGGTGAAATGAATATTTCCAGGCATGCAAAATTCCACCACAATGAAATGGATATGAATAGTGGCATATAATTTTTAAAGAAAATAACATAAGATCTGAGTCTAAGTGCTCGGGTTTTATGTTGTTTTTTATTGGAGTTCCTTGTCCACTCCAGATCAGTGATTTTCAACTTTTTCATCTCATGGCACACGGACAAAGCACTAAAATTGTCAAGGCACACCACACTGCCAATAGAGGGCTCACATTCTCCAATGCCTTACTAATAAATTACCCTCCTCCAGCGGCACACCTCTGTACTGCAGCAACTGATTGAAGATAGCTGCTCTCGACTTCCTCTCCAGTGCTAAAGCACACATCCACCTTTCCATAAAAAGAAACACACACCAAATCCCACCTCTTACGTGTCCCACCTCTTACATGTAGGCAGGTATTGTGTTATGTATGTAGACCAGGGTGGTGGATAGCAAGAATAATACTCGCATAAATTGCTGGGGGATTTATCATCTGAAAAGACTGTGTGATATATTCTTTACCTCTTTTAGTGCTGTCCATTTCTGTGGTGGCTGACCATCTTAAAGCTCAGGCAGTCTTTATTTTTGTGATTCCCAGAATCTAACTTAGGTGAAACATCTGATTGTATCTAAGATTATTTCACCTGCATGAAGTATATCATCCTTTGATGTGTGTTGAAAATCAACGGAAATATTACCTCATATACATCTTGTCTTAACAAGGATGAGGATCACAGAAAGCTTTTCTGTATCCCTTTTGAACTTAGGAAGGGTCTCAAGTTTCTTTCTGCATTCAGTTTTAAAAGAGGCTCATGGAGCTCGAGGGCAGGGGAGAATTTTCAGGAGTCAGCAAACCTGCACAAATCCTGTAGGTTGGAGTTAAGAAGTCAGTTGAAAAAGATACTTTGGGTTCTGTTTAAAGGAATCTGTTAAAGTGTGTGTGTGTGTGTGTGTGTGTGTGTGTGTGTGTGTCTACCTTGGTTATTTCAGCCACCCACTAAGAAACATGATCTGCTCAAAAGATATTGGGGCAGAGGATAGGAAAGACGATAAGAAGAAAATGAGGAGTTGTGTTAAACCAACTTCTGTTCCAAGCACCATTCTTGCTCTGCTGCAGATCCCCAGTTTACTTGATTTATCATTGGTGGTGGCTAATTTTAATCAGTAGGCCTATGAGTTGATGTTGTTGGTTTATTTTCCTTCTTATATGGTATGTCAATATAGCATGCGTTTAACTGCCCAATCCTATCAGGGCCAGCTGGCAGTCATAAAAAGCACTCCAGCACTGTGCAAAACCCATGTGCTGCAGGAATGCCAGTGAAGGTGCCGGATTGGCTTCTCTCATGCGGGTGGATGGTTGTGGTCCCTCCACCAAAGTAGCCTGATGGGAGAGGCAGTGGGAGTGGATTGGGTTCAGGAAAGGGATAGCTTTGGTGACAGTGGCAACCACCAAATCCTAAACCTGATCTTGCGGCATGGGTCCATGAGGACCTGAGCCAATTGTTTTGCTGGTGCAACTCTGGGTAAACCCATCTACACCACAGAGGAGAGCTCCAGGACTGCCCCTGTTGGCAGAATGCAGTGGTAGCCTTTTAAATGTCACTCCATCTGTGGGGTGGACGGAGGATAGGATTGGGCTGTGAATGTAACTGATGAATGAATTGAGTTAAAGCAGTAGTATTCAAACCTTTTAGACTGGGACCCACTTTTTAGAATGGCACTCATGTCGGGACCTACCAGAAATGATGTCATTAACCTGGAAGTGATGTTATGGCAGGAAGTGACATCATCAAGCAGGAAGTGCTATCATTGAAACATAATAAAATGACAGTCCTGAAATGCAAATTGGCATTCTTGGACTGCAGCAATTGTACAGCCATGAAACATCCCTGACAGAAAGCAAGATTAGGACAAAATATTATGTAAAAGCACTGAACTAAAAACAAAATCTAAAAAAAAATCTCACTTGGAAATCCAAACTGTTAACACTCACAAAAGGAATATAACAAGATTAAGCTCTGCAGTTTCCAAGATGGCTGCTCCCAGCTTTCCATGACCCACCTGACATCAGGTCGCAACCCACCAAGTGGGTCCTGACCCACAGTTTGAATAACACTGGATTAAAGACAAATTATTAATTAATAATCTTTTAATTGGCTCAAAGTCTTTTAATTGGCTAATTGATGAATTCCTATTACTTTGATTGTAAAGCCACAGAATTAAAAACTAAGCAAGCCTACACTTAGCTTGCCTCTGAGAATCAGCCCTTTAGATACAACTTCCCATTGTTTATTTTGAAAGATGCAGCCGTCTTGAGATGCTGCCGCTCATTCTGCATAGTTTAAGAAGAAAAGGCACTGCCTGTCTCTACCACAGCCATGAAAACAATTTAGCAATGTTCCTTAGGCGACACTGAGACGATCTAACCACAGAATGGCTCTTCCTCCAGAGATAGGGTGGGATCTCACATCGCCTCCAGGATCTTTTTAATTCCAAGGCACAAACAGTTTGATTGCCATTCAACCTAACAGCTGGCAGCACAAAGAGCCAAGAAGGAATTTTGAGCCAAGGAGCAATATTTCTGCCCTCCTGGGAAAAAGTGTGAGAGTTCATTGATACCCCCCAGATTGGACATCCAAGACACAACTCAGCCAGTTACACATGAGTCATCCTATTTATCTCCAGTGGAACAGTGATGAAAACTGAACTTTCTGTGTTATCATCTGGCAGACGTTATAAGTGTTGCATTAGAGAGCAATGGGAAACCGTCAAGAAGATAATATCCCTAAGCTTTTGTACTGATTTGAGAGCCAAATTCTCTGCCTGTTTTATCTCAGCCTCCACATAAGCAAACACAAAAAAGTCTTCCCTCCCCAATGAACTTCTCTTCTTATAATGAATGTTATACAAAAACATTGTCACATTATTAATCATAATTTGTATAGCACTTTAAGTGTCCAAACTGCTTTACAATGTTTATTTCACCAGTAGGTAATTATTATTTCCACATTCCAGATGGGCAATAGGGATGAAAGCCTCATAACTTGCCAGAGGGCTGTTCTGAATGAATGAATGAATGAGCTAGGAACTGAATTCAGGTCTCCCAGGTCAAAGTCCAACACATTAGCAGCTGGACCACTTGATTGTACTAAAAAAGTAAATCTCACTTAATTGTACTAAAAAAATGTTTCTGTGTAACGTGCAACTTGCTTTTGAAGGGAAAGTGTAGTAGCACTGTTCACATTTGTCAAGGCGGGCTGATAACTGTATATCAGGGAAACTGAGAACTAATGCCATATGGATGGCTAATTCCATTGTCCCAAATGAATCTTCCTTTTATAGACTAAAAGGGTGTGGAGATGGTGTGGCAAATTCTGCATTATATCAGCTACGTCCTGTGGACTAGAAAGATGTTTATGGCAGTTTCTGTTTCCACCACTACTTCCAGTCTCCCACTAGGGGGCATTTGACTGATCTCATCCTTCTCAATGACCACTGCTCCTTCCTGCCCCTTCCCTTCCACTGCACTACCTCATTGGCTGTCAATGGACACTGTTGTGGAAATCCTTTTTTTTTTTTCTTAACGCCTGTCTTTTTCTGAAGCACTGAAAGATATTCCAATTTAGATTGCAAAAACATAGTTGGGCGGCTTTAATTTAGCATTAATGTACTGTGTATATTATCTTCCATTTCTTAGCTATTATGACATGAACGTGAAGTATCAAAGCTTTATTTATCGGTACCTTTGCCCATAGTGACTTCTGTGGTTCAATGCAAAGGAACTGTAATTGATGACACTGTTGAAGGGCAGGCAAAAAATGTTCCCTGCCCCAATATTCATGTCACCAGGCTTTGCCCCTCTGTATTATTTCTGAAGGCAGAGGGAGTGCAACTGTTGTTCCAATAACTTAGTAGAGAATCTAGAAATGTGCCAAAGCAATTATCACAGTCCAGCTGAGGAACTGGGATCAGGATGATGATATATCTATGGCGGAAATATTTCCCTGTCAAAGTACTCCTGCCTATCCCTCCCACGCCCAGCTTCAGGGCTGGGTGATGGCCAAATCTGAAATGCATCCCTTCTTCCATTCCATCTCAAAAGGCCAGAGAAACCAATTGTCTGGATAAGATCCCTCCCTCCATAAAAGCCATGGGAAGGAAGGAAGGAAGAAAATACATGGGTTAAATCAACATTTACAAATATGAATAGGGATCACGGAATCATCAGTATGTATCTCTGGCAATGTTTTAACAGTTCTAGGTTGTTAAAAATGGAATTGCAGCTCTCTGTTGGTGAGGTATGGTCCATGACAGCCTTGTGGCTACAGTGCTTATCTGAATTCTGAGATGTTGCAGTTTTGAGACCTTATGTACAGTACATTACAGTTTTGTCATGAATCAGTGTCGGCTTGAAGCACTGCAATATACGTGAGGCTCATTAAAGCTGTAGCATTAACAAACAATGCTGAAATGTACACCAGCCATAGACGAGGCAAAGGAAATAAACAAAAACTGATCCATATACACTCAGTGTTTGGATGCTCAGGTGCAGTAGCCCAGCTCAAGAATACTATTTTAAAATGAAAGTGCTAAGGAAGCAAATCTGCTGTAAGCAAGGAGAACTGAAGCTGCGTAAGACCAATGAGAGATACCTTGCAGTGCAGGGACACAAATGGCTGGCCATAAATGAGAATACCAAATCTATTGCCTTGGGGAATCCAGCGACTATTCTTCATGACTTTTTGTGTCTACTTTGTGAGCAATTTTTCCCTTGTGTGCTCTACCAGAGGTTTTAATTGTATTTGTGGTTTTGGCTTACTGTTCAGAGAGGTCTAAATTCCCCCAAAGAACCATTATGATATAGACCTCTGCGCAGTGTAAGAGTCACATGGGTGTGGTTTGGTTTCTTTCATCCTCCTAGACCAGTGATGGCGAACCTATGACATGTCTGTCAAGGGTGACATGCCACGACATTTTGGGTGACACACCAGTATTCGCCAACACCCAACAACAACTGAGGATTTCTTTATAATGATTTAATTTTTTTTGTAATGATTTGTAATGATTTTTAAATGATTTGATTTTTTTTTAAAAAAATGAGTAGTCCCACACATGATTGGAATGTATTTTTTTTTAAAGTAAATGAATATGGAAGTAATTGTTTCTCTTTTGTTGGAGGTGGGGAGTGACACACCAACAGAGTCAAGTTCGGCATTTTTGACTTGGCAAACCCAAAAGGTTCACCATCATTGTTCTCGACCTTCCCTTACAATTTCTGACAGAAAAAGAGCAGTTTGCCTAAAAGGATAGATGAGGCCACTGAAGATCTGCTCCCAAATATTCTTCTTGAAGCCGTATGAAGGCTTTCTAGAATATAGACTCCTGTGCTTGCCTCCTGACTCTTACCTGCATACATTGCTGGATTATAAAGAGAATTAAAACTCTCATCAAGAGATAGCAGAAAGTGTGCGCCAGAACTGTGGCTTCAGTGTGAAAAATGTCTTGCGGCTTCTTGTTAGGAAGAAAATGGAGGGTGTATTTGAAAATCCGTGGCACAGTTGAGAATTGGAGTTAAGCTCATATGGAGTTAAGCTCTGTACTGATTTCTGTGCAATTTCTGATGGTCAAGGATAGCTGCATAGGGTACTTACATACAACTCTGTGTATCACACACCCAAGTCCTCTCTGAATAAAGGATGTTAAATGTGACATCTTATAATATTTTCATATTAAGTAACTACAGAGAATATTTTGGCAAGAGTGCTTAATCTCAAATGTTCAATTTTAATCAGCATGAACTATGGTCTGTCTTTCTGTGAACTGAAAACCACCAATCAATTCTGCTTTATCTTTTTTTTCTGTTTTTCTTACCCAAGGCAATGCCTTTTGTAAAAGGGTATTTATTTTTAATGGATTTTTTAATGAATTTTTCAGTCAAGCTATTAATAATGCCATTAATTATAGGCAGCTTATATTAAAGTGCACGCTGGCCTTTTAATCCTGACCCCCAGCTATTGGCTTGCAGCTAATCCAGCCTGGTGTTTGGTAGTGAGGGGCAGGCCTCAGCCAATGGCTGCAAGGAGACACGATTGGAAGACAGAGCGAAAGGATAAGAAAGTGCATGGAAGGGAATAGAATTTTCAGTATATACGTTGCCAGAGGGGTTGAAGTTTAAAGCCAGATGATAGGTTAGTGTTTTGGGGATAATCCTAGAGATGCGGTGCAAACACTTTAGTAGGAACTTCCCCAGTGGAAGGTTTTGCTCTGCCTTCAAGGCCTGGCCTGCTTGATAACCCCACAGGAGAGCTATGCTGACTTACCTGAGGCTGTTATGTGTGACTGCAGCTCAGCATCAGTCAGTTCTTAACACACACACACACACACATCACCAGATGGATGATGGGATCAACATAATGGATTCTATCCTTTGCTCACCTTATCCAACCGCTAAGGAAAGTATTAATTATCAGCAGGTTTAGAGATAATTAAGGGGCAGTTTTCCTGTTGCAGAAATAGATTCCACCAGTACCCTTGGGTGACACTACCCCCCATCCTCATGTTTTCAGGTGTGTGTGTGTTTGGTTTACCTTATGAAAAGGAAAAGGTGCACTTCTTTTTTCCTGTTGAATGAATAAGGAGTTTCCAGAATTATAGTTAGGACCATTCTACTGTTATGGATATAAAACGTACAGATCTGGCTAACATTGTTGCAGACTATTTTTCAGGACTTACTTTCTGCATGCATTCATGAAAGGTAGGTTTTATTTGTGAAAATAAAAACTGGGCCAAAAAATGTAGTAGAAGCATTTGGAGTACAACTTGGCAGTGCAAGCCTAGACATGTCTACTCTGAAGTAGGCCCCATTGAGTTCAATGGGATTTACTCACAGATAAGTATGCATAGGATTGCAGCCTGTGTCACTGTGGTGCATCACACAAGGGATGATATTTTGCATTGTCTTGGGGCATGTCTGGGCATGTCGATGAGACACTATTGCTGTAGATGTCCAAATGCCTCTTCCAGTCTACTCAGCTGAATGTCATTGCCATTCACCTACTTTTAAAAGGTCCTTTTGAAGCTCTTCACTATCTGCATGCAATTTCTTGATATAATCAATCAACAATCAATCAACCAACCAACCAACAGGTACTTATATACTGCTTTTCAACACAAAGTTCACAAAGCGGTTTACAGGCAAATAATAATGAAGTTAAATGGCTCCTTGTCCTCAAAGGGCTTACGATCTTAAAAAAAAATGCAGAACACCACCAGCAGCAGCCACTAGAAAAGACACTGCGCCGGGGTGAAGAGGGACAATTACTCTCCCCCTGCTAAATATAAGAGGAACACCACTTGAAAAAGAGCCTCTTGCCCAGTTAGGAGGGGTAATTTGCTGTCATGGCCCACTTGGCTGTTTCACCTTGACCTCAGATCATTTACTAATAAAAATGCCAAAAAAATACAAACATTATTTTTCCACATTTCCATACTACCCTTCCTCCAAGGAGCTCAGGGTGGTGCACATAGTTCCTTCCTCCCCTCTTTTTGTTCTCACAACAACCCTGTGAGGTAGGTGAGGCTGAGAGAGAGTGACTGGCCCAAGGTCACCCAGGGAGCTCCATGGCTGAGTGGGGATTTAACCCTGGACCTTCCAGGTCTACGTCCAGTTACTACTACTACTACTACTGCTACTGCTACTGCTACTGCTACTGCTACTGCTACTGCTGCTGCTGCTGCTACTACTACTACTACTACTACTACTACTACTACTACACCATCCAGATAAACCTTGTGTACTTTTTATTATAATATTCTTCTGAACCAACTCAGAGCACAATCCTGTACCCCTGTTGTGCTGGCGCTATGCTCTTGCGCCAGCTGAATGCTGTTGCAAATGTGCTGACAAGCACATCAGTGTTGGCGGTATGACGCTGGACTGGAGCAAGCAGCAGTGCCAACGCTTGGGCGCCACCGCAACCACCAGCAGCGCCGGCCTTGTGCCGATTGAGCGTTGGCAGCGCGCGGTCAGTGCTGGGCCTCACCGAGGGTGTTTTGGAGGTGTGCCAGGGGTGTAACTGGGCGGTGCAGTGGGTGGAGATGGGGGTTGTGATGCAGGACAGCTGTAGTGCCAAATCCTAATCCCCGTCCCCAGCCTTGGCGGCCCCAATTCGGACCACTCCTGCGCACATGCGCTTGCAATACAGCAGGCGCAAATCCAAGCAGCCCCATTGGGGCGACTGGGGCTTATGCGGGTGTAAGAGGAGAACCTTTGGCCTGCACTTTGCTGCTGCCGCCTCCTAATGGGCTTTAGGATACAGCCCTGTTATGCCAGCCTCACTGTGTCGGCCTTACTTAGGATTGGGCTGCCCATCTTGCTTAGCTCCAGGAGGGTTTCTATAGCATGTCATATACTGTCGAGCCACAGTTGATAAACATTAACTGTAATTTCACAGCTGGAAGATTTTGCTTGCCTTGAACTCATAGAGAAGGATGCCAGTTAGTTGTGACCTATGATAAAGCATCTTTCTGGCTGTAATTAGTCTTGCCAACCATTCTGAAAAGGACCCAGCCTCTCTCTCTTTCTTTGTTTCAGGCCTGTTCCAGAACAGCAAGAGGGAAAGGTCAATGGGGCGGTTTTTGCCGTGCACCTTCTATTCGGAGTATGGACTGCTTTTGCACTAGTATCTGACCGTAGCATCGATCAAAAGTACTGGGGCTTCGCCCTTACTTCCTCGGTAGACATTGCCTCCAGGCCACAGTAGTATTAGTAGTAGCAGTGAACCATAGTCTGCCCATTTGGGCTACTGTATATCCTCACTTGCAGTTGTTCCTTGGATGATGACTTTAAAATGAAATCTCAACAGGTTGTGAAAAAGGTTAAATTGCCTGGCCTGGCAAACATTCACATTTACAAACATTCCACCGCACTCTACCAGTAGAAATCAGTGTAAGATAGTTGCTTGGAAATCTCACAAGCAACACACACACACACACACACACACACACACACACCCCACTTGTATTCTACTGAGTAAACAAACAAGTGTGTAAAACAAATACATACAATATAGCAGCAGATTCAACATGACGTGAATCCTATCTGAAGACTGACGCAAGCAATCCAACATACGTAAAGATTATCCTCCCCCCTCAGACAGAAGACACCAGCAGTCAAGTCCCTGGGGCCAGGGAGCAGATTGCTGCCTCCCCACAAACTGCCCCCCGCTCACCCACTATGCTCCTGCACCTCGTGCAACATCCCTGCCCTTCCAAAAGCCACCTACAACTTTTAGAAGGCTTTTAACTAATACATCCGGATTTTGTTGGAAAACTGGAAGTACTGTTTAATGGCCTCTGGAGGGCCAGGGGCACCACACACTGTCTTGCCACCTGGGGGCATTTCGCCCCCCCTCCAGGCTAATGGCAGGACTGCCACCAACACCAACAACCAAAGTCCAAGAACGTATTTACAATTAATTAGTCTACAGTGCTTTTCAAGGTTCAAAGGCATAATAAATTCAGTGTCCACCTATGGCACTGGAGGTGGTATCCAGGTACGTCCTGGAGTTGTTGTTTCAGGAGTCCCTATTGGGAGGTCCATAGCTGATCAATGTGATGGCACCAAGTTGTGTCAGGGACCTGTCTGATTACGGACAATGGCAGACTGCTATTTGTTTACTTCCCTGTATTCACAAGACAATACCATCTGTTCCACTTGCAGATAAAAAGGCACACCACATCCCTTTGCAGATACTTGGTTAAGTTGTTGACATGCATGCACAAATCTGGTTTTATCAGGCATAAATGTGCTGGTCCACCTTGCTCAACTACATCAAAATCCAGACCTCTGCTATTATTATGCTCCTCATCAACGTTCAAGGGGGTGGCAACAGGATGCAGGCATCTTGTTGTCTTGTGTGCTCCCTGTACTGAGGCACCTGGTGGTCCAGTGTGAGATACAGGAAGCTGGACTAGATGGGCCTTTGGCCTGATCTAGCAGGGCTCTTCTTATGTTTTTATCCTAAGAACACTATCCTTTGTCCTGTGTGTGTCTTCATCAATAGGGATGTGTGACTGTTTCCACTTCCTGTTAGTGGTTTCACTGTTGCCTCCTGTAGTGCACTTCTAGCAGCTACAAGTAAGTCTAGGTTCTCTTCCTTTTTCAAAACAAAGGAAAAATAAATAAATGTGCAGATGATTATCCAGATACGTCATTAGAATCATACGTTTCTCCATCCTTCCCTGCTTCATCTGTAATTCTATCTTTAAAAAAAGGCCTTTGTTGTCTATTTATTGGGCTTCGTAAGTCATTGTTTTCCAATAGGATTAGTAATGGCTTGTCAACCTGACCCTGTATGATGCTTTCATCCCTTTCATTTCTGAAATAACTCATTGGCCCTATTCTTTCCAGCCTGATTTCAACTGTATCACATACTGCATAAAACTCCCATTGCTCTATAATTATATAGCTTGTGATTTAAAAAAAAAAATTAAGCTTTTTTTGGTTCTAATCATCAAGTTTTTAGTGTTTTCTGCAAATTGGCCTGAGGGTTCTCTGGAACCATATTCGTATTCCTCTGAATGTGTTTGCTTCTGTGTGTGTATACCTTGGTTTGGGATGGTTTAGGATGATTTGAATACTTCACCTTGCACTCTTGGTGTATTGCACTTCGTATTGAACTTTACCGGCAACCCCCCCCTCCAAATAAGCACACAAGACCAATTTTATACTTAAAGGGCCACTTAATTAAAACAATACAAACTGAGGCAGTGCAACTAACTCTAGAAGCCCCCGAAGTGTGAGGGTCCTAATAGGGGAAAATGGTTCTACCCATCTGCCTCCCCCAGCTGATTTGGATGATCAATGGGCATAGCAGCTGACTCAACACTAAAGCCAATCATGGCCAGTCCCGAACAGAGGCGTTTCTACAGGGATGGCAAAGCTCTAAGTTTTGCAAGAAGCCTTACCCTGTCATGTAAATCCCTCCTCTCCCTTGCTGCTGTAGCCAGTAAGCAACGCCAAGTTTGGCTAAAATGGTGCAGGAGAGGAGTGATTTCCACTGCAAGGTAAGGCTTCTTGCAAAACTTAGAGCTTTGCCATCCCTGTAGAAACGCCACTGGTCCCGAAAGGTTGAGGCAGTGTGACTGCGCCAGGTCACCCAGGTCATCCCTTAAAGTAGCCTTTGCTGGATCCAGCCAGAGGGTCAGCCAACCAGCTTCACTGAGCCAGAGAAGCTGGCTAACTCTGATCTGAGTCTGAGTGCCTCAGATGGACACCAAATACTCACACCTTCCTACCTGGCCTGCATGCTCCCTGCCTGTAAAGTGAACAGTGGACAAAAGAAAAATCTGTGGCCCAATGCTTACAATGGTATAGGGTAGTCCAAACAACAACAACTGCCAACCTAGGGCCAATCAGACTGACAGCAAAAAATTCTTACCTGGCCCCTTAACAGTGAGCAGCCACTCCCAGACTGAATGATGGGCACACAGGAATTGCTGGCCAGGTTCCAATTGAGGAGGCAAGGCAAATGCGCGTGTGGCGATTGCGTTCATCCCACCCCCAGCCAGGGGATCAATTAATGAAGGCCCCTTAAAAGCCTTGCCCCTGCATGCCAGAAGGGGTGGGGCAAAGGGCGATGACGTGTGAAGGCACATTATTGTCATTCATTTTGTTGCTGCTTTTCATTGCATTTTGTACTTTACAGTGTAATTTTATTGCCGCCATTGACTGAAGTTTGCACTTTGTGGTGTAATATCTGTCATTATACACACACACACACACACACACACACACACACACACACACACACTATAGGTAATGTATAGTTTGTTTTGTCATGACCTGTTCTCCCTGGAAGACAGGCCTCCAGGATTTCTCCTGAGGCCTGTGTCTCATTCTCTCCCAAGTTACGACTGCTAGATTTTTTGGCATGCCATCGGCCTTAGCTTGATGAATAGGGGCGGTTGCATAGGTTTATGGGAATTCCCTATCCATTCCCTGAAACCAAGTATCTAGTATGTGTTGAGAGCATCAGAAGATGGTCCTACAAGACCAGATAGAAATTCAATTCCAATGTTGCCAATTTATAAGACATGTCACAGATAAAATTGATGCCGGTGTCCCAAAGTAGATGTCATGGTTATTTCAGAATGTGCTCTAATGGTCATGTGGGATCTGTTGGTTTGTCTTTGAGGGGAATGCTGTTCAGTTTGTGCAACCTGAGGATATGGGCAAGTTACTTGGAAAGGTGAAACCAATTTTCATCCACGTTTTCTTCTCAAAAAACAAGGCATTCTTTTTTCAGAGACAGAAAAAATAATATGGAAAATTGGGGTGAGCTGAAACGACAATAGTTTTTTCCTTTCCAGATTTTCCAAGAGGTTTGAAGGGAGGATTGGCATGAGTTGAGAAGGGCTTGTTACTTGTGCCATCTTCGTATTCAAAATTGCTCCTGTCAAGCTGTTTTTACCACTATTGGGGAAAATGTGTGGGTACAGGTATTTTTTCTATTGTGGACAAAAACAATGGGGGGGGGGGTGGATTTGCAATGAGGCAAATGGTATGAGGAAAAAGCAGTAAGAAGCCCGTCTCCACTTGCTCTGGTGTATGGAAAAATGTCTTGAAAAAGTCTTCATGGAACTACATGGAAATGAGAGAGAGAGAGAGAGAGAGAGAGAGAGAGAGAGAGAGAGAGAGAGAGATTGTTAGGTGTATGATGTATGATGGTGTTATGCAGCGGTGTCATCCTGGTGGAACGGGCCGGTACGCCGTTCCGCTAGTTCCACGGACGGGCCCGGGCCGTGCTGCCTCTCCCGAGGATGGGCGCGCTGTTTCTGGGCCTGCCTGCGCTCCCGTGCTTCCGAATCGCTCTGAAATGGAGCGATTTGAGGCGCAGGGAGGCGTGGCTGGCCTCCGCCATAGGAGCGGAGGGCTGCCAATCATCCAGGCGTTCCGGTTCCTGGCGTGCCCGGATGACATCACTGGTGTTATGATTGTATGATGATGAGCCATAATCACCAGGACAAAAAATGACTTCTGTACCACATGTGATTTTTGCTCATTAAAAAATGCTCTGTACATACCGCACTGGATCAGAAGAATGTGTTTGTTGATTATGGCAGGACATCTTGATTTTGAAATTTGGAATGGATTTTACAAAAATTAGGCCAGAAAAAAAGATAATTTTTTTTTAACCAACACCATATTCATGTCTCCAGCCTATTTATGTGCCTACCAGACCTGTCCCCAGTAATGATGCTTTTCAAAGAGAGAGGAGGTAAACATATGACTCTTGGTTTTGAAGAATTGCATTCTGTGTAACAAAATTTTACTTAATTCTGGTTATTTTGCATTTTCTAGGCATGGTGCTCCTTTTTCTTAAGTTTCCTCACTTCCTCAGGGTGAACTCAGTGAGGCTGATCTCTGAGTACATTTATGATTTTCTTCATCTTCACAACTGATTAAATGGTTTTATAACACATATGTGAGTTGTTAGTATTGGGCAATAAATTACTTCATAGTATAGATCAATATAGATAATGATTGCTAATAAAATTATTTGCCCATTAATGTATCTGAAGCTTTAGTGGTATTCATCATGTTCTGATTACCTTGAGCCACCTCTATCCCCAGTTAAAAACATTTATGGGGGCCTCTTGGGTCTGGGAACTACAAGCAGGTTACAAAGGGGCTAGTTTGCCCTTGTTCTGATATTGAACATTATAAAAAGGTAAAGGTTTC
The DNA here is from genome assembly GCA_029204185.1 of Lerista edwardsae. NCBI lineage: Eukaryota > Metazoa > Chordata > Lepidosauria > Squamata > Scincidae > Lerista > Lerista edwardsae. The sequence continues at coordinate 6,541,858 of JAJKFI010000054.1, read as the reverse complement.
CCCACGACCGAATGGTCTAGCTGTGACCGACTGTAGGGGGCGTTGCTCATCTCCGTTTCTAAGCCAAAGTGTTGGTGTATGTCCAAGGACAAGTTTCCGTGGTCATGTAGCCAGCATGACTATACGCCAAGGCACACAGAACACCGTTACCTTCCCACCGAAGTGGTACCTATTTTTATCTGCTCACATTTTTACATTCTTTTGAACTGGTAGGTTGGCAAGAGCTGGGACAAGTGACAGGAGCTCACTCCGTCGCATGGTCTTGAACTTCCAACCTTCCGGTCAGCAAGCTCAGCAGCAGCAGTTTAACCCGCAGTGCCACCAGGTCCCTTATTCAAAATTATACATAATTTTGTAAAATTCAATATTATGCATATTATGCATAACAGGTGTATAATTCAAAATTATACATCTTTTATAAATAGAGATTCCATGGATTTGTATAGTGGCCACCCCACAGCTTGTGTTAACGCATTCCATAAGTTAATATGTTGTTGTTCATCCTGAATCTACTGTAGATTGGCTTCATGGGTAGCCTGAAATCTACTGTTATATGAAGGAGAAAACATTTTCTCTGAACAATGTTCTGCACACTGTTCATCTCTCCAAAATGAATTTGGCCTTAAAGGAAAAGCCAAGCAAGGTTTTGTATCCAGGGACTATTAGGAAACATTTAGCCTTTTTTTTCCTAGAAAAAAATCCTATTTTATGCTTTTCCACCCACTCATGCCCTTAAAAGCACAATAGCATGTGTGAAGGGGAGACCTGCATGCTTTTATGAACAGGCAGCCTCTGTGCTGGTCGTCTTCAGACTCAAGAGAGGGAGTATGTTCAATTAGTCTCTTTACCACCAGCTCCCCAGTTAGTCTCCCTCTGGAAAATAGGTGAGAAATTCTTATATTCCTCTCAATATGTTAATCATAAAACTGGTATCACAGTTCTCTAACTGTGTAATACCAGTCCCCTTTGGCAGATATATTTTATTTGGATAATGATGTGAAATTTAAGATCTACGTTTCAATTGTACAGAGCCATAGGCAGTTGTCAACTCCAGTGACAGACATAGACCTGGAGCTAAATTCCTGTGCACAAGCAAAAATTCCAACAAGCATAGCACAATTCCAGCCCCTTCATAGAAGTACATTTTCTCCCATTGAGGGGCAGCATTTTGAGACTGTGCACCACATCTCTTGAAAAGTGCTTACAAATCATTAATTCTTTCAGTGTATTTCCTTTCACTTGGATCCTTAGTAACTTGGACTATATTGGCAGAGTATTCTGAAAGATATGTTTAAAAATGAGGATCAATGTAGTTCACAGAGTTTTCTGAAAGAAATTAAAGGTGCATGATTCAAAAATGATGTGTGTGTGTGTGTGTGTGTGTGTGTGTGTGTGTAAATTGAATGTCAATCTTCATTTTTATGTAATGATATTTTGCATGCAATGCATTTCAACTAAAGCCCATTTCCTGCACAATATTCTACCAGGTTAGGTGTTGGCTGGAGGTCATCTCAAGGTAAGACTGCCAGCTCTTGAGTAGCTGCAGATGTGCTTTATGACATGTTTGTGATACTTTGAATGAGCACAGGAAGGGCTGTGCCAGCTCAGACCAAAGATAGGATTGTGCTGCAAGTTTATTAATGTCATTTGTGCCTTTGCTATGTTTTCAAGAGAAGGCATCATATGTTCGGTGGTGAAACACACGTTTTTCATGCTGAAGGCTACATGTTCAAAATCTGATGTCCCAGGACTGGGAATGACATCAATCTGGGCCTTTGGAGAACTGCTGCTGAAGACAAGACTAAAATGGATCGTGAACCAGTTTTATTGAGTGGGCACAATATTATTTCCCTATGTAGAGTTTGTAAGGAATGTACCCTTCAATTTGTTTGGGTTTGATAGCTTTTGGAGGTTGTTGCATTTATTTATGTCTGGAATGAGGCTTGGTTTACCTGCTTGGCTGTTCTGCATTGCTTACCAGTGATGTTTTCAAGGCCCTAACCCCAAGTCTCGAGTCAAGTCTCAAGTTTAATCTTCAAGTCTTAAGTCAAGTCACAAGTCTTTGTTCAAATTCTCGAGTCTCAAGTCATAACTCAGCCAAATGTAAAGAAAAAAGTGAGGTGGTGGTGGTGGTGGTGGTGGTGTGCGTGGGTGCTTGCGAGCGTGCAAGTGAGTGAAAGAGAGAGAGAGAGAGAGAGAGAGAGAGAGAGAGAGAGAGAGAGAGA
>JAJKFI010000054.1:6529426-6539623 GCA_029204185.1 Lerista edwardsae | reverse complement strand
GAGAGAGAGAGAGAGAGAGAGAGAGAGAGAGAGAGAGAGAGAGAGAGGGATGTATATGGCAGGCACTTCCAGGTACCTGCTCCCCGCCACCCAGGTGCTCAGCAGTGATCAAAGTGCCGCAGGCAACCTGGAGCCACCAGCCGCAGCACAATCTGCGGAAGGTAGGCAGCCACTTCCTACTTTGCCTGGGTGATTGTGCTCACTTACAGATCACCCAGGAGGACTTGCAGCACTTCTCAGAAGCACAAAGTAAATTAGCAAGAAGCCACACACAGTGACTCAGATGCAAAAATGGCTTTGCATCCAGAGTAGAGTCATGAGTCACTGCCTCTTGATCCCAAGTTGAGTCTGATTGACAACTCCTAATTCCTACTTGGGAGTGAGTCATGGGACTTGCGTTTATCTCACTGTTGCTTACCCTCATGACCAGTTCTTTCAGACAGGTCTCTTTTTCCACGTGGTCTGGGGGACTCTGGTGTCACCAGGGTTTCAGCAAGCAATGGTTACACAGCTTCCTGAAAACATGGTAGCATTTTGGCTTGTGCACATGGATTGATCCCAACACATTGTGATAATAAACTTCATCATATTATGAATGTAGAAATGAGAGAGAACTGAATGTTATGTTTAAATGTGATGAAGTTCTACTGAAAACAAGATTGATTCTGTTATTGCCCTTCCAAACATATTTTGTGTTTTGTCCAGTGACATCAGCAGAAGCCTTGAAACCCTTACCCTTGTGTTCCTGGCTTAGAAAAAGCTATTTCCTCCCTTTCCCTCCATTAGGGACATGTCCCAGGCACAGGGATGATTTCCCATGTTCCCAAGGAATTAAGGTGGTAGCAGGTTTTAAGCATATTTACCCTCCTTTCAAACTAGATTACTCATTTCTGGTGTTAACATGCCAGTGGTACTTCATGTCACGTTGGGAGTGTGATGTGCTTCATTGCACTGGGATTTGAAAACAGAAGCTGACTTATTTTTTTTGCTCACATTTGTTTTGATAGTTCTTTTTGAGATTGCGCCTCTATTGATCTTTAATGGCTTCCAGATGGGATCGCACTTGCTTGTTTTATAGCCTTTGCTCTGAGAGATTGAGAAGTACAAAGGAGTGCAAAAAGGCAGCCCATTAGCTAATAAAAAAATGGCACTGCATTATATTCTAATAAAGTCTGAAACGTTGGATTATATTAATGACAACTGCACAGGAAATAGGCCCAGGCCAATGGAATTGAGCATGAGCTTTTAAGCCACTTTACCCTAGGAGCAACAGCTGTACTGAAAGAATGCCTGTCCATTTTTGTGTGTATCTTTCTATTGCAGTTAAAACGATAAATGATCTGGACGTCCTGCGAAGGTTCTTGATTGTCAGTTAGTTTAGTATGCTTCCCCCGCAGCGTACCTTACAGTGTGAAAAGTAAAGGCCTGGTGTGTGCTGCAGGGGTTATGTTTATTGAGTAACACACAACATGATGCTTGCAATTTGCTTGTCTGTGGGCTAAGCATAAACATGGCAGGTGTTGTTGTTTTTCCAGTGTGGTTTGCATGGGACACTGGAGAAGCAGTGCTTGGTGAACTGAATCCACAAACTGTTTATTCCCAAGTAGATCCATTAATGTCATTTTCAGCCCAATCCTATGCAGCGAACATGTTGGCATAGAACACATTCTGAGGGCAACATTGTGTGCTGTCACAAAAGTGCCATGAAGAGAGCCAGGATGGCTCAGTGTTTTGGGAGCTGGATTTACAGCCCCATCCTATCCTGCGCTTTCTTTATTCGTATCAGAAGAACCTACACTAATATAATTTTATACATACATCAACATATATTTTAGAATTAAAACTAGGGTTAAAACTAGATAAAAACTAAACAGGGTTAAAACTAGATATCATTTGCCCAATACTGGGCCACTTCAACCGCATTCTCCCTTGCCAACATAAGATCTTCCATTGTGCATGTAGAGGGGCACCGTGTGCACTGCAGCATATGTGAGATGGTTTGCTCTTCTCCACATTCACACAGCCAGTGATGTCATGCAGGGGGAACGCGGGGGAACTCAGTTCCACTAGTTAAAATTAGGGCTGACTCCGCCCACTTCACTCTCCCTCCCCCCCCCCTCCCAATTCCTCTGCAAAGAGCTTTTCTTCTTGGTTGGCCAGCACTCAGAGGGTTAAAGGGAGCAACTCCGGATTCCTAGGGGGGCGAAGGCAGTGATGTCATTCAGGGGGAATGGACCAGAACGGGCGTTCCGGATCCTAATGGGCTCCGTTGCTGGTTCCGGGTTCCCGACAAGTGCCAATCAAAAGTGAGTTCCTGTTCCTAAATCATTTGAATGACACCACTGCACACAGCATGTCTTTTATGGGGAAACCCCATTTCCGCAGATTGTCCTTAAGTCTTCCTACCCCAGCACGCATTTAAGGATTTCCCTACAGGCCACAGTTGTTCTTGGCCTGGTGGCGGGCATACATATGTTTGTGCCCATTCACTCGGCAGCTCCTTGCTCGCTTTCCATAGTTCCAAAGCAGTCTGTGGCGACTGGTTATTGGGGGGGGGGGGCGGGCGGCTGGCTGACCAGCCTGTGCTGTATCCAGTGCAGTATAGGAGGCGGCTGGAGCTCACTGTGGGGCAAGGAGATGCTCGTCCCTTTACCCCAGGGTAAACCCTAGCCAGCCCTATGGGGCTGCTCAGATCTGCATCAGCAAAATTGCTGGTGCAAATCCAAGCGCCTGGATGAGGCTGCACAGCCTGGCAACAGGGGTTAGGATCCATCCCAACAGCCAGATCCGTGCTTCACCCCCTCCCTGGGCCCGCCCTTAATCACCCTAATACTCTTCCACCAGCCTGGGTGTTTCCTTCAACGGGCAGAGAGAGAGCCAGCCTTGTTTGGCGGGAGGTGCTGGGCAGCTTTCCTCCCTCAGCAACCACTCTCTCCAGCCTTTTCATCACAGGCCTGCTTGGAATTATATACCGGTCCTCTGGCTCCACCCCTTCCTGGGTGTGGCCCTGGTTCCTCTCCCCCCTTGTAGTCTGCCTGTGCTGATACTTTCTCCTGCGTCTCAGCATGATTGAGCTGTTCCCTTCTATAGCTATCAGGCTCCCCTCCCCTTGCCTTTCCTTTCTCTGATTTGGGCAGCACTCTAGGGAAAGTGAGGCAAGCTCCTGCATTCCTCTTTTGGGAGATGAACGCTCTGGTGTTGGCCAGGCAGCTGTCATTAGATTCTCACTGGGCCAGTGGCCTGCATGGTGACCTGCTTGCATCCAGTGTCAGACACCCTAGATTCACTTTTTAGCCACTGCATAGCTAGTTAATCACACAAAAACATGTGCATGTGCACAGATAACATAATATGTGGATAGTCCTTGTATTTTTATGATGTTGGCAGTGATTATCCTTATCCGTATTTCAGACCCTGTAACCTACTTCATGCTACTGAAAGAGTGAAGACTGCTGTGTTGCAGTCCTGGAAGAAAAGGGTCAACTATTGTCAGCACAGAGAGGTAAAAACATAAGTAGAAATCTGCTGGATTAGGGCAAAGATTCATATAGACAGCATCCTAGAGTGGCCAATGAGATTTTTTTTTTGGGGGGGGGGAGAGACCACAAGCAGAAGGTGGAGGCTCAGGCTTGCTCCTGGAATATAGACACTGTGACTTGTACTCATTGATTGATACTCTCAGGGAATTTGTAAGATTCCATTTCAAAATCATTAAGCTAGTGACCATCACTACAACTTGTTGGACCAAATTCCATAGATCTATGAGCTTTTCTCTGTTCTAATAGCACAATCCTATGCATGTCTATTCAGAAGTAAGTTCCGTAGTGTTCAGTAGTCCTTACTCCAGGAGAGGGTGTATAGGATCGCAGCCTAAAACACCCACAAGTCAGTTGCACTGGATGAACCTTGGTTCTAGTATTGTGAGGGTTCACAGTCCATCTTTGTGGCTTTGTATTTCATACCTATTCACATCATTAGATGGGCATTTTTCTTGTAATTTGTAACTTCTCTTGTCTTTTTGGGTTACCCCTTGGGTTCATTGTTATATACCACAAATTTGAAACCACAAGGTGCCCATTCCAAAGGTGGTACATTTCTATCCTGATGCTGAAAAACCTTCCGTAAAGCTGTATCAGTAGGAATTTTGAAGCACAAATTTTACAACAAACTGATACCAACACAACATGAGAATGATAAGGCACAGTGCAGGGGTTTTGGCATAGAGATAATCATAAACACACCTACAAAATTACTCCACATCAAGCACTTGGTTATGGAGCACTTTAAGTTGTCAGTTAATTAGTTTAATGTTAACAAACATTCAGCATAGTGCTACCTGCCTTGGAGGAATAATTAAGCCCTTGACTTGGTTTATTGTTAATTATTTCTGTGATGTCCTAGCACCAAAAGATCTCCTTGGACTGAGTGTGGAAGGTGGTGCTGATGCAAAATGGAGCTATCAATAAGGAGCAATGGCAACTGCAGTAGTGGCAAGGGGAAATGGCAGAGTCATGGGGACCTACGGGGACCAAGATTGTAGTGGTTGGCTGCAATCTTCCAATCCTGCTTCAGGAGTAGGTTTAGGGGCTCAGAAGTGAGGCACAAATTGGCCTAACACAATTGGGAAGGACCACTGTGATTGCTCTTGCCCCCTTCCCATTGCCTGGTGCACTGCAGGGAAGTGGACTGCATGATGGGAGGGGGAAGTGTCAACTGCTTTGGATACTAGCAATGGCCTGAAGAGGTCTTCTCTATTCGCTGCAGAATAGTCTGGAGCGAATGGTCTTGTGTGCTGCAAGAGCTCAGGGATTGCAGGGTTTGGCCAGGTGTGTCCAGCCAGCAGTATCCAACACACTGTGTGCACCTGAGCTCCTTAGAACTTGAACTATGGAAAAACCATGAAGCTGAATGCCTTACGAGCTCCCAATGTAGTCTGTTTTCCTCATACATTTGGATGTTTTCCTCTTACATTTGGAACCGATACAAATGCAGAGCGTGGTCCTTAGTCTTAAGCAGAAATGCAAAGGTGGCAGTAGGAGGGGGGGGGGGGGCCGCCTTGATGATAAAGCAGAGGGAAAAGTTTAGCCACCCGTTCCCTGTTTCTCCAATAAGTGTGCATATGGGCAAATCATTTCCGAAGCTGATTTGTTCCTGCTTTGTTTTGAGCTGGAACGGCCGGTGCCGGCCCGGGAGAAGTCTGCATTAAAGTTGAAGAATTAAATATAGCTCTGTGGCTAATTAATTATAGTTTGATCATTTTGACACCTTCCAAAATGACTCAGCCACATACCTTGAAGCTTTGTCAACTCAATTGCATCTTTATTTTTGTTGCCTTTAACCAACAATGAAGACTAATGCCACTCTTTTCTGGTTTTCAATCACCTCTACAGAAGTGTTCCCCTGGCAATGTGCACGGACAGACCTAATTAATCCCTCATCCGCCCTGGCTTGTGTCTATACATCACACTGGCAGTTGGAACTGCTGCTTGTTTTAAGGCTATTGCATGAATGAAATGCTCATCTGTTTTTCCATAATTTTACCACAGGTGGTGATTTGTAATTAGAAAGAGCAGAATCCCAATTTTAAATTTTCCCTCCCTCCCTCCTCACCTTCAACTCCTCATTGATACATAAAAAGGTGGAAATAAAAATGGTTGAACCCTGGAGCGAAATTGCTGGCACTGAGGAACTTCTCCTCAAAGGAGGAGTAGGTTATGACCTGCTTTGAAGTAGGATACTTGTGCAAGTAGATTCAGGTTAGCTATCAAATGCTTGAAGACACAGGCAGTAGTTGAACAGTTAGGCACTTTTGTGAGTTGGAAGCTCCACTGGATTTGGGAGGGAGGCAAAGCAATCCATTGTTCTCCTTCCCACAATCTCAATAAACAAGCAGTAGTGGGGATAATCAGCGTGACTTTTTATTTTATTTTAAAAGTGGTAACCATATGTACTCACCCCACAAACACAGGGCAACATTTAAAATGGGCTTGTGCTCATTGCTATCTCTGATAAATCTCAAATGGTAAGCATGCCTTATACCTAACTGAGAGCTTTTGTCCCTGATTAAAAGTTGGATGTTAATGCATATTTTTAATCTCTATATTGATGAGCCTTGGCTGTGTGTGTGTTTTTTTTAAAGTATTCTGGCTTTGGTGTGCCACTGTAATTGGACATATTCCATTTTCCAGAGGTGATGAAAAAAGAAATATTAGAAAGATCAATTTTTTTCTTGCATTGCTCAACAGCTTTATATATTGCAATTTGAGCTGTCTCACACATCCAAGAAAGTGTCTTCTTTGGGATCTTGAGAAAGGTCATCTTCCTGGGGGTGGTGGTGGCAAAGATGATTAATTAAATAGTTAATTGCTTAAAAGCCAGACAATTAAACAATTAAAAAAACTTCGATCCCCTTTTCAAAAGGGGGAATTCACTGAGCACTTATTTTGGTGCTTAAGTAAATAAGTATATAGCTACTTGGCATGATGAGATTAAGGGCGCAATCCTAACCTGGAGTTAGGCCGGCACAGTTAGGCCAGCAAAGTTTGGCCAGCACAAGCGCCACCGTAAAGTGCATTTGGGCCACTCTCAGAGTCAGGGAGGATGGCGCATGTCTGTGTGCTGGCCTCTCTGACTCCAAACACACTTTACAGTGTCCCTTGGGCTGGCTAAACTGTGCTGACCTAACTGTGCTGTCTTAATTCCAGGTTAGGATTGCACTCTCAAATGGGAACTGTGAGCTGTATGAAACGCTGCTCCAATTCTGGATCTAAGTTCTTTGGCAATTCTGTGTTTAAATGACAGAAATGTTAAATATGTACATGGACCACACAGGGAGTCTGACATGCTGTACACAGTGAAACCTTAGTCTCTTCATCTAGACAAAGAGAGAAGATGGTGTTTCTGTAGAGGAAAAAAAACAGGGCTCCACAACTACACTCAGCACACTTGCCTTGGTGAGTGTCCTCCCCACCCAACTCTGATAAGCTTGATGAGCCACAGTGCACTGATCAAGCTTGGAGCTGGGGAGGGGTGCCAGAGGCAGTGTTAGAGGCAGTGGTTCCCATGGTGGTGATGTCCTGTCATGACATTGTGACATCACTTCCAGGTTTTCCCATAGGGAGAGGTGGCGGTGGCGGCGGTGGCGGCTTTGTGATCTGGTTGCTACCCCTGTCCCTTCTCCTTTGGAGGATCATTGAGAGCCTACAAAAGAGAAGGGATGGGGACAGCAGTGAGATAAAGCCACTGAAACACAAGGAGGAGGAGGAGAATTTATGATCTGGCTGCTGCCCAAGTTCCTTCTCCTCGAGCCTCCAAGAGTCGGGGGTGCCTGCCAGCAAGATTGCAAAGTTGCCAGAACACAAGACAGAAGCAGTGGTGGCAGCCTTTACATACTTGTGGCCACAGCTGCTGCCGCCACCACTGCCATCTTGATAGGATGGCCCTTCCTTTGGGCTGACTGTGAAGGTCCTCCCAACCACTAACCACCTACCACCACTAGTCGTGCCAGCTAAAGTCTGCAGATCCCCATAAATAAAGAGTATATACGACGTGCAGATGAACTGCATGATACTTTGGAGAGTGCAGCATTGCCTCACCCTAGGGGCAGCCCTACTGTTTAAGCTGCCTTCCACATGTCTCTTTATGGGGTCCCCAACCACTGGGGTGTTTGTTTTAATTTTCATCTTTAAATGAATTCAATCCAGAGCATCCTCATCCCCCTAATGGAAGATTATATTCATTCGAAACAAAACACCAAGAGAAGTGGATGTTCTTGGCTGCCAACCATGCCCCCAGTGCCATTCTTGTTTTAATGAATATACATGGTTTTCCTTGGCGCGCTGCACTGCGGCCCATCTGTCAGAATGGCATGGTTCCTGCTCACATGTAGGATCAGACCCTTGCCCCGAGGTGCGGATTCTAAGTAACAGTGGGCTGCTGCTGTTGTGCAGGAGCTGCTGGAAGGTTCCTCCCTTGTGTCACTGCTGTAGTATTGGCAGCACATGTCTCATTTCACAGGAACACACCAGTTGGTGCATATGCTCCACCAGACAACATAGCTGAGCAGTGCGGAGAAGACACAGCATCAGTAATTTTTTTTAATCAAATGTTATGGAGTGTTAGAACAGTAAATGTAGGGAGGAGGGAAATGTGATTCTCATAGTACTGTGTGCTTAGGAAGCCCTGGCTGCTCACACTAGAGTCAGATTTCAATAGGATGCATTTCTTACCCTGGCTCAAGGGCTAGATACTGAAAGTATAACATCTGCTCAAGATCCTTTAGCGTAGCTACTTCAGTTCAAATTTGAAATTTAAGGCTTGAAATTTGTAGAACGTTTTATCCTGGCAAAGTATTAGTTACTGCCTTCATCACATGGTTTTGAGTTTCAATCACTGTATTCCTGTGTATTTCACAGCGCAGTCCTGCCCCGCTTGTCGCATTGACGCTACGTCATAGCGTCAGCACGACGGCATGAGCGCCGATGCAGGGGCGCTGAGCGGCACCTCTGCGTTGGCACTAAGGCAACAAGACCAGCACTGCAGGCACTGTGCAGCACCTCCCTCGTGTCGGCCGAAGCTGGCTGGCGTGAGGGAGGCGCCATGTTGGGACAGGGGGGGGAGGGGGGGGGGTGGGAGGTTGGGGGTGGAGTGAGGGCAGAACGGGGGCAGAACGGCAGGCGTGCCAGCCTGGGACGTGGGCGGGCTCCACATTCGGCCATAAGGCCAAATCCTAAGCCCGATTAGCAGGGTGCGCTGCCCCAATTCAGGCCGCACTGTCTCCTCAGATCTGCTCCTGCTGTTTAGCAGGCGCAGTTCCAAGGAGCACACTGGGGAGGCTGGAGCTTCCCCTACGGTAAGGGCGCGAATGTGCCCTTGCTGCGGGGAGGCTCCAGCCTCGCAAAAGCAGCGTTGGATATGGCACAGGCCCGTCGGCCTCGCCATTCCAGTGCTGCTTAGGATTGCACCCTGAGCAGCAAACAAAAGAAGGGTTAAATGTAGTGATGGGAACTACAAATGAACAAGGGGAACGCTGGGCGGGACTTAGGCGGGACTTCCGCTTGAGTGGCAGCCCGTCCGTAGCGTTCCACGGCTGCCCTGGCCTCGGGGGGGGGGGCTCCTGCTCGCCGCGGGGGACAGGTGAGGGTCGCGCCAGGTGCCTGGGCGAGCAGCAGGGGGGGCGCTAACCGGGGGCAGCCCCCCTGAGGCCAGGACAGCTGCAGAACGCTACGGATGGGCAGCCAATCACGTGGAAGCCCTGCGTAAGTCCCACCCAGCGTTCATTTGTAGATCCTATCGCTGGTTAAATGTTCACCACCATCCACACTATGACCTGCTGCTTATCTGTTTGAAATTACCACCATCACCATCATCCCAGCAGGTTTTCCTTCAATACAGTGGCAGGCGAGATTCACAAAGTTTGCGTGTCGCTTCTAGTCGGTTGGAAATCTACAATCCTCTAAACACTTACTTGTGTCCCACTAAAATCAGTGATACTAACATCTGAGTAAACGAGTAACCCAGGATGCAACAAGCATTAAAGGGTGCAACATTTATGATTGCACCGCACATGCCATTTCATTGCTTTCAGTGAACGGAAATCTGTTTCACAGGCACACTGAACAACTGTTACAAATGAGTGAATAATGATGCATGAAAGTTCTCTAGAATTATTTTGGCTCAGTTAGTTCCATCCTCTGTCAGTGACCCAAGTGTGTTAGCCCTGTCTGTCCCTGTGACCAACCTTGGTTTGCAGCAATTTGTGGGGTGGGGGCAAGAGACCCTCCTTGTGATTGCTCTGGTACATTTTCTGCAGACAAGTGCTACGCAGAGGGAGGATGGGGCTATAGACAGTCTGTCCTTCACACACACATACTTGGACTACAGCAGCCCCACCACTCAAATTTGCCAAAGACTGAAATCTTGCTCCAGTCATAGCAAACCATCACTTCTCAAAAATGCAGATGAATTAAGGAGTTTTACTCTGTTTTTGTTTTACTGAAATATCGGTTAGGATAGAGTTCCCATTAAAACTAAGTGGAGCCTCTTGTCCTGAAAGCTTGGAGTAGCTTCAGTGTTGATGCATAGTAAAGGTCTCTATGTATATGCAGCCTGAAATTCATGACTATGGCTTGAACAGAAAGAGAGAGAGAGAGAGAGAGAGAGAGAGAGAGAGAGAGAGAGAGAGAGAGAGAGAGAGAG
>JAJKFI010000054.1:6506760-6522337 GCA_029204185.1 Lerista edwardsae | reverse complement strand
TCTCTCTCTCTCTCTCTCTCTCTCTCTCTCTCTCTCTCTCTCACACACACACACACACACACACACACACACACACACACACACACACACCGTATCCTGTCTCCACCCCCTCCCCAGGCGGGCTGCCCATGGGACCACCCGTTCCCTGGCTTGCCCCACCCCCCTGCCCCGTTCCACCTCCCACTGCCCTCCCCAAGCTCCTGTGCCAGCCTAGCAAAGCCGGCCTGGGAGTTGGTGTCCCAAGACCAGCCTACATCCATGTGCTGGCCTATCTCCCCTGAAAATGGTGCAAATGAGCTTTACAGTGCCTATCTGGTGCTTTGGGTTGCATAATTAATAACATTGTTACTTTGGCTTCTCACTCCTATCTGTCTGTCTGTCTGTCTGTCTGTCTGTCTGTCTTCTACTCCTCATTTGGTGGTAACAGCCTGGGCTGGGAGGCCACAGTCAAGGATGAAAGGTCCCTTGACACAAGGTACAAGAGCAGTGGCATCTCTACAGGGAGGGCAAAGCTCCAAGTTTTGCAAGAAGCCTCACCTTGCAGTGGAAATCACTCCTCTCCTGCACCGTTTTAGCCAATCCTCACAGGGAAAAGCAACATCTTGGCGTTGCTTACTGGCTACAGCAGCAAGGGAGAGGAGGGATTTACATGACAGGGTAAGGCTCCTTGCAGCACTTAGAGCTCTGCCCTCCCTGTAGAGACGCCACTGTACAAGAGTATTAGTATATGTGTTGCAGCAGGGCCAACTTTAACCCAATTGGATCAGTTGCTTCCAATTGAGCTCTGCACCTAAGGGGCCCCCATGCTAGGGTAACAACAACAACAACAACAACAACACAACAAATAACACAACATTGGACACCTATTATCACATTGCAGGTTTTATAGAGAACAGCAACCATTTTAATTTTCTGAATTCTTAAAAAGTCAGAAGGGTTTGTTTTATATTTTGATTTTTTTTAGCTTTACTTGAATTACACAATATGTTAATTATAGAATGGAGTTAAATGTATTCCTCTGAAAAAGTTAAAAAGACAATTATGTAAATATATGTGTAAATATTCAGTGGTTCCTGTAAATCTGAGTAAAAGATGGGCAGCCCAATCCAGAACTGCCTGCCTGTCCGTGCGAGCAACGGTAGCCAAGCGGCTACTGCTGCATCCCACGGCAGCCAGGGAGCCGCAGGAGGCTCCGTGGAAGAAGGGGATATTTGTCCCCTTCCTCTGCGGTAAGGGCACAGTGCGGGCAATGGATCTACACACCCCTGTGTCGGGCTGCATGGCCCAACACGGAGGTCAGGATCCGGCAGTGAAAGCTGCCGCCGATCCCTCCCACGCCCAGCGATGCTGTCCCGCCCTGCCTGAAAAGGATGTGATGACAGCGAGTGGTGCACGCATTGCTCGCCAGCTTGCGTTGCCACCTCCAGGCTGTACGGGGCCAGTGTGGCTTACAGAGACTTGGGCGGTACGCCTGTCCCACCCGCGTTAAGCCCAATAGGATCAGGCCCTAAAACATTTCTTTCCGTTCTACCATAGAGATACAAAATCTATATTCAATTTTATTTGTATCTGTAAGGTCCTGCAGACCGTGGCTGTGAACCTAGGGCCCCACAAAAAAACTGTACCCCTAGCTTCTTACGTCAGTCCTGTGTTACAGAGCATTTGGGGTAACACCATATTGCAGATGATTTTAGTGTAAGCAGTGCCTGCCAGAATGTCTGTGCCATCACACCAATGTCAATTCCGACCTACGGGCATTGGAGCAGGCAGGTTAGACAGGGGTAGGGAGAAGGCAGAATGTATGTGGGGAAGGGGGTGTTTTCCTTGATGTCAGGGAGGGGGCAGTTCAGGCCCAGGAGGGGGCGGGGACGATAGATGAGACCTCCACCCTATCCTAACACTCATCCTGGGCCTAAAACCCCACACAGAGCTTCTCGGACTGATGCCAGCAATTTAGCTAACACGGAGTAGCACTATTGTGTAGGCTGGAGTGCAACATGAGGTAAGGGAGCAAATATTCCCTTGCCCCAAGAAGATTTCCGGCCTGCTCAATTTCAGGGCTGGATATGGAACAGGTGCTGTAGCCCTGCTGCCCCAGCACTGAATAGGATTGGGCTGCCAGTCTGTGAACTCAAGTTCGATTTCGATTTCAAACCTTTATTGGCATAATCATAAAGGAAATAAATAATAAATAACAAATACAGTAGACAGTAGCAGCAAATCATCTCTTAAGCTTAAGAACAGCCATCAAAAAGGAGGCAACTGCCTTAGTCACATCAGTACATAGGTCATTCAATAAAAAAGGAAGAGGATTGGCAAATGGAAAAAAGGGGGTCAGCTAAAATGGGTTGAAGATAGCGAGAACGAAGTGATTGAAGAGAGACACATTGTAAAAGAATATGATGAAGAGAATCTGAAACTTCATAGCAAAAATGGCTATGAACTCCAGTTAATGAATTAATGAATACAACTGAAGAGTGGGACTCGTAAGCAGCCTTCCCTTCTTGCTCGCGTATCTGATCCTGGGCAAAGTGTTTTATGGTGCACCCCCCCCCGTCTTTCCTATGACATGTCTGTATGCTGCGCCGCACAATGTGCACCCTCTGTCTTGGATGGTATTAGACCTTTAGGTGTTACTGTAATACAAATAATAAATCTAAAGTAGATCCAATTTTAGCATTTTGAGAGCAAAAGCAAAAAAAAACTTTTCTTCCCTTAAGCAAGAGTTGGAGGTTTGAGCAGTGGCAGATCAGATGATGGGTTCAACCAGAAGGCCCTAAAGGGAGGAAGAGGAAATTAGAACTGGGGGAAAAAAATAGGCAGAGAGAAATGAGAAGGAACCATGAACATTTCAGAAATTTCCATTGTTTCCATGAGGTTCCCCACTCCTACAAAAGGGGAAGAAAGTAGTCCTTGCTCACTTAAACACACAAGTTTGTTCTATGTGTGAGAGTTAGACATTATTGCCTGCTGTTTCAGGCAATAATGAATTTTCGCAGAGCTTTTAAAATATAGCGCTGCGTTTTCTGTCAAACTTGAGCTCCGAGCATGATTCAACCCTGCTGCCCAAGACCTCCTGATGTCTGAAGTGGCATGCCAAATGCTGCCCTTATCCAAACTGATAGACCACTCTCTGCCCCTCTCACTCTTCAGTGGTCCAGCTCAGCTCTCTCCTCCGCTCCACGTTTTCTCTTTCCCCTCTTCCTTTTCTAATCCAAGGAGTGGAAAGAAAAGCAGGTAGTCAGACAGCGATGGAAGCCCCTCACCAAATCTGCTGCCCAGGGTGACCAGTTGGCCTCATGGGTAGGGCAGCCCTGTCTTAGCTCAAAACTCATAGGATGCCCTTAGTTAAGGGGAAAGAGAAAATGTGGGGCTGAGGCGAGAGCTCTGAGAGGGTCCAAACAAGGGACACTGTAAGGTATATTTGGATCCTCTCAGAGTCAGAGAGGCCGGCACACAGACATACGCCATACTCCTGGTATGCCGGTCACACTTTGCTGGCCTGACTGTGTTGGCCTAACTCCAGGTTAGGCTGTAACTCCTTAGGCTCTTAAACTAAGGGAGCAATCCTAACCAACTTTCCAGCACTGACACAGCTGTGCCAATGGGGCATGTGCTGCATCCTGCTTTAGAGCAGTAGTCACGGGGGCCTCCTCAAGGTAAAGGAATGTTTGTTTCTTTACCTTGGAGCTGCATTGCCCTTACCCTGGTGCTGGAAAGTTGGTTGCCCCTAAAGTGCTAGAAGATACATTAATTTTTATGTTACCTACAGCCAGTGGTGGGATTCAGGGGGTTCGCCCAGGTTCCATAGAACCGGTTGTTAAGTGGCCGGGCCCCGCCCACTCGCTTACCTCGGCTGGCTTTGGGGTTTTTTTTGGCTCTGGCTATGACATCATAGAACTGGTTGTTAATTTATTTCAATCCCACCACTGCCTACAGCACAATCCTAATCAACGTTCCAACCTATGTTATCTATGTGTGAATCACCTCCTCCCCTCAGCAAGTTGTTCATCTGTCAACTGCATTGTTACAGAGCGCTCCCAAATAGGGTAACCTCTGCAGGGATAGATTGGTTAGTCATGCAGTGTTGTGCAAATTGTCTAAATATAGGTAAATTAGTTTTCTCTCATTTTTTTCCCCCAATAAAACAATGGCACTACAGTATTAACACAGGAGTTAATACTGAAGATGTTTAAGAAAATAATGTAAAAGAGGAGAAGGGAAGAATGGTTACGTTTTTGTAAGTGGACTGATTTTTTTTTTACCAAGTCAATTGTTTCTTTTTAAACTTCTTTTCATAGAATGTAGTTTATAGATAAATACAGACAGGAAATAGGCACAGGAGAGTATAAATATAAAATAAATTGTAGAAATGTAGCAACACAAAATGACTTTACAAGCTCATTTATAATTGCTTTATGCAAAAAATGTAGAGTATTCCGATTTGAAAACTCCTCCACTCTTGAAATGATAACTTTTGCACTGAAAACTGAACATGGCAAATATTCAGCATGAGCGGTTTATACCTGTGTGCCCGCACTAGAGTGACCCTAGGGATTTGTTCTGTGTCTGAACAAAGTAATGTAACAATGGGCCCACATTATTTGAGACCTTTAATTAGCTTGTAGCAGGGATGGAATTAACTATCTCTTGCCTTCATTAAGAGATGTATGGAAAAAGTGGGTCACATACTTAGTTTTAACTGCTCATAAATAATTTCCTTTGAAACACTGTCCTCATAAACTCTGCCTTTAAACACTTAGTTCTGCCTCAGCTATTAACAGCAGGTGGGGAAAGGTGCTAGTTTTATAAGGTATGGGGCAGGAGCAGCAATAATTTGTTGCAGCATGACGCTGAAATGTAACTAAATAAGAGACAAAACTGTCCAGCAGACCTTCTTTCTGTAAGTGAATAATACATAATTTTTTTTCCAATGTCATTTTTGCCCTTAACGATGAAGGCGATAAATGTAAACAGCCTTTTAAAAAGAGAGAAAGAGGGGAAAAAACATTTAGTAGGTACAGAAAGACGTAGAGGTGTGTCAAATGACTGAGAGCCTGATCCTATCCAGCTTTCCAGTTCTGATGGAGCTGGGGCCAACAGAGTGTGCACTGCATCCTGCAGTGGGGGTGCAATCAGGGAATCAAAGTAGGGGAAAATTTTTCCCTTACCTTGAGGAACCATCGTGGCTACACTGACTCTGGAAAGTTGGGTAGGATTTTCCTAATGCTGGAAAACAGTGGCAAGCCCGAGACTTTGTTAGCAAACTGTCAAAGGGGTTTAATACCAGGCAAGACACACCTTGGACTCAGGTCAGATGATGTTTTCTCCTTAGTATTCTTGCTATGCACGGGGGAAGGGTGTGAGATCATTCCTTCACACTTAGCCTACTGGGCATGCCTGAACTTCTGGTCATCCATGCATGGGCATAAGGCAGTCATTTCCAACCTTTTTTTTTTTTTGACTAGAGGCTCTCTTAACCCACTGGGCCATTGGCTGCAGCCCCCCCCCCCCAATTAGGACTGTATAGGGCAGTGGATTTTCCATGAGGAAACCTGGTTGGTTTCTGCCGCTCTTCAGGGAGGTGCAACTCACAGTTTGGGCACCACTGGCATAAGGTTTGAATAGGGGGTACATGTGCACAATCCAGGATGCATAGGTCCAAATCATGCAGTCAGTTCCATTTTATTCAGGAACTTGATTGTGCTTTTATGGCCTGCTGTCCAGTGGACTTTTTAAGGTGCAAATGCCCTGCCCACACATTACATCTTTACAGAGATTTCTGGTGGGATGGGCATGCTTGCTGGGTCAGGTAGACATTTCATTCTGAACATGTATCTCTTTCCCCGCCACATGTATCAGGCAACTCATTATCTCCATGCCCGAATGACAGAGAAAATTAGAACCAAGTATAGTATGAAAGGATAGATAGGATCTGCTAGGTCAGAGTGGAGAAACAGATAGCAGTGGCATTCCTAGAGGGGGGCAAAATGCTATATTTTGCAGGTTCCTGAGCTGTTGTGTAAAATGGCCCTCCCGCTCACCTCCAGAGCCATTCGTAGCTTGAGAGCAATGCCTCCATGCCAGCTCTCCATGGCTCTGGAGGCAAGAGGGAGGGATCACTTTATACAGAAGCTCAGGATCCTGCAAAACTTAGCATTCCACCCTCCCAGGAATGCCACTGACAGATAGAGGATGTAGAGTCATATGAAACAGAATTCAGGCACAGGAGGAGCAAGGAGGAATGAAGGCACTTCTTCCCTGCAGATGGTTAGAAATATATAATTCATCTAATGAACATCAGCCCTAACAAGCACTGAATATTTCTCACACTAGCAGCCCCATTATGCCCCACTTTTACCTGCTGTAGGTATCTTCAGATCATATTCTGTTGTGCAGATACTCAATATCCCTTATCTGACCCTTATCCAGACTGCTTGGGACAGGAAGGTGTCTCAATTTTGGATTCATCTGAATTTTGGAATAACTGCATAAATAGAATGAGAAATGCTCCCTCTTGCTCTTTTCAATGTTACCCATTTAGGTGCCTGCTGGACTCTTTTACGTTTTGCAGCATGGCACATACCACAGAACAGAGAATAGAACTCACAGTCTGTATGTAGGAATGAGCACAAGATCTTCTAGTGTTCAAATTACAGAAAGTCTTGGACAAAAATGTCTGGATTTCAAAATAATCTGGATTTTGGATGTCTGGATAAGGGATAATCTACCTGTATGTGCCAGTACTGTATATGGAAGCATGTCTTTAATTGGATTTGGAATAATGAACTGGTGCTGCATGAAGGATTCCCCAGCTCAGTCCAGCAGTTGCAGTACTGTACATGCAAATTCCCATCAGATATAAACAACATCAGTACCAAGCAGCTGTTCTCAAAGAAAGCCATGGGTGTGTACAACTGAAATGGGGCTCCGGTGTCCTGTCTTGTATCCTGGTTGTATCCTGGAGTTGTTGCCAACTTGCCACTGGAGATGTGCCAAATAACTTATGATGAGATCCTAATCCTAGCTCTATGATGGTTTAGGACTACTTGTTAGAAAAAAAGAAACTAGATATATATTTTTTCAAGCACTGTTTGTGCCGGCTTATTATCTACGCAACTATATTCTAGTAGGCATGCTCTGTTGTTTTCCTGAATGTGCTTGGCATGGTGAGAAACAATTACCCAATCCTTTGTATTCCAACCTTGGGAATAGTAGTGAGGAATAAGGGGATTATCTGCAAAGCATCTTCTTGGAAGCTCATATCCATGACAAACATGCCAGGTTCCTCCCTGTCTCTATAGATGGCCCTTGTTTCAAATTGTGTGTTAAAATATTGTATCTGGTTTCCATGGGAAATGCATGAGATAATAAAAATCTTTATACCACATATAGCTGCCTTGCCCCAAATTACTCACTTTAACGTTCCTGTATGTTATATGGAGGAAAGAATGGGGTTGGTTCTGCTGCTTTTGTCTGTTTTTTGTTTTAATTGATCACTCTAATGATCATTGTTCATTTGTGCCAAGGATAAACAGCCCAATCCTATGTCTGTCTATTCAGAGTAAGTCCTGGTCTACGCAACGGGCTTACTTCCAATGCTACTCTTTGTTCTATTGCTTGAAATTGTTTCAAACTGATGTTGTGAACCACTTGAGCAACTATGAAAAGGTGGGATAGAAACAAACTCTCTAGCCCTACATAGAATGGACTAATCCTTTGTCAGAACAAAACAGCATAACTCATGATGGAGCTATGCAGCTAACAGCAGGCTTGATTTTCAATCAGGCTACTAGTATCAAGGATCAGGGTTAGACCCCGTGTACCTCTTTACTTTGTCCCATATGATAGTTATTCAGCCTTATTAGGAAAAGTGCTACACTTAAGGATATTGTTGTAGTCACGCTAACACTGATACAGGGTGCTCAGTCCATTCTAATAGAGATCCCTAATAGGGATGCAAAGAATTTGCAGAAGGGCACATGACATGAAGTACAAGCACACACACACGCACACACACACGCACGCACGCACGCACGCACGCACGCACACACACACACACGTCTAACACTGTTGCATCTTCAGACTCGTAATAGGTTAGAAATCCAAGCATTCCAACCCTCCTTTCTACTTTGGCTTTTAGTGGTAGATCTATCTACCCTTGTGGACTCATTAAATTTGAAGCAGAGACTTTCAGAAGTAGTGCAGGATTTGTAAAAGAGCTATTATTGAGGTGAAATTTTAATGTGTTGTTTTTATTCAATTTAAACTGGCCTTTCATTACCCAACCTACACCTGCAGAATGAGCCAAACTACAAATACAAATCAACTTCAGAACTTAAGTACACGTTCTACACATTTTTATGTACACATTTGAAGACTCACATATGTCTGTCAGATGTCGTGATAAGCACTCCCCAACCAAAAATAATCTGTTAATAAAGACTGTATAAGTTGAGCACATTTTCATACTTACATCGCTGTTTTCAACAGACAAAATTATAATTTTCTGAAAAGCAGCCTATATTTTGCTTAACGGCATGGGTTGGTGTGTCTCACAATGAAATGCAATTGGACAACTAGATGCAGTCAGGCAGGGAATTTGTCCAGCAATATCTATGTTATGGTCTTAACAGTTTTATTTGTTGGTCATTTCTGATGTTAATGGTACTGGGATCCTTTGAAATTGGGATATTTATGTGTGATAATATGGTGAAATTTACATTGATAAAACTCATGAGGACATTTGCTGGCAGAACACACATTCTGTCGTGCTGTTCCAAAAGTGCTGTAGTAGTAGTAGTAGTAGTAGTATTTATATACCGCCTTTCTTGGTCATTGGATTGCTCCTTTGACTTTAATTCAAGGCGGTTTACATAGGCAGGCTTTTTTCTAGACCCCAAGGGGTTTTTACAAATCACAAAGCAGTTCTAATCTTTCAAGAACTGCTACATTCAGACGGAGCTTTCATAGTCCAGTCTCATTTGCTGGTCGCACGATTGCCTTCACGCCGGCTGATAAACGGCTTCTTTGCTCTCACCAACTCCTCTCTTACAGGCAGCTGGAAACATCTCAGCTCAGAGCTCATCAGTCGTGTTCTCAAGGTCTGCTGCTCACGGAAGCTTCCGGTGTTCTCAAAATGGCGACCTTCGGATCTTACCTTTGGGCATAACGGCGGCTCTACCCTCTTGACCAGACTTCCTGCCCATCCTTTATGACAGTACAAAGTCAGGCACATTGACGAAAAGGCTGGAGTCTTTCTGCTGGCACTGACAATTGTCAGGAAGTCCACCGGAGCAGGTAGGTCTAGTGCAGGGGCAGGGTGAGGGTTGAACAGGTTGAAGGGAGGGAAGAACAGGGTAGTGATGGAGCCTGAGTGGGTGGAGCAGGCCCGGGAGGGGGTGGGATCAGTAGTGTCGGCACTTGTCACTGCCAATCTCCCCTTCCCGGGCCTGATCAGTCTGCACAGATCAACAAGGATATCTCTGGTGCAGGTCCAAGTTTACCCATTTTGGGACTCACCTGGGACACCTCTAGCAGCCAGCACTGTGGCATGGCCAAGAGGGGATTTATGCTGGATTGGGCTGTCATTCATTTTCAGATGGTTCCTGCTATCAAAGGGCAGGGGGAGTGTTAGAAACAAGCATTTTTAATGTGATTTCTTTTGCTTGGTGCATCACAGACCCACTAACTACATTTCTACACTACAATCGATGCCTTCTTCTTGTTGTTATTGATTATTTGTTTCCTTGCCAAAAGGCGGACACTTTTCTTTTGGAAAAAAACTTCCTTCCACACATTATATGATTTTTCTTCTTCCTGGGCTCCACTTGTCATGTCACATTGAACTGGCAGCCTTTTCATTTCATGCTACCATTTCCTCTGTCCTCTTTGTCTCTGATTATGGCATCTGAGGAACTGGGATGTTAAAATTATGCCCAGCATTAAAAGGGGGAGCTAGAAGAGAAACAACAGTCCCTCTTTTGAACATGATACAAATGACTCAGCCCTTCAGTCATGTCGACTTTTTATAACAGGAAATAGAAAGCTAATTACGGGCTATTTTGGTCTTTCTAAATCTTCCCTTTTTTTGTTGGCAGGACAATGAACACTTACTCTATATAGGAAGGGAGGCTCAAAGCAAATAATTTATTGGCCCTGATTTCCATAATGGCCTTTCAGGCCACAGACTGGTGGGCGCTGGCAGTTTAGCACAGCTGTCCTGACCTGGCATCAAAATGTTTTTTTGCTTTTCTCTACAAATCGGGTTCAGGATTTTATTACTTTTCTTTTCAATGTACTGGAGCAAGAGGAGCCGAATGTGCTCTCATTGAATTAAACAAGCTAGCTCTGCTGTAGTAACAGAGAGAAAATACCACATAGGCTCAAATCTATATTGAGTGGTTCAGGAATACTTTTTTTATATATACATTTTTAAGTTTTTTTATAAATTTTTTTCAAAATTATTCCAATCCCTGCACTGAATATATTTAAGAAAGAAAAAAACACCCCTGCAATTGTTCAAATGTATTATGTGATTTTATTATCGCATAGTATGGGTGGAACTATTTTGTTTCCAATTTTCGTTGTGACGACGACGACAACTAAGGATGCTGCACCAATATTTCAAAGCAAGGATCAGGGCATGTATTTAGGGTGGAATATTGTGAAAATGAGAAACATTGGGGATCATATGATGACTTGGCAGTCACAATGTTAGCCCTTGAATCCTTTCTCCTTCTCATGGATGCTGAAAGACTGGTTGTGGTTCCTCCAGTACAATAGTGAGGTAAAGACTCTCTCATTTAGTATTTCATTCAGGTTATGTTCAGATTATGGTGCTAAAGCTTGATGAGTTCACACAGATTATGTTCTCTTCATAGTTTATATGGCTATTAAAGAGCACGGCATATTCTGAAGTACTGTAAATAAGGAATTATTTATTATTCCTTATTATTTCCTCCTCCTGAGAATACACCTGGAGCAGTGGTTGGCACATTGGACTGAGACTAAGGAACCTGGTAGTTACCAACCAGCCTTTAGGTTCAGTGGGTGAATGTGAGCAAGTCACCATCTCTTTGCCAACCTGCTTTGCAGGATTGTTTATTAGTTATTTATCAAAATAGTAGCTGGATACACTTGCTTCACTATGGTATGTAATAAGGGGGGAAAGCACAGATCTCCTTATGTGCAGCCCACTCCTGAAGCTTCTCCTCCTGCAGCCTGTTCCTGCAGGCTCTCCACGTGGTCGCAAGAGGTCTGCAGTGTCCCGCAGCTCACACAAGAGGTACAAACCCTGCATGACTGCTGGGCAGGGCCTGGCAGCTTGCACAAGAGGCCCAAGTCCCATACAACTGGGAGGGAGGGAGGCCTAGACAGGGGGAAGTGGCGAGGAGAGTTCCTTCCTGTCAGAGACACTTCGGTCTAAGAGAGCCTGCCCTGTGCTGGATGTGAGCACAAAGGCATGAGGGGTGGTGTCAGTGGTGAAATTCAGCCAGTTCTCACCAGTTCTGCAGAACCGGTTGTTAATTTTAGGTTGGGAGAGGGGAAAAAGGCAGCAGATGGCCCTGAAGGCCGCCCTGAAGGACATAGAACCGGTTGTTAAGATAGAACCACTGGTGGTATGCATAGTTCCTTCCCTCCTTTCAACCTCAAAACAACCCTGTGAGGTAGATGAGGCGAGACACAGATCACCCCGGAATTGTCATGGCTGAGTGGGGAATTAAACCTGGATCTTCCAGGTCTAAGTGCATCTCCCAAACCGCTACATTCATACAGGCATGCCCTGGTATCCGCTGGGGTTCTATTCTGGATCCCACTGTGGATACCTGGAATGGTGGATACTGGGGACGCCTTTTTAAAGATAGGGGAAAACATCAGTTACAGTTAAAAAAGAGATTTGTTTAATGTTCCCCTAACTTTTTAATAGGAGTATCCCAGAATCCATGGCACCTGTGAATAATTGAAACCATGGATACTGAATCAGTGGATACCAGAGCATGCCTGTACAATAAAACATGTTAACCTACAAAAAACAGAACAGTAGCAGAACTGGCAAAGTAATCACTTCAACAAAACTATAGCAGTAATAGTAAACAAGACATCAAATGGAATAGAAATGCCTTTACCTGCTACCAAAATTGAAACAAAGATGGTTGCCAACCTTACCCCTCCTGTGGAAGGGTGTTCCACAACTTGGGTGTCACCCTTTCATACATCAGTTGCACACTTCTGTTAGTGATGGAATGTGCAAAACAGCCCTCAAAGATTATCTCAAATAATATTCTGCTCTCAAGCTGTTTAGGGCCTCATAGCATAATCACATGTCTATTCAGAAGTATGATCCACTAAGTTCAGTGGGACCTACTCCCAGGTAAATGTGTATAAATGTGCAGCCTTTGAGACTAAAATCAGCACTTTGACTTGTACTGGAAATATACTGACAACCAATGCAGACAACAGAGCAAGATGTGACATGTCCTCCATGCTTCATGCTGGTCGGTAATCGAGCAGCAGCGTTCTGCACAAGCAGAAATTTCCAGATGGTCTTCAAGGACAACTCTGTGTGGAGTGTGTTACAGGAATCCAAGCTGGATGTAACCAATGCATAGACAAGCTTGGTCACCATTGATTGACCAAGGAACTGATTGAGCTGGTGCACCAGGCTAAATTGAGCAAAAGCATCCCAGGCCTTGGCCAACACAGGTGCATCCCAGGTGCAAATCCAGGTCCAGAAATACACCCAAGCTGTACATGTGGTCTTCCAGGGCAGTGCTACCCCTTCTGGAACAGGTTAGCAATCCATAACCGGAATCACAGATCTCCTAATTAATAGCATTTCCTATTTTGTCTAGAATTAATTTGCCACCCTTCAGCACCTATAGTAGGTGGCAAATTGAACAGACAGTAATTCAAGACCACCACTACCTCTCTGGAATCATATGGAATTAAGATATAGATCTGGTTGCCATCTGCATATTGATGGCACCCAACGTCATACCTACTGATGATCTCCCTTAGTGGTTCTTAAGCAATATGGGGAACAGGATAGAACACTGGAGATCCCCACTGACAAATGTCTAAGGCATCATGTGGGAGCCCCTGTTGCAGCCTTCCTGGGTTCCATCTTCTTTGCCCTGGTTTTGGGGTTATAACATAGCCAAGGATGAGGCATTAACATGGGTGCATTATTGATTGATTTATACAACAGAATTTCAATTCCAATTGAGTGTCTTAACATAAATGTATAGGTGCCTTTATCTTCCAGAAAGTCTTCTGCAGGTCCCTCTAAGATTTTGGTCCTCCTGATGTGTTTAACTGCTTCTCTGCCTTACTTAGAGGGAAGCCACGCAAATCCAAGCACTTGTGGTGGTCTAGAGTAATACAGTGCCAACCCAGTGTTCCTGGGTTGGCTGGCTTCTAATTGATCAATGGGAAATCAGAACAGGTCAAAATGGGATTATGCCTCTCTGGGGCTTCACCCCACCCCATTTTATATCAGCACAATGAAATTAAGGGTGCAATCTTAATTTGTGCAGAAACAGCCAGGCCAAGCGGTCTGCACTGTATCCAGTGTAAGATAGGTGCCTGCTGGAGGGCAACTTGGGGGTAAGGGGATGTTACTCCAGGTGGAGCCTAGTCACCCCATGGGACTACTTGGATCAGTAGCAGTGACTTCGCTGGTGCAAATCCAATTGGTCCATGTAAGGCTGATCAGGACAGAGACAGGGGTTAGGATTTGGTGTGGGCCAGTTCCACCCCCCGGGTCTGATCTGACCCTGTTCCACCCCGAAATGCCCATTCCCTGCCTCTGTTACACCCTCCTGCCACCATATCTCTATCCCTGTGCCAGCCTGCCTGTTCCGGCACAAACCTACTCCCTTCTGCTGGTGCAGAGGCTGAATTTAGCTTCTGGGAGCTAGCATGGGCCTCTGCATGGCCTAGCTGACTCACATGTCCATGTGGACATGTGTTACTGAATATTCGTGTCACTTGGGAGCCAGCACAGGGGCTTGTGCCAGCTCAAGTGCGCTTTTGGATTGCTCTGCCCCACGTCACCCCTTACAGAACAGTTGATTTGTAATGTTTATGTTTTAGAAGAGGCATTGCTTGCAATAAAACAGCATTACCACAGTAAAGAGGGGTGTGCGCGCGTGTGCATGTGTAAAATCATATTTTGTGTGTGGCAAAAGGGGGAAAGCCTTTGTAGCAAAACTTCTTTTAAAAAAACAAGGAAGTAAATTGTACAATAGGACATGCTATTGTGAAGTCAAGTACGCGCACATCCACAAAGTTCTCTATCAAGTCTAAACGAGGAAGGATGGCAAGTGTCCAGGAAAAGGTGTGCCTGGTGCCAAATTTGTGTAAGCATAATGATTTAACAATCAACCCCATTATTTCAATTGCCTTAAAAAAAAATCACTTTCCCCTCCATTGTAACTAATCTCATTAAATAAGGCTCTTTATTTCTCTCGTAATGTCAAGCAGCAGGCTTTTTTTCAAGGGAACTGTGCCAGGTATTGAGACCGTTAGTGAAAGAGGCAACAGAAACATCCTAAAAACAGGTTGGGCTGTATTGCCTCGTGCTATGGAAGGGATGAGAGCGTTTAGCCGACCTGTGGCATTTTAGGCTGCCTCCTTGGAAGAGCTTTTGTGAAATGTGTAAGAGCCTGACTTTCTTGAAAGGTGAGCAACAGAAGTGATTGATGATATAAACCTAGAGGCAGCATGACAAAAGGATGGTTCAATTGCCCGCATTAATATATGGAAGGATGTGGTAAGTGGGAAGGCCAAGGCGCAAACTGTGCTTAACTGCCAGATCCTGTGCCAGTTGGAAGACAGTGGAAAGGCTATATGGGTGGATCCAGGTGACAGGTCTGAAGTAGTGTCTAGTGCAGGAATTTTCAACCTTTTTCATCTCACAGTACACTGACAAGGTGCTGCAATTTTCAGGGCATGGCATCAGGTGTTGTTGTTGTTGTTTTACAATTGATAAGACACACCACGCTGACACACTGACATCCCCAAAGGCCCTCCTAATAAATTACCCTCCCACAAACCCATGCAGCACACCTGCAGACCATTTGTGGCACACCAACTTGCCAGGCACACTGGCTGAAAATGGCTGATCCAGTGTGATGAAGCTGCTATTTTGACCATGGCATTTGGCTATCAAAATGTTTGCATGCATCACACATTCAGCTATTCAACTGGCTGATAGTTCAAGCAAGAAATGTATGCAATTCCTCTTCTTCCTGAGGAGAGGAATCCTTTTTGGCTTCAGTACCCACTGGAGGTTGCCAGGTCACACTGCTGCAGTGACCATGGAAGCAACAACTAACATAATTATGTCAAGGCCTCCTGGCCAACAGTCCCGAGACTGCCAAGGAGTCCAATGCTCTCATATGCCCACTTCCCTGCTAATAGCACACAGCCCTTTCTGTCTCTTGATCCAATTGTACTTTTGCCTAGAAGTACTTTTGCTTTCTGTCTCTTGATCCAATTGTACTTTTGCCTCCCCTCTCTCTCTCTCTCTCTCTCTCTCTCTCTCTCTCTCTCTCTCTCTCTCTCTCTCTCT